>CM061537.1:34628590-35228590 GCA_030545055.2 Neoaliturus tenellus
AAATAAACAATAACAGTTATAGTAGCAGTGACGTTCAAGCTGCTGCCTATTTGGACTCGCAAGCGTACTAGCCAAGTGGTTTTGTTAAAAAAAAACCAATTAGGTTTTATCTACGGTTCAGCTTTACATTTTACCAACTACGCTAAAAATCGACTCAAAATAGCTTATTTTTTTGTATAAATTCAATAGCACTCGTGTCGGTAAGTTTCTCAAATAGTGAGTTTTTCAGCTGCTAATTGGAATAATAATAGTAGAAGGGAATAGCCGCTCCTGGCGCAGGTCAAGGTCAGCGGTTGTAATTGGCAGGTGTGTGTTGTTGATTTGGGGGTTTTTTGGGGGGTTTGGGGAGGGGTTGGTAAGTGTGTCAAGGTCATTCGGAGGGGGTTTTAAAAAAGGTGGGGAGTCTGGGGACGGGTGGGGCTCCGGGAAATAAATTTATTCATTCATCAAAGCCTACCAGTGATCGTAGGATGGCTTCTACATCGTTTGCAGCCGTACTGTTGATTTCATTGCTCTGTACGGGTCGGGAGTCGGTGGAGGTAGTGTATGTAGGCGAATTTTGTGTGGGAACACCACCATTGTTATCGTTAGTAGTGGATGTCACTATTGGAGATTGTATGGGTGCACCCTGCCGTGTGTCCATAACTTGAAGAAATAAGAGCTGCTAGATGGTTATATTGTGAGTTGATAGAGTAGAATGAGAGATGTGTGTGATGAAGAACGGTTATATAAACCCGGTAATATAGTGAATAAGAATAACTGGATAACATCATCAATAGGTGTGACAAGATTGTAATGTTGATATTTCAGCATATCAGTTAAGACTGTTTGCAAAATAGTGTCAGTAGAATAACTGTTGCGAAGGTTGGATCTTGTAAAATACAAGGGGTGAAAGCTGAACTGTTTCTTAAGTTTAGCGAATGTATTACGAGGTCTTGAAACTGTGTAGTTAGACTGTTTTTGTAAAATATGTTTGGTGCGTAAAAGTTTCAGCTGTAAAGTGTGGGAAGCCATTGTAATAGTGGTGACTAAATGTGCACTGCATAAAAAAAAAAACTGATAAATGGTTAGTGTCTGTAAATGTGTTTGAATATATAGAGAGTGATTAGCATATTAACCGCGAACACATGTTTTAGAGTAAGAAATGTAAATTAGAAAATTGTTAGAAAAGTAAAGACCGAAGTTTACCCTACGAAACCCGGCGAATAAATGAGACGCTCGCGGTACCGACCCCGTATTTAAGCAATTTGTGAGTCACGAACAACCCCTCCTCTACCCTCCCCCCTCAGCCGATGGGATAAAAAGGGTGGGATTGCGGTTACCCCGGTTATTTGTTCGGTAGAGTTGCGATAGTTTGTATTAAAGGGAGAGGGAAATACTTTAAAACTATTTTGTTAAAAATATTAAGATAACATCTAGTTGAAAAAAAAGGAATTTGTTACTCTGTATGAATTGGCTATGAGCTGCACAAGTGCAAACAACAATCTGTTAATAAGTTGATGCGGTAAGAACTAGTATTTGTACAAACATTATAGTTCAGCAATAATTATATGTGTTATTAATGTGAAAAATGGTAAGTTAACACCATGGATAAGACTAACAGTAATGTAATACTATAAATGTTTAAAAGGATTAAATATAATTAAGAGTTTAAAAAAAAAAGCAGATGTGAATATGAATAATTAGCAGCAGGTGAATATAAATATTAAATAATAACAAAAAAAAAAATATTGATGTGATGTTAATTTATGCAGTAATAAAAAAATAGGTAATGGGAGAGTAATATGTGTTTATAGTAAATAAAAAAGAAATAGTTGAAAACTAAGTTATGCATGGGGTGTTAAAAACAAGTAGACCTAATTGGAGTAAGTTAAAAGAAAGCATATATAATATTATTAGACAGTAGCGACTTACCGAGGTGTTGTGTCAGCTGTGGGTCCCGCGAGTGAAAAGAGGCGCAGCTGCTCGTGTAACGGTATTTATAACAGCAGGTGGTAATTATTATGAAAGTGACCCCCCCCCCCCCCCCCCAAAATAGGTAATTAACCCCCCCCCCCCCCCCTCCCTTCTTTCACTTTTATTTTATGTTAAAATGGTAATAGTAGTTAAGCTTGTGTAATACTAATTTGGTGTTACCAAACGGTAACTATTGTGGTTAAGATAATACAACATATACTTAAGATAAATTAAACCGATAGAGTAACGGTAATTTAGGTCTGCTGTTGGCAATAGATAAGAATCATAGTTGAGCGGCGAAAGGGAACACATAATTTCCTACTGTTATTAAATTAATAGCAGTGAACAACTATGGTGTAATGCTATAAGGAAAATTGTGGTTCGATTAGGTGGAGATTATAATTAAATGTTGGCCAACATTATTGAAAGCCGCAACACTACACTTAAATTATCGATGACCTACTCGTAATAATCGCCGCTACGTGTATGAAACAGTGTTGCTTGGAAATTTCCTATTGAAGTTGTACTTCGAACGTTGTAAGCCCCTCAAACCCCTACGAGTTCCCCCCACCATCTTGAAAGTTTACGAATATTCTGTTGAGAATTTTAGAATCAGTTCGTACCGAAACTCCGGACGCGAAGCTTCGGGACGAACTCAAAGGGTAACTTAAATATATAGGCGGCCGATATATATTTGAGTTATTCTTGCTGTTAGGGTTCTAATATTAATATTTGTTGTGTGTGTGACTGTGTGTGTGTATAAAATGTTATTTATTTTTTAGTTTTAAGTTGTGTTATTTTTAAGTTTTAATTTGCGCATTGCGATGTTAGTATTAAGGTGTGTTATATTATTGCTAATGTTTAAAAAATGTGTTTATGCATTTAATGTTGAGTGTTGATGTAATTATTGTGTATTTGTGTGCATGTGTGTGTGTGTACTAATAACCTTTCACAGCTAGCTGTTAGGAGGGTAGATTAAATTTAAATTTAAATTATAGAAGTTCTGTTGAACTTCATTAAATATGGGTGGGACATGCGTGTTGTGCCATAGGCAGCGCATATTTTTATTTTTTTTAAATTTTTAATTTTTTGTTAGGAAATAATTATATTTGGGTGGGTTTAGATTAAGGGTGGGAGGTTAGAGTTGCGTTTTGCATTAACTGTTCCAGATTCCCTATTGTACAATTGGAATGGTCAGGTCCAGTGCCCAGGCCCGAGGCCGACCGCCCGTATCACAGCCCACCAAACTGGATCGCCACGTGCGTGCGGGCAAAAAATTGGGATTCCTTGCAAGACGTAACTATGGGGTTGGGATTGGGAGTGTTTGAGGAATACAGAGTGGTGGAGACGGCCGTGGCCGCCTCCATCACTTTGGATCATTATTATTTTTTGGTGACCTTGACCTAAATTAAAGTAATTAACCCCCCCCCCCCCCCCAAAAATTACAATTAGCCCCCCCCCCCCCCCCCCCCCCGAGGTCACTTTCACTCAGCATCCCTATATAAGCGGGGCTAGCTAACATGTCTGTTTATTCTGATTCCAGCCGCTAACGCTGCCACTTCAGAACCATGTCTCTATCAACAACTTCTGCTACTACTATCACTACGCCTGCTGCTCCTGCTGCCACTTCTGTGCCTGCTCCTACTATGAACATACCAGCTGCTAACAAGAAACCGGCAAAGAGACTGAAGTTGAAGAACGTCCCGGAGTCGATGCTGCGGCAGATGGATACACCACCATCTACATCTGCTACAACTGCTCCGGGAAATATTCTTCTACAAGCCATGGCGGTTCTTGGGAGTATTTTTTCTCCACCTCCATCACCAACACACCCTACGGCAACTCCACCACTACAACCCCAACCTACACCTACAACGTCACCACAGATGGAGCTTCCTGTTCGTTCTGATACTCCTTCAATTCTAGAATCTATTCATAATTTCACCTCATTACCACCACTAATAACACCAATTCCTGAACCAAAGTCCATTAATCCTATCATTCCTAGTTCTAAAGTTAAAAAGTCTTTTTTCAAAATTGCTCCTTCAGAGCGTTTTCAATTATTAAAAGCAGAGCGTCGCAGGGCATTTAAAAATCCTCGTAAATGCACTGAGAAGCTGCTTAGGGGTTCTAAAAAAGGATCGGTCTGTGGTAGGAAATGTGTTTTTAATGAAAAGTATTGCCGTGTACATCTTGTAAAACATATTGCTGTGCCACAACCGACTGTGATTTCCAGCAAGTCCTACCCCGCTACTAAGTTGAAGAGATTGCGAGAAGGTTTAAGGTACTTTTTTGTAAGTAGAACAGAAAAGAGCAATAGAATTATAATAGGGTGTAACGGCTACAAATGGGTAATTAAGCTCTCTGTACCTATGAGAAACCAAAAAGCGATCAAAACACTTGATGCGAAAGACTATCTCTACAAAGGTGCGGATGGTTGGACTCGCTGGGGTCGTAGTAAAGAGTGATAAGAATTAGCTTTTTCCAAATTTTGTTAGAAAAATAATGGGAGAGAAACCAGCGCTATATAACAGTGCGCTGCGTTTCTCTCCCATTATTTTTTGGTCACTCTAAGTCCCATGACCTACTTTCACATGACCTTGACCTTGAACTTTACCCCCCCCCCCTCAAATAAATAAAAATAACCCCCCCCCCCTCACCCTTCCCTTTCCCCTTCCTCAACTTTCTCTTGCTTTATATAAGTAGCCACTATGCAACTGGGTATGGGATATTGGCCGCTAACCTGGTGTACAGTGAACATGGCTCCGCTGGATGGTTCAAACTTTTACAACAGGCGATTTGAGCTAAAGAAAATGGAAGAAGTGGAGGAAGATGAATCTGAGCTAGAGGAAATGGAAGAAGTTGAGGAAGATGAATCTGAGCAAGAGGAAATGGAAGAAGTTGAGGAAGATGAACAATTGATATTTGAATATTTGCGTTGTGTAACTTTGGACCTGGAAGAAAGTCTTGACCCATACATGTGGGAAGCATTGGACTGGTTGCAGTTGGGCAGAACAATAGTAATTATATCACCAGTGTTGTTTCTTGGTAGCCCAATTTTGTATGTGACTGCAGACAATGCCGAATACATTTGGCAATGGGCGGAGTTGTTTGAGGATTTTAGGGGAAATGAGGAGTACAATAATTGGTTTAATATTTGTTTAAGATAAGCAGGGTTTTTTAAACCCAAAAAGGCTCTTTTCAGAGCTACCTAATACAC
Organism: Neoaliturus tenellus; assembly: GCA_030545055.2. Lineage (NCBI taxonomy): Eukaryota > Metazoa > Arthropoda > Insecta > Hemiptera > Cicadellidae > Neoaliturus > Neoaliturus tenellus. The sequence goes on from CM061537.1 coordinate 34,633,767, forward strand.
CAATTAAGCATATGAGTTTTTTAACTCATGTGTGAGAGTTAATAGTTATTGGTTACTACATAAGTTAAAGTTTGTTGACTTTGACCTTGAACTTGACACCCCCCCCCCCCTCCTGCCTTCTATTAGTTGCATTATAAAAGTCCGCAGCTCACATATTTGATCAGAACTTAACCAGTTGCTATATAGTGAACATGTCCAAAAGATTGGATTCATTCTTTGCTAAACATACAGAACTTTGGCCACTATTATATGGATTACATAGAAAGATTGAAGAAACAATTTTGAAAGATATGGGTGTAGGGGTTAAAGTGCTTGTATATCGTCGAGGTGATTACAAATTATTGTGTTCATGTACAGTCAGAATTGAAAATTTAAATAATTTATTTCCTTGGATGGTGCAATTACGTAATTTTGTAGAAGAAATGGAGTTTCAGTTGGAAGTAGCCGCAATGTATTATAAGCTTGATAAAGAAGAGTAATTATACTATGTTACAAATGTTTAACTATATGAAATATAGTGGGGGAAAATAGAATATATATATAAGACAGCAACTTCATACTCAGTATCACTTTGTTATAAGATATTACTTTGGTGTGAAGAGAAAAGGTTAATAATGGTTTTTAAGGATACACCTTTTTTAAATTATTTTGAAGTAAAAAATCAGTTTAATACAAATGAAAATATAACTTGGATAGAAGAGACAAATGAAGGTTCGGAAGAAGAATTGAATAATAGTCTGGCTGATTCTATATTGGAAGAAGAAATTTCGTCCTTTGAACAAGAAATATTTGAAGAGCTAATAAATGATAGTGATGAAGAAATTGTTAAAGAAGCAATTGAAACATTCATTTTAGATTCGTCAATTGATACATTGATATCCCCTATACAATCTTCAGACTCTGAATCGGACTAATGATATGTTGGTGTTTTTCTTACTGATCCCCCCCCCCCCCTTTCTTTCCCCTTCCCCATATTTGCTATAAAAGCAAGAGTTGATCAGGTTTTTTATTCATTATATGCTGTGTTGTTAGTAAAGTCATACACTTTATTAAACTATGTCTCCAAGAGCTACTACCTTTATATACATTACTGAAATTATTACACATCGTCAGATACAAGAACAAGAAGAACTAGAACAAGAGATGAATGTTACATTTGGAGAGTTAATAGAAGAAATAGTAGAAGAATTTATAAATTTAAACCAAGAAACAACTAATGAAACTGGAAATATATCAATGATGCATCAACCGGAAGAGTTAACCGAATCTGAAGAAGAAGAATCTGAATAAAATGGTGGGGGGTTGATTATTTAAGCAGGAAAGAAAACAGTTTAAAAATCATTTCATAATGGAGGACCGAGAAGCAATGTTTAAAGCTTTTTGTAAGGAAGAACCCTGGGTTCCACCGGTAAATTCCTTTACATATTATTTCCCACTTTTAGACATGGAGGATTGTAAAAAAATTCCAGACATTGGTTTTAAATTTCAAAAACAAGGAATGTTAATTGGTGTCACTGAAAAATATCACAATGAATATTCGGAAAGATTGGCGTTTAACTTTATGATGGACAATATGAATATTAAACCCAGTGAGTATCCATATTTTCTTTATAAATTTTTAGTTGAAAATGGTGCCAGTGTAACTATTGAAATATGTATTCAACATTTTTGGCCTACTGGGGATAGTGGTGGGGGAAAGTAAATAAATGTGTTGTTTAACCGGATAGTCTCTCACTCTTGTAAAATCATTCACCAACAATGTATCGTCCAATTTTATCTGATTTGGCTGCATCTCATGAAGAAGCTGAAGCTAGAAGGAAGAAAAGCGAACAAGCAAGACAAATTCAGTCTAATATTAATATGGAGTATTATAGGCTACAAATCCAAATCCCAGGTATGCATCTTGGAGAAAACAGAGTAAAGACTGTACATGCGGCTGGTAGTTATATTAAGTATTTGAAATTATTATTGGAAGATAGAGAGTGTAAAATTACAAAATTAGAAGATGAAATGAAGAAATTGAAAAATGAACTATTGCTTTTGAAAAATGGAAATAATGAAGTCGTAGTTGAAGAGGGTGCAGAAGAAGGAAATGAAATATTGGGAATTTGAAGAAAGAAGTTTAAACATCTGTATAAACTTATAAAAAACAAAAATAATAAAAAAATTAATAAAATAAAAAAAAATATTAAAAAAATTAGATTTAGAATAGAGAGCGGGGAATAGATCACTTTGTGGCAATGGAATAACATGTCACTTAGTGCTCTATTCCCCGTTCTCGCATTAATATAATTTGACCTTGACATATATAAAATATGGTGGGGATAAAGTATTTAAGACGGATGAAACATGTGTAAACACTTCAGTTGAAATATTAATCTCTTTTATAAAACATGGTGGATACTCTATTTGAACTTTGCTTGAGGAAAATTATTTGTGATGGTTTTTTATTTAACCATATAATAAGATCAGGAGAATGTGTTATTCCAAACAGCATTAGAGAAGCTATTCATGAATACCGAAGACAAAATTATGGGTTTGGCATTATTGTTGCTTATAAATTTGCAGATGGGACGACTCTTTGTCAAGATTGTGCACGAGCAGCTATAGATGATTGGGATGAATTTGATCTTGAAGGAGGATATGTAGACCATCGTGTTAAGGCACCACTAATAAGGTTTGAAATCATGAATGAAAAATGTACAATCTGTGCACAACTGTTATTTAGATTTATTAGATGTAGATCATATTAAAAAAAAAAAAAAAAAACTGTTTAATGTAACACTATGGTGGGGAAATTTATTGAATGGTGGGGGAAAATAGAAGTGGGGGGTATTGGTTATATATGTTGCTCGATGTTCACCAATTTCTTTAGTCTTGTAATATTGTTTGAAAAAGTAACTTGTAATTTAGTAAAAAAAAAAAAAATGAATTTTGAACTAGAAGTGACAAGCTTTAAAATAGTTGAAGAGGAGTGGACAACAGTTTCAAATTTTATTCATTCAAAACAAGATAATGGAACTCTAATGAAGGTATTTTGTTACATTTTAGAGGAAGGGGATGAAGACATAGTAAGAGACTATTTAAGAAATAGAGATATGTCAACTTCCAGCTCGGACTTTGTTAAATTTTTAAAAGACAACAATGTTAACGCGGAATTAGAAGTTTGGTTTTATGTTTAAAGAACTTGGTAGAGGGAGAATAAAAATGGTGGGGGAATTGTGTATAAAACAAAGTTTATACGCAGCAGGAGTTATTCGCTTACTACCATTTAAAAGAAGAACATCATAGAAAAAAATGGCTGAATCTCGGGACTATTCAACTCCTTCAACAAGTGAAAGAAAACCATTAAATTTGTCAAAGAAGATTGTGAATTTGTCAAGAAAAGGTAAACCTATAACACATCCGGAATTGAGCATTTTAGCTAAGGAACGTCATATAAAAGAAAAAACTGAATTGTATCAAATGCAGCTTTTAGTACCTTCATTGGACGTAGGCTGTACAAGAGCACATACATTGAGGACTGCAAACAAGTACATAATAGAACTGTTGGGTAAAATTGAAGTATTGGAAAATAAACTAAAAGAGTTGCAAAATCTAAATGTATGGAATCCAGCAAATGAACTCCCTGTTCTGCAGATGGAGCCAAACGATCTTCCTGCTACTTATGCATGGAACGCATTTAATGATATTGATAGAGACTCTCCTGTGAAGTACCAACCTCCTGCTGTGTAACAAATGATGGGTAAAAAAAAATACAAAAAAAATAATAAAATATAAATGGAAAAAAAATTAGTTGTAGAATAGAGAGCGGGGAATAGATCACTCTGTGGCAATGGAATAACATGTCACTTAGTGCTCTATTCCCCGTTCTCGCATTAATTATGTTTGACCTTGACCTAAATAAACATGGTGGGGGAAGGTAATTGAGTGGGGGAAACTAGATAAAAGAAGTCCAACGCTCGGTTGGAGTCATTCTTATCCTAAACAGGCGTTTACTAACATAACATAAGAAAAGACAACATGAATAGTGAAAACATCATTTTGGATCTTTCATTAAGTGAAAAGAATAAAAAACAATATGCGGACTCTCGAAAAATGAAGATGAAAGAAATGGCAAAGGCAAGAGAAACAAGAATAAAACTAAAATATTATAAACTACAGAGGCTAATACCAGGAGTGAAATTGGGAGAAGTAAGAACCAGAACAATCGACATGGCTGCTGACTACATCAACCAACTTCTTATAGAGTTGACTATAAAAAATGAAAGAATACGTCAATTGGAATATGAACGTAAACAATTGTTTCACCAAGAAAAAGAAGAACCTATGAACTGTGTGATTAAAGACAATCAATAAAGAAAAGTTAAACAAAGGAAACTGCAAAATTACTAAAAATATTGAATATAAATTGGTTATTAATTGGACTTGCATTAGAGAGTGGGGAATAGATCACTTTGTGGTAATGGACTAACATACCACTTAGTGCTCTATTCCCCATTCTCGCTTTAAGTGTTGTTGACCTTGACCTAATAAAATAATTTATATAAAAGCAGCTACGAGAAAGAAGCTCTTTCATTTAATCGACATGGCTCCTGTGGATACCACCGACTATCCAAGTAAACCTATTGCAGAAATATTGTGTAAAATTCTACAAGAGGAGTTTGATGTGGAAGATGTGGATAATGACAGTTCAGAAACAGATAGTGTTAACAGTATGGAAGAAGAATTAATAAATGAAGGGAGTGAAGATGTAGAAATGGAGTTAACAGAGAATGAATACACACCATCATTGGAATTTGAAAATATTCATAATGAAACTCCAACATCCAGTCACGATCCAGATTTGGAATCAATACGTGGAAGATTAATTTTTTGTGCAAGACAATTATTTCCATATGAAGAAGAAGAAGATGAAGAAGAAGAAGATTAAAAATAGTGGTGGGGGTAAAAAGTGGTGGGGTAATACAGCATAAAAAGGAGGTATGAAAAAGATGCATTTCATTTATATGCCGAATTTCATAGGATAAACATCACTAAAATGCATCGTTGTGATATATGTTTAGAAACTTATGAAGATGAAATATTGCTAGACATTCATAAGGAGTTATATCATAATATAAATGAAAATTTAACACAAAATAAAAATAAAAATGCATCTGCAGAAGAAGAAGAAACAGCGGGACCATCTAATGCACTACCTAATTTAAGTATTCATGCATTGCCCGGAAGAGTAGTAACACATCACAAAATCCAAAATGAAAATTTAGAATTAGACAAATTTCTTGCCGAAGCAAAAACCATTGTAGTTAAACTTTTAAAAGAAGAATTAAAACGATTAAATTTTATTAAATTCGGCTTGTTATTGGATGCTATGTTTATAAACGTTGAAGAAGAATTGTCACCAAGAGGATTTATAACTAAAAACAGAACCATCATGAGTAGTTCAGATATTAATTCAATAGTAGAAGAATGTTTTGATGAGATCATCAATAAAATCCAAGAACATGAAGGACGAGGATCAGGTTGGAGTTTAGTTAGTGTAGTAAGTATGGATATTAGAGTTCACAAGCATGGGTATGGGGTAATGGGGAGCAGTTATATAGCTCTTCCAAAAAGGATTCAAGATACAAAATCATGTGTGAATGTTCAAAATCATGATACGGAATGTTTCCGGTATGCAATGACATCAAAATTCATATTACGCGATGCACAAAGACCCAGCGAAGAATATGAGAACTATAGATACAGATATAACTTTCAAGGTGTGTCTTATCCGGTAGCCTTGAAGGATATTTCTAAATTTGAAAAACAAAACCCTGGAATATCTGTAAATGTATTTGGTTTGGACAGCTCTAACAAGGTGTATCCTTTGAAAGTGGTAAAAAACGAACTTGCAGACCATACGGATTTGTTATTAATTACAAAGGATGAAGTATCACACTATGTATGGATAAAATCATTTGAAAAACTTGTCAATAAACAATTATCAAGAAGTAAACATAAAAAAATAATTTGTAAAAGATGTTTTTGTTTTAAAGAACCTAGAAATGGAGAACAAAATTGGTTACTGGAGCACAAACAACTGTGTAATGAAAATTTTGAAGCTAAGATTATTCTACCACCATTAAATAAATCATATTTACAGTTTGAAAAAGTTTTCCATCAGTATCGCATTCCTATAGTAATATATGCCGATTTTGAATCAACACTTGTTCCAATTGAAGATGAAAACATTGAAGCAAGGAAGAGTATAAAATATCAAATGCACAAGCCTAACAGTTTTTGTTTATTGGTTAAATCCACATTGGTTGAAGAACATTTGAATGCATATGGATTGTCATCAAAACCCGTGGTGTATCGTGGTGAAGATGTTGCCAGAACATTTTTAAATCATCTATATGAAATAGCTGGCCATGTTGAAAATTTGTATAATAATATAGTACCAATGATACCAATGGAGGAAGAAGAGGAAATTCAACATGAAAATGCTACTTACTGTTTTCTATGTAAAAATGAATTTACTTTAAATAACTATAAAGTTAAAGATCACGATCATCTTACAGGATATTATAGGGGTGCAGCATGTAATGCATGCAACATAAACTATAAGATTACCAGAAAAATTCCTGTAATATTGCATAACCTTAGCGGTTATGATGGTCATTTTATAATACCAGAATTGGGGAGAGATGATGGTGCAATTGATGTTCTTGCAGAAACAACTGAAAAGTTTATAACTTTTAGTAAAAAAATTGGAAATATGAAGTTGCAATTTGTAGATTCGTACCGGTTTATGCCGTGCAGCTTATCAAAACTTTCTGAAAATCTTAGAAAAGAAGATTTAATAGAAACAAAGAAAATTGTAAACAATGATAAATTAGATTTAGTTCTTCGTAAAGGCGTTTTTCCTTATGATTACATTGACAATTTGGAAAAATTTGAAGAAATGTCACTTCCACCTAAAGAAGCTTTTAAGAATAAATTACATGAAGAGGACATCAGTGAAGAGGATTATCAACACGCTTGTAGAGTATGGAATGAATTAGAAATAAGAACCTTAGGTGAATATTCAGATTTTTATGTTAAATTAGATGTGACTTTACTCTGCGACATAATGGAAGAATTTAGAAACACCTGTTTTACAGCATATGGATTAGACCCACTTCATTCGTACACAGCTCCCGGATTGGCATGGCAGGCTATGTTAAAAGAAACAAAATGCAAACTTCAACTATTAACTGACATAGACATGGTGTTGATGATTGAATCCGGTATTCGAGGAGGATTAACCCAAAGTGTAACTAGATATGTAAAAGCAAACAATAAATATCTTCCAAATTACGACGCATCACAACCTAGCACATTTATAGGTTATTTTGATGCAAATAATTTGTACGGATGGGCCATGTCAAATCCTCTTCCATATGACAATTTTAAATGGGTTGATCCAAATTCAATCAATAACATCGCTGATATCCCTAAATATGGGGATATTGGCTACATTTTTGACTTTGATTTTGAATACCCAGAACATCTCCACGACCATCATTATGATCTACCACTATTAGCAAAAACAGAAATATCTCCCACTGGTAGATGGCCAAAATTGATGATGACACTTAACAATAAGACTAGGTATGTAGCTCATTATTGGACAGTACAGCAAGCGCTAGAGATGGGATTAAAAATTACGAAAATTAATAAAGTACTGCAATTTTCACAATCCTGTTGGTTAAAATCTTATATAGATAACAACACAAGAAGAAGAACTGCAGCAACATCCAATTTTCAAAAAGATTTCTTTAAATTAATGAACAATGCGATATTCGGTAAAACATTAGAAAACAAAAGAAATCACAAAGACTTAAGATTGGTTGTTGATCCAACAAAATTACAGAAATTGGTGCAAAAACCAAACTTTGCATCTTCTATAATTATTAATGAAAACCTTGTAGCCGTTTCTATGAATAAAATTTCAATTAAGATGGATCGACCCATATATGTTGGAATGTCCATTTTAGACATATCAAAAACTCACATGTATGATTTTCATTATAATAAAATGGTGAAATTTTATGGTAGAGATAATATTGGAATAGCATACATGGATACCGATGCATTCATCTATTGGATTATAACCAATGATATGTATAAAGATTTACGCACATTTGTTTATAAAAATGACTTTGATTTTTCTGACTACCCACAACATCACCCCAATTACGACAATGGAATAAACAAGAAGGTTTTAGGAAAATTCAAAGATGAAACAAATGGTGCACCTATGGAAGAAATTGTGGCATTAATGTCCAAACTGTACTCTTTTCAATTGTACATTAGTGAAAAAGAAGAACATCAAGTTGTAAAGAAGGCAAAAGGTATAAAAACATCATATTTAAAGAAGAATGTACAGTTTGAACATTTTAAAAGATGTTTATTTGAAAGCATGGAAACAACTGCAACTTTTAATACAATAAGAAGCTTTAATCATCAAGTCTACAGTGTCAAGCAAACTAAGTGGGGACTCAGCTACAAGGATGACAAGAGACATATCCGGGAAGACAATATACACACTCTACCTTTTGGACATTATTCTTTAACTCCTATCGACCAATAAAACCTATTCTTCGTCCTTTCACCTGTTTCCTTTTCCTTTCCGTAAAAAAAAGGGAGCATGGCAAGTTCAATGCCATGTTCCCTCTTTTTTACACAAATATAATATGGCCTTGACCCATATTTGTTAATAATATAAAAGGTGATAAGCCATTTTGAGGATTAGTATTTTCTCAAGCGGTGTACAAACAACATCTGAAGATGGAAGGATTAAAGGATAAAATTGTAAACGAACTTCATAAGCCGGCAAGAAGAAAGTTTCCAAGAAGAAATACAATTATTAAAGGAAGGAACGATCTTTACCAAGCCGATCTCATTGAGATGATACCGCATAGTAAATTAAATAAGGGATTTAAATATATATTGGCAATTATAGATTGTTTTAGTAAGCTTGCTGACGCTATACCACTCAAGGATAAGACTGGGAAAAGTGTAACAAAAGCTATGGAAGCAGCTATAAAGAAAAATAAATTTGTCATAAAACATTTACAAACTGATGATGGAAAAGAATATTTTAACAAAGAATTTACAGCATTAATGAAAAAATATAACATAAATCATTATTCTACAAATTCGGAAGTAAAAGCTTCCATAATTGAACGATTCAATAGAACATTAAAAGGAGCAATGTATAAAACATTTTCTAAACGAGGATCGTACGTGTGGTACGATATATTACCGAAACTTATAAAAGAATACAATAACAAGTTTCATCGCACTATCGGTATGAAACCTATTGAAGTAAATATCAATAATGCTAAGCTTGTTTTGGAGCGTATTAAGAAAAATACTTCTCCTAAAATTGAAAAATTAAGACCTAAAAAGTTTAAAATTAACGACAAAGTACGTATAAGTAAATATAAAGGAGTTTTTAGTAAAAGATATTTACCAAATTGGACTAACGAAATATTTACAATCTACAAAGTGCAGCCGACAATACCAGAAACCTACATTTTAAAGGATAACAAAGGTGAACTACTTCAAGGCGGATTCTATGGTCATGAATTATTAAAATCGACAGTAGGTGATGTATATCTTGTTGAAAAAATTTTACAAAGAAAAAAGGATAAAGTTAAAGTCCGTTGGTTGGGATTTGATAGGAGTGAAGATTCTTGGATTCCTACAAAAGACTTGGTGTAATACTTTAATAACTCATTATGTGTTTAACCTTTAAACAAGATGGATATTGTACAGCAAAAAGAACGATTTAATATTAATAATATAGATGAATTGACAGTGGATAATAACAATTTAAACCATGGTAAACATGGTGAATTACTACCAAACTCTATAAGATGTTTAATAACTGGCCCTTCTAATTGTGGAAAAACAAATGTTGTTTTTAACCTTATAACTAATCCAAAAGGGCTACGTTTTAATAACATATACATTTTCTCAAAATCTTTGCAACAACCTAAATACCAGTTGTTAGATAAGGTATTAGCAAGTGTGCCAGAAGTAAATTTCTACAAGTTTAATGCTAGTGAAACTATTATGCAACCAAGTGAAGCTAAACCATTTTCTATATTTATATTTGACGATGTGTCATGTGAGAATCATGATACAATAAGAAGTTATTTCGCAATGGGGAGACATCATAATATTGACAGTATTTACATTGGTCAAACCTATAGTAAAATTCCAAAACAACTTATAAGAGATAATGCAAATTTGTTGATAATATTCAAGCAGGATGAAACAAATTTGAAACATATATATAACGATCATGTGAATGCCGACATGACATTTGATAAATTTAAAGAGATGTGCGGCAAAGCATGGGCTGAAAAGTATGGATTTCTTGTTATTATGAAAGATGAAGCTATAAAAGATGGAAGGTATCGAATAGGGTTAGATAAATTTGTATTAATCTATTAAATGAATAGCGGTGTGTCTAGTAATGAATGAGACTTCATAGTGTAAACATGGTAAATCAAGAAAAACTATTGAAAGAAATAAAATCACTCAGTGATTCTATTAGGATTAAAAACCGTGCATTAAGGATGGGTATAAGCGAAAGAGAAGAATTTTTAGAGACTACATTTAAACCTATTACAGAACCTTTAAAACAAATATCAGAAACCATTAGTAAACCTCGTTACGAAGGAGATGTTTTACTACCAGTTTCTAAACAAGAAGTACAAGCATTAAAAAAGGAAGACAATGATGATTCATATACAAGCGCTAGTGACCAAGAAGAAACAAAAGAAGAAGAACCTATTGTTGAAAAGGAAGAAGAACAGCCAATACCTGAAGCAGAACAATCTATTCCAAATTTAACACAATTGAGTAGCGATATATTACAACACGGACCTCTGGGAAGAAAATATATATTGAAAATGCTACATGATATAAAATCAAACCCTAATTTAAGTAAATCACACGTATACGGAGCAAGAATTGATGGGAATGAATTGAAAATAGGTGATTCAAAACTTAAAATAACTGAAGACGATTATATCATTATTGGTGAGCATAAATATAAGGGAACAAAAGGATTATATGAATTAATTTTTAAAAACATACCATTGAGATATTCGACCAAAGATTTAAATACTTTTAAGGAAATTTTACAAAATACTAATGCACATAAAAGGAATTACTCAAAGGATGCAATAATTAATCGTTCACGCGCAACAAAATATAACATTGTTATAAAAAAGTTGTTTCCCCCACGAAAACTACCAACATTACGTACCGCACCAGCAGTAAAACAACCGCTAAAAAGAAAATCTTTATCACTTATGGATTTATCACTTCTTGAACAACATAGTAAAAAGATTAAAGGAGATACTTCAACATCTGGCAAAGGACTAATGAAAAATCTGTACAATACCAATGTAATTTATTACAAAGACATTAATAAATTAGTTGACAGAATGAGACTATTACATGAAGCTATGGAAGCTGGTCATACAGGTTTAAATAATGAATGGGTAGCTCTAGTTGATGAACTCAGAAGTCGAGGTGTCGTCGTATAATTGTCCGCAGATATAAAAGAATGGCAAGCATATAATGTATCATTTTTAACATGAGCGTCGACAAGTTTGGACGGTACTCCGCGTTAGGAGTGCAAGTTGGAGAAGACAGAAAAAGAAGTGGACTGCCGCAAACACCTGAAGGTGACTATAACATAAGTAATAAACGTTTAAAACTAGTTAAAGATCCAGAAGAAGATACTGATGGAGCAAATTTAAAGACGGTAAAAGAAGCTACTTCAACATCATTAAAATTACTTAAGGATACTTACGATGTTAAATCACATAGAATAATTAATGTTGGTAAACCAACTGACAGTTCTGATGCAATTACTAAAGAGTATTTATCATCTGAACTTTCAAACACTTTAAAATTGCAGTGGGGTAACAATTTAAAAGATGGACAAACATATGATGCTGGAAATCATAGGATAACCAATGTGGCAAATCCAAAAAATGATAAAGATTCAGTTAATAAAGAATATTTACATTCTATAATACCGGAAAAGACTCAACGAGGATTTTCTTTTTATAAGTTTATTATAAATGACATTGGATACCCAAAGGAAGACGGTGATGCTGTAAACCTGAAATACATCAAGGACAACTGTATTTTACAAGATGCTGATGAAATAGATTGTCATGGAAAAGCATTGTCAAATGTAAAATTTGGTTCTCAACCAAAAGACGCTGTTACTATGGAACAATTATCTAAAGAATTAAAAAAGGAAACATCAAATTTTGTAAAACATGAAGATGCTGTGCTAAGGCGAGGAAATACATTTATACATGGAAATGAAAAATTTGATTTAATGCAAGGAAGTAATGATAAATGGGATGCGGGAGGTAAAAGAATAACAAATGGAAGATTTGGTCAAAAAAGTTCGGATGTACCTTTAATGGCACAAACATTAATTGCGGGCGGTCCTTTATTAGGCACATATGAAGGTCATAATAGAAGAATAAAAAATATAATGCCTGGTTATGAAGAAAATGATTGTGTTACAGTGAAACAAACAATAACTTGGGATAAACGCAATGGAACCAAATTTGATGCTAAAATGAAGAAAATAATTAATATTTCACCAGGTGAAGATTTTAATGATGCTGCTACTATTGGACAAGTTATAACAACATCAAAAAATGATTCAACCGCTTACACGTGTAATGATAAACGTATTATGCAGTTACACGATCCTCAACATCCGAAAGATGCTGTAACTTTAGATTGTTTAATAAGAATAGTGGGCAATTTACTTATTGATACCCACAATCATATAGCTAGTACAACAAGTCATGTGATAATTCAACCCGATGAACGAGAAGCTTGGATTAAAAATAGAATCATAAATCAGTATATAATTAATTTGAATAATTAATTATTTAAATATAAAAATTGTGCATAAGTTATTCATTTATATAAAGCATCTCGTTGAGTAAACAGACCGGTTATATATAAAACAACATAATGAAGATCGCACCGCTCAGTCGTCGTCAAGTCAGCGGCAAGAAAGGACTTGGTATAACATCAGCTGCGTTATCCCTTCTCAAACGAATTCCTGTTGGTGCTGTTGTAAATCGGGCAATAGACGCTCTACCATACGAATTTCATCTGCCAGGAGGTTATCAATATTGCGGACCCGGAACTAAATTGGCAAAACGTTTAGCAAGAGGGGATCCAGGAATTAATAAATTGGATCAAGCTTGCAAAGAACACGATATAGCGTATTCCAAGTTTGCTGATTCAACAAATAGATCAATAGCAGATAGAGTGCTAGCGGAAAAAGCTTGGCAAAGAGTTAAATCAAGTGACGCAAGTATTGCAGAAAAAGCAGCCGCTTGGGCAGTAACTACAGCTATGAAGGCGAAAACAAAATTTGGTGGCGGAAAACGTCGAAGAGGAAGACCTGCAAAGAAAAGAGCTCCTAAAAGAGGTGGAAACATTAAAAAGAGACGTCGTAGAACTCGTAAAACAAAGACAAAGAAGACTTCCGTTTGGTCAATGGTAAAAAACGGAGCAGGTCTATACCTAAGACCGTACCGTGTGTACTAAATAAGAAAAATCAATTGATAATTCCAAATAAAGCCTTAACAAATCATCAATTATCAAATTATGTAAAATGTTTGAAGATACCATTTTTTAGGGGAGTTTTTATGAAAGACGCATTACCAAAAAACATATGGAAAAATGAAACTGGAATAGTAAATTTAGATTCCTCCTATGGTCCAGGAACTCATTGGGTATGCTATAAAAAACTCGGACAAAGCGTTTATTATTTTGACAGTTTTGGCAATCTACCACCACCTAAAGAACTTCAACACTATTTTAGAAACTCTAAGAATATATTTTACAATTATAAAAGAGAACAACCTAACAATACAGAAATATGCGGACATTTATGTTTGGAGTTTTTAGCAAAAAGTGTCAGTCAGCTTTAAGATGTCATCGTACACAGTGTCACTGAGCGGAAATTCATCTACATTAAAAAGTACTCTTTTCCCAGCATTGCGTCTATCTAAAGATAGATTATGGGAAGCGGCATTATTAGATTTCACTACGTACAATTCGATTCCCAACATTACAGAGGGTAAAAACAATTTACTACATTATTATGAAAGTAAAGATGAAAAAGGAAATTATTCAGAATTAAAAATAATAACCTTGTCTACGGGAGCATATGAAATAGATGATATAAACCAGCTATTACAGAAGCAGCTAGGAGAAGAAAATATCTGTATAAAAGGAAACAACAATACTTTAAAAGCGGAAATTACCTCAAAATATTATATAGATTTAAGTTTAGAAAATTCAATCGGTAGTTTACTCGGATTTTCAGATAAGAAAAGAAAAATCTTAGATCCCGGAACTACTCATACCGGTGATACCACAGTAACAATATTAAAGGTTAATAGTATTGATATAACATGCAATATTATACACGGATCGTATAGAGATGGGGTAAACCAACATATTTTACATACATTTTATCCAACAGTTGCTCCTGGTTTTAAAATAGTTGAGAAGCCACAAAACCTTATATACCTACCATTAAACACCAGTTTTATTTCAGACATCGTACTGAACATATCAGATCAGGACGGTAATAGTGTTGACTTTAGAAAAGAAACAATTACAATACGGTTACACATAAAAGCGGTAACTTAAGTATAACATGGGATTAACATTTAAACCACAACGGAAAAGCCGGGAGCTCAGTAGCTCTTCAACATTGGACGAGTTAACACCGGACAACATACATTTCCTACAAAAAATTGGGTTAAAACTAAATTACGATGGACATTCTGGATATATCTCAAGGACCGACGTTCGACGAAACCCTATGGGAGAAGGAATATCACACACACAACCCTTACACTTCATCAAAATTAAACAATAATGATGAAATAAGGATTCCCATTCAACAACAAGATATTTACACATTACCCTGTGAGAGTTATTTATATATTGAGGGACAAGTATTAAAATTGGATGGAAAAACCGGTTCATCTGTTCCTTTTATAAATAACCCAATGGCATATCTTTTTGACGAAATAAGATATGAAATATCAGGAGTGACAGTTGATTCAACAAAAAAGGTTGGTATAACAACAACACTAAAAGGATTAACATCATTAACACCCCATGAAAAGAATTCAATAGTCACCGCCGGATGGGTTACCCCCGATAAAGACAGCATAACACCAAATTCCAATGGTCATTTTGATTTTCACATACCTTTACGATTGCTTTTGGGATTCGCTGAAGATTACAAGAGAATAATAATAAATGTCAAACAAGAATTGGTATTACTCAGATCTTCAACTAACAAGGACTTGATATTAGCAGCAAGTGGCACTGAAGAAAGTAAACTAGAATGGCAGCTACAATTAAATAAAATCGTGTGGAGAGTACCTCATGTAAGATTAGCCGATGAACATAGAATCGTATTGTTAAGAAAGTTAAAATCTGACCATGATATTGTAATGCCTTTTAGAAGTTGGGAATTCCATGAATACCCCATATTACCTCAAACAGAACGACAAACATGGACTGTTAAAACATCTACTTATTTGGAACGAGCAAGGTACATAATACTAGGTTTTCAAACCAATCGAAAAGATGTTATAACCGCACACGCAGGTCAATTTGACCATTGCAATATAAAGAATTGCAAAGTGTTTCTAAACTCTCAATTCTTTCCTTATGACAATTTAAATGTCATGTTTAGCAAAAAGCGTTATTCCATCTTATATGATATGTATGCAAGATTTCAATCGTCATATTATGGAAAAACTAATACACCACTGTTATCACCTGAACAGTATTATTCAAAAGCCCCAATAATCGTTATCGATTGCTCAAAGCAAAATGAATCAGTAAAATCGTCAAGTGTGGATATAAAAATTGAAATGGAATTTGAAGATAAAATACCAGAAGGTACTTCAGCATATTGTCTCATTTTACATGACAAAATAGTAACGTACACTCCACTAACTGGAATAGTTAAAAATGTGTTATAAAAAACGGTTTTTAGGTGGGGGCGATTGTTATAAAAGGAGGAAAACGAAGTAGAAATTTCATTATTTGTTTGACCATCCTATGGGAAACATCGTTAGCAAAATGAGTTCACTTAATGCAAATACTAACGAAGAAGAAACTACACCGCTTATAGCCGACAACAGTTCCGATATAGAAAAACAAATTGAACAAGAAATGGATGAGTTCCTCAAGTTTAAACATAAGAAAAGAGAAGAGGAAGTTGAAAAAGGAATTAAAAAAAGAAAAGTCGATGACATTATTTCCACCAATATTTTAACAGAGGTATTTCTTAGAATCTACTATCCCATCTCATCATGTATGACAAAAAGCGTATCTGCCGGAGTAATAAAATCATTGGAGTATTCACCAACTATTATTTTGAATCATGGATCTAAAATGGTGTTTTTCTCTGAAATTTCCTGGGAATCGTTTATGAAGCATATACATCTTTTAGAATGTTATTTAAGTAACAATACATATGGAAGAAGAACGAAATTAAGTTTGCTAGAATCAAATATTGAAATCGATATAGTAAAACATCGGGGAGGACAAATTGTTCGTTTTAGAGATTTAACTAAACATGACATAAAAATACACCTTACAAAAGATGAATTCTACACCCTCAGCTGTGCTACAGGTCCTATCACAAGATATCTAAAACAACTAATATTTTCAAGCGCAATCATAAAAGAATATTTAACCGATACATTGGATAGACAACCATATGTACCAATCCTATACGGTCCCGTAGATACTTCCATTTTCAATAGAATACCTCACGAAGTTGATATGTGGAGACAGTTGCACAACTATCAGACTAACTTCGGTATAGATGAAGAAGCACAAGAAATGAATGAAGAAGCATCTTGCAGCAACCAACCCGCAGTATAAAAAGACGCCCTCCATAATTTTACAAACAGTCCCATACCGACCTTTGTCATGAATAAACAAGTTTCATTTTCAAACCAATACCAAATAATGGAGGTAAAACGAGGTATAATTGAATTTCAAGCGTTTCGCGGTAACGACGGACATTTTATCATTAAAGAGTTAGTTATTCTAGACATGAACACATCTGTCGTTTATCACTATTTATTCCAACCTCCTATACCGTTCAACAGATTAACTACTAAAGCAAGAGTGACAAACAAATGGTTGATGAAACATTTTCACAACCTGAGATGGGATGAAGGTTTTATCCACTACAGTATGGTGCCGCACATTATGAATCATTACTGTAAGGAATTTAAAATTATCTACACAAAGGGATTGGAGAAAACCGCTTGGATACAAGCATTTACAAACCATGAAGTGATAAATGTGCAAGTGGATAGAGATTTTCAGTGTCACTTTGCCAACATTTGTATCTCTACCAAAAACTTTAAACATCGGCAGTCCCAATGCGCTTTAAAGAACGCTTATCGTTTGAATGCATATCTACAACAGAATGGTGGGGGGTGGGAAGGATATAAAAGCGACAACGCAACCATGACCCAGCATGAGTATTACTCTAGCCTCCGAACAGTCAACACCTCCCACACAGATTCGCAAGACTAAGAATAATATTAACAATAAATAAGAAGAAGAAAAAGTAAAGATGACGTCACAAACATTTTTACAATCTCTTGTCGATCAATTTAACAAACATTCAAAATCTACCGTCTTACCGACTAAAAGATGTTCAGAATTAAAAGAAGAAAAACATTATGTTATCCACACCATTAAGAAGATGGAAACTAGTGTTGGGGACGCCATCAACGTTACACTGAGTGAAGCGCCCTACACGCCCGGTGATGAACCAAAATTTCAAACATTTCTTCCTAAGCGCTTCGTGCACCTCCTGCAAAACGAAGATCTACGCCTTATCCACCCCGGCTCTCTGTACTTGGCATCCCACGGTCCAAGTGGAAGCAATTCAACGGAACTTACACTTCACGTCATGCCTACTGCCAACAACTAATTTATTTTTTGTAATACTTTTGTACACCTTTGTGAATTATTTTGAAAATAAATAAAGATGAAAAAATAAAAAAAAAATAAAAAGCAATATATCACTATGTGTCTTTGCACATGGTGATATATTGCTTTTTAAAAAAATAATTTTAGATGACCTTGACCTAGTTACAAAAACTATATAAATGAAGTAATTTTCAAGGGGATTTCCTCAGTCTACAATTGACTTCCGTGCTGTACACATCTCCCTTGGTTGTCCAATTATTTAAACAACAACATGTCTCTCAAAATCAAATGCGCATCATACGATACCTCCACCATCACAACTTTTGAACAACTCGACAATTTCACTAATGAATTGCGAGTACTTCTTGCAGGCGGTTATCACTTAAATGCCGATGTTTACGTTACAAATAAGAAGATGTTTTCAAAACAAAACTACTGCGATGATGAAGTGTACTTTTCTACACAAACGGCAACAACATCTAGCCCTTCTACTCAAAATAATGTTAAATTCCACAAATACTACTAATGTTGAATTACAATAACAATACTCCATCAACTTGAGGCTTCGCTATAAAAAGGCTATTCAACCCAGACTAAATCATCATTTGCTTTTTGACAACCGCAGCGATAACAACTACAACTACTATGCTGTACCAAATGATGATTGAATTTAATGGTAAAATATTTGGAAAGGACTATCAAACGGTAGAAGAGATGAGCTCCGATCTTGATGTATTAACTAAAGAAGGCTTCCAACCAAAGTTAATTCTAAAATTTCCAGAAGTACATCCACTATCCACTGAAGATCTCGTCGCAATGGCTAGAGCAAAAAAACAAGAACATGAAGTAAATATTAAAAAAGAGAAAGAAGAAAAAAAAGACGAACCTATATCTTAAGTGTGCAACTTTTTAATATTTGTACCCCATTCTTTTTTAAAACTCCATTTGGTTGACCTTGAAATTACCCCCACCACTTTTTTCTTTTAATAAAACTCTCTATTCTATACTATACACCTTCATTTCCCAACTCCACTTAGAACCGTCAACATGGAAAAGAAAAAAGAAGACTACAAACCACGCTACTGTTGTGAACAAAAATGTACCAATATAGGAAGATGGATGGTAGACGGATTAGCTTGTAGAAAATGTGAATTCTTCGGATCCTGTTACTGCAAATGCAAAACAAAACAACTACCACCACCAGAATTGCAAACCTTCAAAATTTATAAATCAAGATACTTCCACACTTGCTGTCCCCAGAGATGTTTCAAATTTCACCCAGAAAGACTTTTTAATTGCCGAAAGTGTGATGCATATTATAAAGACGACTTTTGTACATGCATCAAACATTTGTGCAAATATAGATCAGATTGGTCTTCTGATCCTATTCAAGCTTCAGATGTATAGCTGTAGTCACTGACTGCAGCTTTTTTTTAAAATTTCATTTGGTTGACCTTGAGATTTACAATATATATTCTACATACCCTTTAACATGCTTCTCATTTACACTACATTGCTTGGACTAACACCAACATGGGTGACAGATTCATTTCTTTTGAACATTTAATTACCGAAAGAGATGAGATGGAAACTCTATTTCACAACTTACTCACACTTATGGATAGGTATCCTTTGAAATGGATCAACATCAAAGTAAAATATGTGGATCCTACCAGAATATTTTCATCATCATCATCATCATCTTCCAACAGTGCAGGGGAAGAAGAAGAACCAACTTATGGTATTACAATTATTGAATTAAACAGCGAGGAACAAGACAATCAAATTCAAATTATAAATAAACTTAGTATTTAGTTTACAAAAGTGATTGGTATTTCTATTCTATATTAATGCTATTATTATTTTATTTCTATATACACTTCCCACAACCTACCCGAACGGCGTTTCGCGGCGAACTGCGGTAACCGAAGTTCTCTCGCTTCTCGTTTTGGATTACCCCCACTTCTTTTCTTCCCCCCACCACTATTCCCCGTTTCCATATAAGCGACCGCCTTACCGTCGCTCACCATTTGTTTGCCTACCGCCGAACGATGAGCCAGCCTCGATTAGCAAAAAATACTACTACTTTTGCAGTAACATCGCAACAAGATTTACAGGATATTTTTCAAACTTTAACCGATGTTGTAAACACACCAAACAACACGGTTACTATTACTGTTGAAATTACCTACAATTGTCCAGAGTGTGAAAGGATGGAAAGCGATAATGTTGAAGAATTAGAAATGCCAAACAACAGTCCTTCATCCGCCCACGATTCGACACCAGATGATGAAAGCTAGTCCTACACAAATATTCTTTTTCAATTCCCCACCACTTTACATTAAATATATATATCCTCCCCTTATTTGCTCTCCTCATTCCATCGCCTACTTTTACACCATCTACACCGCTCCTCTCTAACCTGTACACAAACATGATGGACGGCTTTTCAATCACATCACAATTGGAAGACGATAAATTAAAACTCGAAATTAACAGAATACAATTGGAAGCACAGAATCAGGAAGAAATGATCCGGCTGTTAAAGCTCTTCAAATGCGTACTGTGGTTGGTATGCCTCTATCTGCTCATCGCCATCACCATCGGCATTTACCAGACCGTCACCGCCAAACGTCGCTTCGACACCACTTCAAATAAAACTTCTACTTGGCTTTCCTAAAATAAATTATTAATTCCCACAGCCCCGCACCCCCCCCCCCCCCATCCCCTCCCGCCCGCCCCACTCGTCCCCACACTCCCCACCTTTTTTAAAACCCCCTCCGAATGACCTTGACACACTTACCAACCCCTCCCCAAACCCCCCAAAAAACCCCCAAATCAACAACACACACCTGCCAATTACAACCGCTGACCTTGACCTGCGCCAGGAGCGGCTATTCCCTTCTACTCGCAAGGTTGGAGCGACAGGTTGGAACGTGTAAACAGCGCTCCAACTTAATCGATGCGATCAGTTCTGTAGTTGTAAACGGAACATCAATCTCCAATTAATCCCAACGATATTTTCGTGCAATCAGATCGCACCAATATATCGTAGGGTGTAAACGGGCTTTCAATCTCCAATTTATCGCTCCGATCGGTGCAATCAGATCGCGCCGATATATCGGAGCATGTAAACGGGGCTTTAGTATAATTTCATTTGGGGAAAAAACCAAAAACGTACTCTATAAAATTTTCAAAAATAGATAAAACTTCAAAAACACTAAAATATCAAATAAGTTTAATAAATAAGTATTCAAAGGTAAAAACAACGGAAAAGTTAAATTAAATCAGAGAAAACATCGAACATTAATAAACACACAAATTATATCAACATTAAGAAAATCAAATACAACTAACATAAAAAACACAAAATAAAATAAAACTTACAGAGCGGCCTAGGCTGGACACTGCAGCAAGGCATGTCTATCTCCCAACGATAGTTACCTGCAATGGAAATCAACAAATAAAACACAAATCCAAAAATACAAAATAAATTAAACAATAAACAAAGCAAAAGTAACAACAAAAAATAATTTCAAACAAAACGAGGAGTACACAATACTGTATATCCAATAAAACAATAACATAAAAAGTGTATGCCATTTCTCTAGACTAAGAAAAAAATGCTGTTTAATGTAAAAACGTCGTGGTGAGGATAATATAAAACTATTATCACAGAGTAAGGAACCTTTACAGAGTGCTCGCTGCGCTGCGTTTTCGCGTCAGTCATGACGCGCCTCGTAGTGGCGCTACTGACGCGGTGACGCAAAATGGCGCGGACTGACGCGGAGTTGCCAATTCGGACACCGCACCGCACCGCACAGCACCGTGCCTCGCGTCACCGCGCCGCGCCGGGCCGCCCCAACACAAGCACCGGGCCGTCCGACCACCTTTACTTTACTCCCGATTCCCGAGCGCGATTATTTGGCCAAGTTGCAATGGTGGTCATTTATACAATGTTAGATATTTGACAATAACTAGCAGACTAAAACTAAAATTCCATTATTTGAAAACAAGCTCAAATTAACGATAAAGAAATGTGTGTACTAACAATAAAAATCAGCTAACATTTTAGCAAAATATTTAATCAGTACCGTATTAAATTACCCAAGGAAATACAAATAATGTTATAAACAATTATATACAAGATTTTTATCACACATGATTATACTACACAATAAGTATTAAAAAGCTCTATACAAAAATTATACAACTAACATACTGTACAGTACAACATTGAAAGAATTTAATCAAATTGTTTTCTTTTATTAAAGTTTGTTTGCAAAATTATGCATCCAATCGAATATTCCATATGGTCTACCAGTCTGTGGGACTTCATAAAAGGATTACTCCAGCAGAAGAATGCAATAAGAATAATGCTCACATTGAAAAGAAAAATTAATGAGTAAAGAAGTATATTCCTGAACTAGAAATTTAAACAGTTTACGGACTCAATAAAATACATAAAACAGCACTACTATTCTAAAATTAACAGTAGGCCTACTCAGATTTATGACACAAGATAAAATCAAATCACTACAAGAAGTCATCACAATCTAGATTTTTACAGTGAAACAACAACGTACATGAGCCTACGGTTAATACAAATATTACCTAAATGTACGGTAAATTTAGATTAAACCCGTAGTTCATTTTACAAGAAATTCAAATTACATTTTTTAAGTACTATAGACTATTTTATCATCGTATATCCTAAATAAAAAGAAGTACTTCTTTTATGTGGGGTTTAAATTTTGGCCGCCATCTTGGATCCGCAATATTGGAATAACCGGTTTTTTTAAACTTAAAGGTGGGGTTGTGACGCATCACTTCAAAGTCAGTTGCTTTATGCGTTGAACACGATTCCGAAATCCGTTTTTAATTGTCAGTTTTCGTCCTCAAAATATTTTTAATTTTACAGGAAATTTTAAAAATATCAAAATTTTTATTATCAAATTAAATATCTTTTTTTGGGAGTTGCAGATGGATTTCGAAATTAGAAATTTTAGCTGTCATCTTGAATTGTAATGCTTGTTTTAAGTTTAATGTGGTGATACATGATTATGTAAACAAGCATCACTATCCAATGTGGCACACCCAAGATGACAGTTAAAAGTTTTAATAACAACAAAAGTTTGGCACCTACCAAAGTGTGATATCTGATTATAAAAAGTGAAAATAAAAAAAGGAAAAAACAAGGAATTAAATTTTTTTTCCAAAACGGTTAATGTCTCGAGAACGAAAACGGTAATTATAAACCAATTAATTGCGGCATCGTGTTCAATGAAAAAAAAAAAACTTTAAAATGATGGGTAACAGCCCTACATTTACATTTAAATATAAAAAATCATTCCAATGTGGCGGATTAGAGATGTCGACCAAAAAATGTAAACCACATCAAAAAGAAATTTGAGATAATCAATTATGTTCGGTGGTGTTTGGGAGTCGATTTATTAAGAAATGCACAAAAATTAGAGAGGGGCATTTAAAAGTTGCCTTATACAGAGGGTGTTTCAGAACTCCCTGGCAATATTTTAGGACATTGTTCCTGGGTCAGAAAAATATCTAAATATCATATTTAAATTGTCCGGAAGTCATTAGTTACTCCACAGCCGCCATTTTAGTTTTTTCATTAAATAATTGTTATTTCCTTAACGGATGGTTGTATTCGGTTCATATTTGGTATAAATCTTTATGATACCAATGTACATTTCGACAAAAAAAATTAATTTATTGCAATGTATATAGTCAAAATGGCGGCCATTTAAAATTTTCAAACTACAATATCTCAAAATCGGTAAATTTTATAAAAATTTTACTACACACAAAAAGTTGACAAATTAAATTATCTAACCAATGGTACCAAGTTTATAAGGATCTGACCACAAACAACGGAGTTATTGGAATTTTTCTTCATAAAAACATTGATTTTGCTGTTAGAATGGCCTTATCTTATCTTATACTCTAAAACAAGCTATGTTTGTACGGGCAAAGTTTTTTTTTTCGCTCAAAGGATTTTTGATTGAATATGAGGGTTTTGGCCACCAGAAATCGATTGGAGTTGGTCCCATGTCTGGGAAAATCCTGTTTTCGCGCTAGAGCCCTTCAAAGTTTCTATGTTATCCTTATGTTGAGGTTTTTTTTATCGTTTTTTTTGCTACATGACAAATATGTCCATGGCTTGCCATAACTAGGGCCTATATACAATTTGGAGGAACATTAACAATTTATACATTAAGTAATGGTTGAGTTTGTTAATTGAACAAAAATCAGCTGATAACTGTTGATATAAACCAATGTGTTACAGCTTTAACCTGTAGTTTAAGAAAATTATACCAAAGAGCAGCACCCTACAGCCTGGCGAGTGAGCGAAGCAAACGAGCTCGTCTTAAAAATGGAAGAGGGAAGTGAGAGGAGCGAACGAGCTTTGTGATGTGAGAACGAAAGTAATAATTTTACCGAGCTTAAGCTCGATCCCCCTGGTACTTTGCATTAATTTCAATGCAAAATCAATGTTTTTATGAAGAAAAATCACAATAACTCTGTTACTTGTTGTCATATCCTCATATCCTTGGTACCATTGGTTTTACCGATTTTGAGATATTTTAGTTTTAAATTTTAAATGGCCGCCATTTTGAAAATATCCAGTGAAAAAAATTAATTTTTTTCCTCGAAATGTACATTGGTATAATAAAGATTCATACCAAATATGAACCGAATACAACCATCCGTTACGGAAATAAAAATTATTTAGCGAAAAAGACAAAATGGCAGATGTGTGAGTAACTAAAGACTTCCGGACAATTTAAATATGATATTTAGATATGTTTCTAACCCAGGAACAATGCCCTAAAAAATTGTCAGGGAGTTCTGAAACACCCTGTATATTATTCACTGACAAATTACATTAGAGATGTCCCCTTAAGGAAGTCTTGAGAAAAAATTAACCTACTACATAATTTGATATACATTTTTAAATTTCTTAGTATTCTGAGAAATGTTCCCCAAACCCAACCTTAAAAGTTATAGCTTACCGTATATCGAAAGTTTTTTTATTTGTTATGTTTTTTAATATGAATTTAATGCAAAGTTTGATCATCTGCCATTGTTTACTCGGTTATCCTTTTTAAAGGTCAGATTCCACGTCACTGTTCTTTATTAGCCTGTAATCATGACCTTTAAATTTATTTTCATTTTGTCCTGTACTAATACTTAAGATTTTCTTATTAACTATTGACCGTCCCCATGGAGAGTAAAAAATACTATACTTGCATAAAAAAAGATTTCAAATTCATTATGTCCAATAAATTATTTAAAAAATTACTAAGACGTACAGGGACTTTTTAACACAGTGTGTGGGTATATAATTATTTATAATTTGAAATACTTTGCGTATTTAGTTTTCCAAACGGTAGGGCCTAAATAACTTTCCTATTCTTCTAACTATTTTGTTTGTATTAAAATAAATTGCTCGATTTCGAGATATACGTATATTATAGGCCGTTTTTTTAAACCTGATCCTTTGAGCGAGAGATCGTGGAGGGGATTTGTTTATCCTGCCATCATCCCATTGGCTGGAGGCTTTTGGTTTTTTGTTGTTTTTGTTTTATTTCACTGTTGCATACCAGCTGATAATGTCACATAACAACATATTGTGCATCAGTTTTACAATATTATTAGCAACAGTTGTTTTTTATCAGTTTACTTTAGAACTGTTACTTTATAACAAAGTATACATTTTGCTTTAAAACATAACAGCTGACTAGGAGTTACTGAAATGTATTATAAGTTATAAAAAAAGTTATTGAAATAAATCAGCTACTCGAACATCTTTGTCACGAGTTTAAATGTATTGTTTACCGTTAAAATTTTTTTACAATTTAAATCTTTCCCCCACCCCAATTTTCTCGAGAAGGATCAGGTTTAAAAAACGGACTATAGTAAGTATATGATTCATCAATTTAATAACTATAAATTTCAATTCTATTCAAATAACAAAATTAAAAAACTGTTATAATTTATAGAACAATCGTAATTTGTTATATTATTCGGCAAGGTAACATTAGTGCCACATTGTGTTAAAGCAAGACAGTTCTTCCAGTTAATCTATACTAGTCCACTTGTTACTCAAAATGAGCAATTTATTTTAATACAATACAAAAGTAATATTTAAATATAAATCAATGACATCCGACCAATCCAATATTAAAAATATCAGTAATAATAAAAAAAAAAAAAAAAAAAAAAAAAAAAAAAAAAAAACTACCCGTATTTACAGCTCTACATTAACAGATGTTTTAAATGTACAACCCAAACCCAATGTTATTCTAATGGGAAAATTTCAAATTTAGCTTGTGTATAGCCATTGTTTTATGTCCGATTTTCATCAATTTTGGCGGACCAACTACGGACCAAGCCCTATCCATCGCCATCAAAAACTTGAATAACGGTTGAAAATTGTAGGAGGAGTTCCCAACACAAAAAAACCCTTAGCGTATGAAATAAGTATAGATTTATAAAAGAAGAAGATGTTTTTACGGTATCTATATTTGTGTATATATATATATATATATATATATATATATATATATATATATATATATATATATATATATATATATGTATATTTATAATCGATAAACTCGGAGACCAATGAACCGTTTGCCATGAAACTCGGTACGTGTTATGGAAATTTCAAGAAGATTTGTATAAGTCACACCACATAAGTTGACGAATAGCCAAAAACAGCTGCTTAGGGCGAGGGAGGAGAGGGGGTACTTTTCCAAAAACATCGAGCTTACGTTACATGCAATTTTTTATAGAACAGCTGATTATCCAATCATTTTAACGGAATAGTAGTGAAAATTCATTCGTCAAGTTACGTGGCGAGGGTTATAAGCCTTTTTATAGCCCTCAGGGCTTATCCCCAGGACCGTCATAAACGTGCCTATTTCAGCGTTTAATTTTTTCAGCTGTGGTCATGGAAACAATCAAACCAATTTTTAAACCGATTTACACTTACTCAAAATATTGATCCAAAAATAAACTGCCCCTGATATTAATAGAACGTCAAACTGCACAATCGTTTAAAAGAAATATTTAAAATACATCCTGCAAAAAGCTGTTTACCCATATGATGAGTTTTTTGTTATATTAACCCTATATCTGGCATGTACTGATTTCTCTCAGTGGCAGAGATTTTTCGTGCACTTGGTAGTGGTAACGCATTATCCACAACAAAAAATTATTTCTGAATATAATTATATATGTATGGATATTTTCTTTTTCAGAAAAAACTGTACAATACAATGATGTAAAAACTTTATTTTTGTTACCAAAGCAATTGGGTGCAGTAGCAAAAGGTTTGTGAATTTTTAGTTTAGGCAAATGACAATTTTTTAAGCAATCCGCAATAAAGATAAAAAATTCCTACACATTTTATTTAAATGTGAAAAATGTAGACAATTTATTCCTCTACATGGAAATGTCAAAAAAAAATTTGAAATCCTCCAAAAAAATGTAAAAGTTAGACCTTTTTTCCTAAAACCTTAAACTTTCCCTGAAAATGCAGCTTTTTTCCTCGAAATACCTAAAGATATAAACATGTTCCAGATATAAACAAACATGATACTTTCTAAAAGTAAATTACATTTTCTTTCGTAAAATATATATTTTTCTTCCAAATATTAGTCTTCTTCCAAATTCACTGAGCTATCAACGTCAGAAAATGAAACTAAAAATCGTTGTTAATGAGAAGATAATCTTTTGGCCATTTTAAAAAATGCATAAAATTTTTATTAGGTAAATAGGCCTATCCTATAAAAATTCCAAGATATACAAATTCATAGAATTTTATTGTAGTTTTCAAAAAGTGCCAGAGATCTATTTTTGTTTACTATCTGGCTTTTAAAATTCATCTGAAGGTAATCAGCTGTTACATTACAATTCACATTAAAGAACTTGCAATAAAAGTTGGTCAACATTTTAAGTCTCTAGAAATAAATCAAAGGCGAGGGGGGCGAAGACCGAAACGATATGACCTTTTTAATTATGATTCGCCACTGCGCTATATCCTAAGCTTTAAGATATGACACCTCAATCTAAAAAATCGGTTCAGTAGGTCGAGAGAAAAAGGGGCGTAACAGACAAAACCCTTATATAAATAAGAAGATAGATAGCAGAAAATATACAACAAAAAAGTTTTACAAGTGAATATACGATAAAGCGTACTGATTTCACGGACCCGACAACAGGGGCATCATAGGCCTAGGCACTTTTTCACAATAATATTATTACTATTTTGGTGTCTTGTACTAATACAGTACTTTTAAATAGTATCAACATTACAATAAAATAAAACTTTCAAAATAACTTTATTGTAACTTACAACAGTAACAAAGTGAAAAGGCCAATGGGATCGGTGTTGATCACGAAATCTGGGCTGAATTCAAAAGCTTCGCAAAACTAAATTTTCCATCACACAGGATAGCAGTTGCGACTGAGTTGCAGAAGAATTCTTCTTCTTTCTTTTGGTATAAATATTACCCGGAGAAACATAATTTATACAGAAAAAATTTTATTTTCTGTTGGTCCTTCCCAGGACCATTTGTCACAATAGAAAACGACATTAAGTCACAAAACATACATTTATGTGAAACGAATTCCCGAAATGTGATCACCAGAAAACTTTCATGAAATTCCGGTTGGTAAAGCTGCATTTCTGTAGGATTCTTAGTTATTTTTCTATTAGTCGACAAAACTCCTCAATTCTGTCTCGCGCCAGAACATGAGTTCAAATTATTTGTTTTTATAATACTGTGCGTGATGATTAATAGTCGCTAGATAATGTTTTATGTATGAAAATGAATCATCCGAATCTCTCGAATGAGTATTGTAGCGCTTACGGCCGTTTTCTGCCTTAAATCTGTAAATGAAGGAGACATGTCAAAGAGGTCCGTGCACGGACCATGCCATTTCGCAGTTGAAAAATAGTGGTCCGTACAAAGACCTTTGCCAGATAGAGGGTTAAAAAGGTTGGTATAAAGTCTATTTTTTATTGTTGAAAAAGATTTAATTTTGTGTTTATTTTATATTTTGTGATACTATGTTTTAAAAAGCACAAAAAACATTGACGTTTTAATTGATTACAGCTGTAATAATGTGCACTAAATAAGGAAATTTAAAAATTCAAAGAATTTGTAAAAATTAATGCTTGAGAACTCGTGCAGCCACTAGGCCCGCCGCACATTGGAGCGAGGCGAGGCGCAGGCGAGGTGCAGGCGAGGTGCAGGCGGAAGCTAGGACTTTTGGCGTGTCACCGCACATTGAGGCGAGGAGTGGCAGAGGTTTCCTCGCTTGGCTCGCACAATGTCGCTAGTAGATTACGATTTGTTGGACCTTGAATCCGATTCAGATTGTGAATTTAATAATTTAGTTTTACTGTTTTCTCTTTCTAAAAAACGTAAGAAAAGTTTTTGGAAATCGGATTACATGAAAAAAAGAATAAGTCTTGGGGAGTATGTTTTAACAACTGAACTGCCAGATTGATCTTTTAGAGAATACTTTCGTGTGAACAAACAACAGTTTGATGAAATCCATAATTTGATTGAAAGTGACATTAGTGGAAAAGAATGCAATGCTCAACAACCTATATCATCCGAAGAGAAGCTAACAGTGTGTTTAATGGTAAGATTCGATTACTTAATAATGTATAATACCATAAAGGAAGAAATCAGAGTGGCAATCCAATGCAATTTTTTCTGTCGTTTTTTCGCAAGGCTTTAAACTTGTTGGGCTGTTTTCAGACCAAATTGTAATTTTATCAAATTATAGGATATATTTTGTACTTAGGACCTAAAGATTTCACATTGGTATGATTTATTTTGTTACCAGTGCAATATGGACGGCAAAATGCCCTCGGTCGGTCGGTTCAATAAGTTTGAGCAACGCTAAAAAACGGGCATGAAATCTTCCATTGGGTTGCTATTCTGTATTAATTCTTAATCTGTGATAATACTCATTCAATATTAATACTAATAAAAACAGGACTTGCTTATTTCATAGGTAACCTGAATTAAAATCGGGTAGTAAGTAATATTAATCTTCTGAATAAAACAAATTGTTTATTATTTAAAAATTAATGATCTGCATCATTACTGTAATATGCAAAGGAAACTCGTAATTACATGAGTAGTTATTTAAAAAAAAACAAATATTGAAAAAAATACCAAATTCATTAATTTAAAATTTACACTTACTGATGACAAACTTACTGATGACAAATATTTAAAAAGACAAATATTGAAAAAGTACAAAATGGATCAGTTTCAAAGTTCACATGTAAAACTTGATTAGTAGACATTTACTACAAATTATTTGGGTAATTCCCGAAGTCACTCCAGTATCTAGCCAGAGGCACATTTGACTGATCTTGGCCCGACGACACATTTGAGGGTGGCCCAGACCCATCCCACGACGTTTGTTCTACGGGAGGGGGAACGCAGGCGCTTGCGAGGTGCAGGAAAACTGTATCTCAACTACAAAGCCGCGGAGGCCCGCGCGAGGCTGCACAGAGGCTGCGCAGAGGCTGCGCGCAGCCTCTGCTCAATGTGCGGTACTCCATTTGAACACGTGTATTACAAAATCAGCGGCGCCTCGCCTGCACCTCGCCTGCACCTCGTCTGCGCCTCGCCTCGCTCCAATGTGCGGCGGGCCCTACAACGGTCATACGACGGCGCAGCGGAGCCAGCGACAGCGAGCTAGCATGATGTGGCCCGTGCGCGTGCGAGGCGGGCGATGCAGAGTGGCAACACTGGATCGTGGTAGAGGTGGGCCGGAGTCACTGGAACTGTCTCGTTGGAACTGTTTCACGCCCGGAACCGCGACAGTACCGCTCCAAACTTTGGAACTGCCAGTTCCACTCCTCAACTGCGCCGCGATTTGGAGCTGCCAGTTCCACCCACAGCGGCACCGCTAGCCAAGTGCAGCAGTTCCATGTCGCTTCTGGACTAGGCAGTACCGTATAGGACAGACAGTACCGTGGCGCTGTTAATATCTGGCAGTACCATAAAGGACAAACAGTTCCGTGGCGCTGTTAAACTCTGGGAGTACCGATAGGATAGGACCTGACAGTTTCCTATGCGTTCGGCCTGCCCACCAGTACAGGGCAGACTGACAGTTCCAGCCCTTCTTTTACTAACAGAAAAGCGTCGAGGCACTGTTTAGATAATAAACTCAACTACAGTAAAATCAAACAGTCTTCAAGCATTCCTAACCCATAGGGTGATTGTTTTAGTAATTCAGTAATAAACTTTGTAAGTACCGTAACTTTTTTATTAACATAGTGAATTATTCACTGAACAATAACAAAAAAGAATAATTCACTGTTATCCAAAGGTTACTTTAAAAATATGTTAACCATACTGTAGTTATACTTGTACGGTACTGTATCCATAGTCGACCTTATTATTTTTAATTTATTCAAAAGTTAAAGGCCTATATAAAAATAAATTTTTGTCCGTACAAACAGTGCTTGTTTTATATTATAAGATAAGAAGTAAGATAGTAACATCTAATTAATGTTATGCATCTCAATGTTCAATATCAATCAACCACGCATAATAGCCTATTAGACAGTACCAGGGCCGGCCGGGATGGTACTGTAGTACAAAAGCAGTCGACGCGGAACCGTTTGGAACTGCAGCTGCCTCACGGTACTGTCACACTGTCACTGTCTCTGTCTCGTCGTTTCACCTCCGATAGCCAGTGCCGGCCGCCCCGCCACGGCCGCCAGCCGGCAGTTGTAGTACCAATGCAGCCTGTGGAACTGTTTGGAACTGGAACTGTCTCGCGAAACTGTTCCACAGCCGGAACTGTCTAGTTGCAGCCGGTTCCGGCCCCAGTACTGTTTGGCACACCTCTAGATCGTGGCGGGGACGGGAAATGCCGAATCCAGCCCGCTCGAGACTGCCGCGCCAGCTAGCGGCATTCTGGTGGAACTAAGGGCGAACACTCTGTAAAGCTTTGTACTCTGTGCTATTATGTACTGCAGTTCAGGGTAATAAATAATAATTTTACCATAGCTGGTAATTTATAATCACTTACATGCATGTTAACGGTTTTTATCACCGTTCCTTGTCATAATTGTTTATTAGTTGAAAGTTTTGTTGAAGGTAATTAGTGACTATTTAGGAATAATTTATTACTAATTACGACGAAGGGGAGGAAATCATAATTAGTTGCCTTGCTTATTAAAGTGTAGCATTTAAATTAGTTGGGAATATGAGTATAGTGAGTCGCCTGGGAAACTGTGTTGAATTAATGTATGAGGAGATTGACAAGATTTGTATGGAATAGTATTCATTAGTAGGGAGAGTTGCAAGTCTACTAAATGATTAAATGAGTGACATTCATAAAAATTTTCAATTAATTTCCAAACACATGAAAACTACGAAAGCCCGTTTTTTTTCAGTTTTTCTATCACTAGAGGTACAGTATTTGAATTCGCAACAAAGACATGGCTATGCCTATTCAAGAGTTGACTATACAAAATTAAAAAAAAGAAGAAAATAAACAATTATTGTTTGAGTGCGGTTACTCCTTAGCTATAACTTTGATATTTTGATTCGGCTGACTGAAATAGACCTACTCAAACCAGTAGACCATTGAAATAGACGGTTGGTCTTAAACGTATAAAGTTCGAATAACTCTGATAAGACATTACACCTCAACAGAAGAGGGAAGGAGGCATTTTAGCAGTGATACAGGAAAATATCATCGGGTACACTAATGGCAAGCCCAAGAAAACGGTATTTAAAAAAATCTTTTCGTTTTCTATAATACTCTCTTTGGCTAAGCACATCCATTTACGTTGGAGCTTGACTTCTGGAAAACAAAAATCTCTACATAGACAATCGACAACGAAATTCCTCAAAGTTGTTGGAACAAGCTCATTTCTGTAAAAGTGGGGGACCAGACGCAGATAAGATAAAATTCCTCTCAAACCGTGACGAAGGACTAATCCTTTGTCTGATATCTTATCAGGAGTGTGTTCGACCAATAGCAACATAATTGGTGCGTAGTCATCATGGTCTGACCTTGAACGCCTTATCAGCGTCGAGGGAGATAAGGCTAGGGACACACGGCACGGCGAAAACGCCGCACGGCGATCTCGCCGTGCGGCGGTTTCGCCGTGGCTTAAATTGGGTGCAGAACACACGGCACGGCAGAACCGCCGTGACACAGCTTCTGACGGCTGACGCTAGGATTCGGTTTCAGTGTCAGTCGTGGAATCGAAACATAAAAATTAAAAATAATTATTCTGTCCCATAATTTCAGTAAACTTTGTTAATAAATTAATTTTGTGCTTCGATTTCAACACCCACACTGATATTATTTTTATTAAAGAAGTAATCTTTATAACTCAAAATTAATGGTATTGCCCTGGAACTTAAAATGTTTATCCACAAACAATGCAAATATTTGAATACAAAGACAGTGAGTATTAGAAACAACATAATATGAAACACTAATGGAAGTGTATGCATCCGCACACCTGATTTCACCAAACCAGTAGTTTTAACGTTTTTAGTTACACATATTAATATCATTAATAATTATCATAAAATTAGGTGTTAATGAGACTACATTTTTTTGAAAAATTAAATTTATTGTTAAATCAAAGTACAAAATGCAGTTAGTAAGATTAAAGAAATTCCTTTAGAAGTTAGTTTGGTTAGTAAAAAACATAATTATAACTTAACATTAAATAAGTTAATCATAATACAAATATAAAAAAAACATAATGTCTCACACCTTACAATACAATAAATGAATTATCCTCTTCAGTTAACTCAGAGTCGTCTTGTTGAAAACATAATTATAACCTAATATTAAATAAGTTAATCATAATACAAATGTATAAAACATAATGTATCACACCATACAATACAATAGCCTAAATGAGTTATCTTCTTCAGATAACTCAACAGAGGCGTCTTTGTTGGGAGTCTGTATTACAAAAATGGCATTAATGTATCTTCACCAGAGTCAGAGTCGTAATTACGAATACATTTTCAGACTATTGTCGTTTAAAACACCTAAAGGCCGGTAAAAAACTAGAAAATTATTTTCTTAACATGGATATGAACTATAATCATAATTTAATAGCTATTAAATAAGTTTTTAAATTATTAGCAATAATTATTTAACACTATAGTAGGGCTGATAGCGCGACCGTACGGCAGTTTCGCCGTGCCGTGTGCCCTGCTCCATAAGTGCAATGCCCTACTACGAAAGTCACGGCGAAACTGCCGTACGGCAGAGTAGAGAATACACGGCGGTTTCGCCGTCCGTTTTTCTCGCCGTGGACGGCGGTTTCGCCGTCCGGCGCCGTGTGTGCTGCCCCATTTACTCCAACGTATCTCTACATTCACGGCGATTTCGCCGTACGGCAGTCTTGCCGTCACGGCGGTTTCGCCGTGCCGTGTGTCCCCGTTAGTAGTAAAATTAGTCGGGAAAAATGAAATAATTTTTGGAAAGACAATTTCTTTTGAAATGTGTTCTACGGCGTCCCCTGACCTTCCTCCGAAAAGTCCCCAGAAATCCCATATGGGGATCACGCTTAAAAATGAGGGGTTGGCCCATAAGGAGTTACATTAAAATTAGATATTAAGCATACTAAATATAAATACATTCCAGAAGGTTTATATACATCAAATTAAAGGTCTTCAAATGTAGAATACAATGCCGTAAACCCGACCTCAATATAACTGTCGGGAGTGAAATGGCAGGAGTTCAAAGTTTAGCATAAAATAATATTATCAAAACTTTGAAATACAATAACTTCCGACATATTTGACCTTTTGAGGTCTGGTTTTCGGCTACGTACTCTCCTTACTAAGACCTTTAAAATTATGTATAGGATGGCTATAGTCTAAGAATTTTTTTTTTTAAACTTCCTCTTTGGGACGTCCATGTGGAGGGTGGTTTAAGGGAAGTATGATAAACATATGACTAGCTATCCGCATTTTCAAAGGTAATTGTAAAAGCAAACGTTTACCGCAAACCGCACCTCGAAAGGTCAAGTATTTCGAAAATTATTACATTTTTAAGCGTTTAGGTTAAAATGTGATTTTTATTCAAAGTTTGAAAGGCTGCCGTTTTCGACTCAGGCAACCTTTTGAGATGGGATTTGCGGCATTAAATTCTACTACTTAAGAGCTTTAATTTGATGTACATAAACCCATTGGTCGAAGAAAGATTTATTTCTGACTCCACGTGGGCCATCCCATCATTTTTAGGCATGTTGCCCACTGGGGATTTCAGGGGACTTTTCTGAGGGAGGTCAGGGGATGGCATAGAACACATTTCAGCAAAAATTAGCTGTCCAAAAATTATTTCATTTTCCAGCCATATTTTGGCTTAATTTTACTACACTACGTGCTAAGGGGGTTCAGTAGTGTGGTTTGGGGTCGATAGATGAGTTACAATATCGTAGGGGCGCATTTTAACTTTTAATTGATTTAAGTCCAATTTATATTCTGTATTAATTAACTTAACTACATCAAAATTCGAAATCCGCATTAATTTCGAAAGTCTAAAATTTTCTGTACCACAATATTACTGATGTTTAAACACAATTTGTAGGCTAATCTGCAATTCTTTTGCACCAATACATGATTCTTAAAGGGTGGAGACAGAATGTAACCGAATGTCCTTACAATAATACAAAGTAAGATTGATATGAGAGTATTTAGGAAGCAAAAAAGTGTTTTTCTTAAATTAATGAAAATTCACCCCGTTTGATAGTACCTACCTAATAGATATACCTAGACAAGTGTTATGGGTAATTCCATAGCCAAAATTTGTCGAAAAATGGGTAAAAACGTACTAGTTAAATAACTAGTTAGATAATACTACTGAGAAAGGAAATTCGTACACCTCGATTCTTCTTCTATAGGCCTACCATCACTGTCGTACGAAACAATTACGATATACACCAGTGGTAAAAAAACCAGAAGCAAAAGCTACTACAAAACAAAATTACCAATCAACGCAATTAGTTTTCCTTCTCGCCTAGTAGCCGATATAGACCTAGATGGGATTAGACACCCACAAAGAAAGTTCTTTTTTCACCGTGAAGCAGACGGGACCCAACTGATGATCGGACGAAGAGAAAGTGGACGAGAAAGAAGTGAGAGACGCAGTCGCTGACCTACTCGGGTGTCCGGGTCACAGCCGGGAAATGTCTACAGTCTACAATCTACAATACACAGTCAACAAGCTACAGTGAACAGTCTACAATCTACAGTCAACAAAGCTACAGTCTACAGTTTACAATCAACAGTCAACCAGATACAGTCTACAATCTACAGTCTACACAGTCAACCAGCAACGGTCTACAGTTTAATCAAGAGGGGGAGGGCAAAATTCCTGATAGAACCCATGACACGGGCTTTAGATGTAATGATATTATACAAATTAAACATTTATTTTGTTGAATTTTTACAAACAGGTTGAATTTGCTAGTAGTCTGACTCATAAAAATAACACAACGAATATTATGCGGAAGGAAAAGGAAATGTACAAAAAATAATTTTTTTAATACCCTGATAAAAGTCTCATCCGAGGGGTCTGTTTGGCTCTGGGCGGCCCTGGCAATAAACCAATAAACGTCACAGTCTACAATATACAGTCTGAAATTTAAGTCAATAATCTACAGTCATATTGCAAAATGTATTGTACAATTCAAAAATAATCGTTTAGTTACTTCTATGCCGGTTGTTTTCGACAGTGCTGCATTCCATGATTTCAAATTATTATCTAATGCTCTACCCAACAGGTGGTTCCAGAGAAGTTAATTATATAACTACTGCCTTGGTATAGGAGTAATTACCATTAAACTAATACGATTTACTAATACACATTATAACTCTTATATGGGCAATAACGTTTAATATAAATTGAACGTCAAAGTGAGTTATTCGAATTAACAGCCCGGGATATTACAGCAAGACCGGAAGCTATGAAACTAGTTTTGTTGTGTGACTGATCAAATTTATGGGCCCACCAAGAGAGCTTCCACTTTACACTAAAATATTATTAGCGTAATAAAAGTAATTACTAATGAACGCAAGCGTTTATTACTTAGCTTCATGGGAGTTTGAGGACAAAATTATATAAGGTTGAAAATAAATATTATTTTAATTATACGCAATTGACATAAAAATAAAATTTACGGCTTGCCAATTCATGGTTACTCTGATGGTAAAAATAGTATATTGTTTTATTTACTTCATCGACGTTTTTTAACCGCTTCTTTTTCTAAGTCAGCAACTTCGATCACACAGTTCCTTGTCTTCAGGCTTCAATAGTGAGAGGTTTTGTACTACAGTATAAGAAACGGTTATCTTGTGAGGGGCGGGCTACCAGCAGCTGGCGTCTGCTCCATACAATTACTGAACACAATACAAAACGGCCTACACCATTAAATACTGGTCTTGAACTACTGACACTATCCTTTCCTTCAACAGGTTTGGTCTTTATTCATTAATTTTATGTACGGTACAATAGAAGTTTTACAAATTTTAAATTTGTTTTCACAAATGAGTAAATGAATTTCAAGCTGAATAGAGTTGAGAGAGATAAGTGCATTCTGTCAATTGTCAACATTCTGGATGGGAAAAGAGAACATATTTGCAATAAATTGGACAACTTCCGAACTAAAACAATCCAATGGCCACAATGATAAATAAAATAATGGAGACTAATACAACATGAAAACCAACCCTAAATCAACAGCGCTGTAATATGAAATTGGCACTTTCCCCAAAAACAGGAAGCATCTAAAGAAGGAGCGTTTTGTAGAAGCAATGGAAAATGAAGTGTATTCACGCGTGTAAAAAAATAACCTAACATATAAAATAGGAAATAGGATCCCTTTTGGTTGGTAAAATTTCCCACCTTTTAAAAAATTATCTTCCAGAAGGCATGTCTTTCAAATAAGTTGATTCAGTTCGCACAGCATCAGTTTAACTGTATTGGTATTTTCATTTTCGTTCTTTCGCTTTCTCGAGCAAGATCCTTTATAAAAGAAGCTCGTACACATTGTTTAGACTCAAGACGCAGTAGCCTCAAGGACAGGGGGTGTGTGCGGAGGAAGGAAGGGCCCGAGGGCGAGGGACGGCAGCTGGGACAGCCACCTGTCTGCGCACGCGCCCTGGCCCGGGGCCTACAACACTGAACACACGGATCCTGAGGATGTGATAACCTCAAAACATGACCACGTGCTATCGTCCTGTCAACGCGGGTAAAATGGTGATCGAGCATCGACTAGAAAATGCATCTGCATAATATTACGCCTAGCAACATTTGATACAGTACTGTAATTATGATATTTTTATTGCTGTACAACACATCAAGAGGTTAATTCTTGGTATGAAGCTATTTTTCATCACACTGTACGGGAAACAGCTATATTCATCACCAGCTGAGAGTGTATAAAACCCGTTTTCCCTCTCTAGAGAGGGAAAATCAGCTGTTGATTTTCCCACACTAGTAATTAGTTATGATTACTGACACAAGTAGCGCTAGCAGTGCTAAGAGTATATTATTCCCTAAATCAGCTGTTCTCAATAATGTAATCAGCTGTGTAAAACAGAATCACTGTTTTCATTGTACTGCGGAAATCAATTGAGCATCCATACGTGGTTTCTTAAACTTGCATTATTTAATTAATTACTATTATTAATTATCTACAGTGTGATGAAAAATATCGTTCATAACTCGAGTAGAAAGTGTTATTCCGTGCCTTGATCGAAATTCCGCGCTCGGCTAAAGCCTCGCGCGTAAACTCGATCTCGGCCCGGAAAAGACACTTTCCACTCTTGTTATGAAATATACTATTTCAACATTGAATCGCTGGGCTTTTAACATTGAAAACCCAATGAACGATCCACTAGGAATGAGAATAAAGGACTTAAAAACTTAAGTCGTAGGCTGATAAGTAGAAAAATCAAGTGTTCGTTAACAATTCGGCAAATGCAGCCTCTGGAAAGTGGATGGTAAAAAAATAGTAAGCGGTAAAACTAAACCACCAACATTCAAAACGAAAAAAAATTCAACATAGGCCTATTCGACGTACGAGATCGTGTTATTGAGTTTATGTATGTAAAGCCTTATTCAGTCACTTCGAAGAGGTATTTTAAAAAGTCTTCATTCTTCCATTAGTTTCATATCACACAAAAACACCACTGTACTTGATTCATGAACCGTCGAATCGATCTTCTTATTTCTATAAGGGTTTCGTCTGTTACGTCCCTTTTTCTCTCGACCTACTGAACCGAATTTTAAGATTAAGGTGTCATTTTAAAGCTTAGGATATACCGCAGTGACAAATTGCAATTAAAAAGGTCATATTGTTTCGGGCTTCGCCCCCCTCGCCTTTGATTTATTTCTAGAGGGTGCTCTAAAATGTTTGCCAACTTTTATTGCAAGTTATTTAACCCGGGACAACTCGCGCTATCGAAAGTCCCGCGGTCACTCGCGCCGTTAGAGCGCTCCTAACATTTAACAGCATCTTACACTTCAAAGTAATTATCATAATATTTGTTTGGTAGATGAAATAAATAAATCGCTACACATTTAAAATAAAATAATAACATATTTATTGTAATTTACAACTTTTTTTTACTCAAAAAGTAGGACTCCGGCAGTTCCGCGATTACTCGCGCCGTTAGAACTATACTAACATGGAGAGTCACGCGAACGCTCGCGCAGTTAGGCGGGCGGGGCTTACCCTGATTGCGCACAGCGGTCAAGTTTTTGACGAGGGTCAGTTTTATGGCCCCCCGTGGGTCGAGCATCATTGCGCACACGGTCAGTTTTGCCCGACCCTCCGCGGCGGCGCGCCGGCGCCGCACCGGCCGCTGGGCTGCTCGCCCCGAAACCAAAGATCATTTACATGAAGAATATTAAATTAAGTGGAGATATAAAACTCTGTGACCACATAATATTGTCTGTCCTTTTAAAACAATTGTATTCGTGTTTTAAGATAAATTATTTTACCCTTTGTTAAAACGTTTGTTAAAAAAGCAATTCAATTTCCACCAACAACCAACTATACCTCTTCACAGTTAACAGCTGTTTCAAAAAGTCTGCTTAACATTGATGTTTCTTTCTTTGTTTACATTTCGTTGTTATTTCGTTACCAAAATAGCAACCCATAAGACTAATGTTAAAAATTCATTTTACTTAAAGAAATAAATTTCTTGTAATGGCTGTTTTATGCTGTATGTTTGTAAATTTTGTAAATATATATATTAAACGTTTATTATATGCTATACCGTGTATTTGTTAAAATAACCTTTATATAGTAGAATAAGAATGGTTTAACCGGCTAATATCCAATTATTTGTAAACTTATTTGATTATGAATCAATAATACCTTATTACACCTATAGTTATAACATTTATGCATATATGTCACACAGTAATTATAAAACAAAGTTTATATTGCTAGATAATTATAATTATGCTAATAGAATAGATCTATAAATTATAACTATTATATTAGTGAAATGAAACAATTTGAAGTTTAAATATGCAGCTATGTAAATATATATAGCATATATATATTGCCACTCTATTTATTTAACATAGGAACGGGACTACAAGTTTCGTTTTTGACCGTGTGCGCAATGATGCCACCCCCAAGCGGGGCCCCGAGTGACCACTGTGCGCAATGATGCCCCGAAGTTTGACAGTTTTCTGACCGCTGTGCGCAATGAGGCTATCCCCAGGCGGGCGCTAACAAGGGTGGAGGTGCGAGCCTTTTCCCCTCTAAAACTACCCTCCCCACCACACTACCCACCCCAAACTGCTGTAGCGGGTGCATAGAATACTGAGGAAAGCATTCTTAAAAGCTCAGTCGCAAGAAATCATTATTAAAAAAATTTTCTTCAGAGGAACTAAAAATGTTAGAATCCTATACTATAATACGAGGAATGTCTGAAGGGATGTGTGTTCCACGATCTCGAAATCTAGCTGTGAGATTTTGCTTAAACTTTGCATTTAAGAGTGTTTTGGCCCAAAAACAAGTTTAGAAACAGTCTCAACCCCAGGAAAAATCAAATTTTGTCTCAAATTAAGTTTAAAAATCGTAATTTTTAACATTGTTCTTATGGGTTGCTATTTTGGTTACGAAATAACAACTAAAAGTAAACAAAATGAAGGAACAATAATTTGTTACAGTTTTTAACAGCTGTTAAATGTTAAGAGTTTGGTTATTAGCTTCATTACCATGAAACTATAGCAAAAGTGAATTAAAACCAACGAGCAAGGCTCGGTTAACCTGGTACTTAATCTAATAGCGCGAGTGATCCCGGGCTAATGTGAATTGTAAATTAACAGCTGATTACCTCCAGATGAATTTTAAAAGCCAGATAGTAAACAAAATAGATCTCTGTCACTTCGTAATCAACATTCACGTACTGTTGGTGAGTTTCACTCATACAGAATCATAAAATGCGCAATTTGCGCACGGGCCACCTCGTATACAAATAATAATTTTTACGCTTAAGTTTTAAGGGGAAGTGAGGAGCAATAGCGGGGTGTAAAGTGATATCAACTTTACGTGATCCATTTTGAAACATATTGTGACAAGCGAGAAGCATGCGGTCGGTTGGCAAGGCTCGAAGCGAGATCAAATCGAGTGTAGTGTAGTCAGCCTTGCCGGCAAGGTCTACGCGAATATTGAAACACACATAGTGACACCCGAGAAGCATGCGGTCGGTTGGCAAGGCTCGAACCAAGATCAAATCGAGTGTAGTGTAGTCAGCCTTGCCGGCAAGGTCTACGCGAATATTGAAACACACATAGTGGCATCCGAGAAGCATGCGGTCGGTTGGCAAGGCTCGAACCAAGATCAAATCGAGTGTAGTGTAGTCAGCCTTGCCGGCAAGGTCTACGCGAATATTGAAACACACATAGTGGCATCCGAGAAGCATGCGGTCGGTTGGCAAGGCTCGAACCAAGATCAAATCGAGTGTAGTGTAGTCAGCCTTGCCGGCAAGGTCTACGCGAATATTGAAACACACATAGTGGCATCCGAGAAGCATGCGGTCGGTTGGCAAGGCTCGAACCGAGATCAAATCGAGTGTAGTGTAGTCAGCCTTGCCGGCAAGGTCTACGCGAATATTGAAACACACATAGTGGCACCCGAGAAGCATGCGGTCGGTTGGCAAGGCTCGAAGCGAGATCAAATCGAGTGTAGTGTAGTCAGCCTTGCCGGCAAGGTCTACGCGAATATTGAAACACACATAGTGGCACCCGAGAAGCATGCGGTCGGTTGGCAAGGCTCGAAGCGAGATCAAATCGAGTGTAGTGTAGTCAGCCTTGCCGGCAAGGTCTACGCGAATATTGAAACACACATAGTGGCACCCGAGAAGCATGCGGTCGGTTGGCAAGGCTCGAAGCGAGATCAAATCGAGT
Organism: Neoaliturus tenellus; assembly: GCA_030545055.2. NCBI lineage: Eukaryota > Metazoa > Arthropoda > Insecta > Hemiptera > Cicadellidae > Neoaliturus > Neoaliturus tenellus. The sequence goes on from CM061537.1 coordinate 34,676,349, forward strand.
GTAGTGTAGTCAGCCTTGCCGGCAAGGTCTACGCGAATATTGAAACACACATAGTGGCACCCGAGAAGCATGCGGTCGGTTGGCAAGGCTCGAAGCGAGATCAAATCGAGTGTAGTGTAGTCAGCCTTGCCGGCAAGGTCTACGCGAATATTGAAACACATAGTGGCACCCGAGAAGCATGCGGTCGGTTGGCAAGGCTCGAAGCGAGATCAAATCGAGTGTAGTGTAGTCAGCCTTGCCGGCAAGGTCTACGCGAATATTGAAACACATAGTGGCACCCGAGAAGCATGCGGTCGGTTGGCAAGGCTCGAAGCGAGATCAAATCGAGTGTAGTGTAGTCAGCCTTGCCGGCAAGGTCTACGCGAATATTGAAACACATAGTGGCACCCGAGAAGCATGCGGTCGGTTGGCAAGGCTCGAAGCGAGATCAAATCGAGTGTAGTGTAGTCAGCCTTGCCGGCAAGGTCTACGCGAATATTGAAACACATAGTGGCACCCGAGAAGCATGCGGTCGGTTGGCAAGGCTCGAAGCGAGATCAAATCGAGTGTAGTGTAGTCAGCCTTGCCGGCAAGGTCTACGCGAATATTGAAACACACATAGTGGCACCCGAGAAGCATGCGGTCGGTTGGCAAGGCTCGAAGCGAGATCAAATCGAGTGTAGTGTAGTCAGCCTTGCCGGCAAGGTCTACGCGAATATTGAAACACACATAGTGACACCCGAGAAGCATGCGGTCGGTTGGCAAGGCACGGACCAAGATCAAATCGAGTGTAGTGTAGTCAGCCTTGCCGGCAAGGTCTACGCGAATATTGAAACACACATAGTGACACCCGAGAAGCATGCGGTCGGTTGGCAAGGCACGGACCAAGATCAAATCGAGTGTAGTGTAGTCAGCCTTGCCGGCAAGGTCTACGCGAATATTGAAACACACATAGTGGCATCCGAGAAGCATGCGGTCGGTTGGCAAGGCACGGACCAAGATCAAATCGAGTGTAGTGTAGTCAGCCTTGCCGGCAAGGTCTACGCGAATATTGAAACACACATAGTGGCACCCGAGAAGCATGCGGTCGGTTGGCAAGGCACGGACCAAGATCAAATCGAGTGTAGTGTAGTCAGCCTTGCCGGCAAGGTCTACGCGAATATTGAAACACACATAGTGACACCCGAGAAGCATGCGGTCGGTTGGCAAGGCACGGACCAAGATCAAATCGAGTGTAGTGTAGTCAGCCTTGCCGGCAAGGTCTACGCGAATATTGAAACACACATAGTGACACCCGAGAAGCATGCGGTCGGTTGGCAAGGCACGGACCAAGATCAAATCGAGTGTAGTGTAGTCAGCCTTGCCGGCAAGGTCTACGCGAATATTGAAACACACATAGTGGCATCCGAGAAGCATGCGGTCGGTTGGCAAGGCACGGACCAAGATCAAATCGAGTGTAGTGTAGTCAGCCTTGCCGGCAAGGTCTACGCGAATATTGAAACACACATAGTGGCATCCGAGAAGCATGCGGTCGGTTGGCAAGGCACGGACCAAGATCAAATCGAGTGTAGTGTAGTCAGCCTTGCCGGCAAGGTCTACGCGAATATTGAAACACACATAGTGGCATCCGAGAAGCATGCGGTCGGTTGGCAAGGCACGGACCAAGATCAAATCGAGTGTAGTGTAGTCAGCCTTGCCGGCAAGGTCTACGCGAATATTAATTGACTACGTGGTCGGCGTCGTAACTGATTTAGCACCGTCTAGCCGGGTGGCGGTCTTCATACGGAACAGCCCGGATACTTGTGCACCTGATAACATAGGTTAAACAGTTTTATATATTTCAGTACGAAGATAAAGATTTTATTTTAGTTTTTGCCAGCGCTAGAGACATTTTTCAATGTATCGAGGAGGTTCAAACGGATGTATCAAACCAAACCTCGAATAAAAATATTTGTTGGTAAAAATGTTCATGCATTAAAGACATTAAGACAATAATAAAAAAATATTGAAGTGAGAAATTTATGTGTTTAATTACAGTTATAGAGTGGTACAGCCGCCGCAGAGAACTTTTTTGTAAATTTAAAGGCCCTCGAAAAACAAAAAAAACTTGATTTAATAATTAAATTTCATGGACAGCTTAAAAATCAACATTTTCTAAGTTTATCGATGGTTAAGTGATGGACATTTAATCAGTTTTATATTAGATGTAAATGTAAATTAAAATACTATGTGCTGTTAACAATAACTCCCTGGACACATTGTTTCCGATTTATCACTGTATAAAACTCTTATAATTTATATTCTAATGTTCTGTGACAACTAAAATGTCGGTATTCAACCAAATTATATTTTGTCAGGGCATTCTAAATCGTCATAAATTGACAGTCTTGTGTCTCAGTCTTTAATAGGCCTACCTCATAAACTGCGAAAAATGCAGGATAAAGAGAGGAGGTGTTAATCCAGGAGGTCTTCAGGTACAGTATTAATTGGTGTACAAAAAGCAGCGTGCGATAAAACACCGATCAAGATAAGACTAAAATTTCCCTAATTTCAACAATTTAACCATCCATCTTCTGTTCGGTACGAGAATCGGTATTGAATCCTGTTTTTCTTCAATGTTTACTATTGATTGTATTGTATTGTTAGTCGGTTAGTCGAGTAGTCGAGTAGTCAGGTCGTAGTCGACGCGGCGCGACCGCATCGCTGTGTGGTCCGCTTCACGGTCGACTTTTTGTCGCGTAACAATTAGTGTTACAAATTATCCACATTGTCGCCTGCCGGTGGCAGACCACCGAGCATTGTGGGAAACCAACTGCAATCCTTTTGATAGTTTACGTTTGATAGTTTACTTGTTTCTTAATAGTTTAAATATGAAGTACCATAACCAGGAAATGGCTATAGAAATTTGTGTGTAATAGGGTAAGTCATGCAATAAAATTGTACCACCCACTGATGGTGTCCATTCTGGGTGGTAACTTATCGCCCTGGTACAGTGACCTTTCAGACGAATTTCGCGATCCGTCTCTCTTGTACCTCTTCTTTCTATGATAAAGCTAACCGAAATTACAAAAGTTTGTTACCGTGGATAAAAGTAACCTATGGGAAAATTTGATTCCATTAAAATGCATTCAATTATATTTCATGTCAAATTTTAATTTGTAAGTGAGTAATGATATACTTTGATGGTGGTTGGGGTTTAACTAGAAAATAATTTTGCTAAGTAAATATAGGTAACTAAAAAATATTGACAAAAAAATAGTTTAACGTTTAAATAAACTCCGTTCAATACTGTAATTAATTATTGATCAAATACACAGAAAGGTATGGGAACATTTCAGTAAGAGGGTTACAACATATAAGTATTTCATGCATATATAAATAAAAATAACCCCGAAATTGTTAAGTCAATCAAAATACAATTTCGAAAAATATTTTTAAGATACTTATCCCTAATCAATGTGACAATCAAAACTATAAGCCTACAATTATAATAAGGACCAAAATTGTACACAATAGGCCTATAATCGTAAGGTTGAGTATGACCTTAAGAAACAAAAAAGTGTAATCTAAACTCCATCTCAACAACATACTGTAATTTTGAAACATTAAAAACTGTAGGTTTATTCATTAACTAAGTGGTTGGATACAGTCAAAAGACAAGTGAAACTACATTATTCAGTTTTGTCTCCTTCCTTCCACATCTCTCAAATTACGCTTTGTGAAGCGTTGGCGCTAATATTGCAACCATAGCAATGCCACCTGCAGACCTCAGAATTCAAAGCATTTTACATTCTGTACTTTCTTTGATTTTCACACGGATTTTCTTCGGCAATAAAAAATATTACATTTACAATTTTTGTGTATCGTAGTATTTCAACGCTCAAACAATATTGACGTAAAATTTTATTTTTTCGACTTTACCGTTTAGAATATTACAAATGAAACAATGATTTTATTTTATGGAAATGCACCTCTTCACCAACCCAGGACACACTGTTCAAAGTTTTATGGTAAAAACCTTTGGTATTTTTATATAACGGATATCTCTTGCGGTATACGGTAGGACTTTCAATAGAATTTCTACTCAAAAGTGTCATATAATTTAATGACACTGTTGAAGTGCATTATTAAATTTACCTTACCGGTACCAAGAAGCATGCTACGGCAGCTTAATCATGAGGCTACGAGTATAGGAATTTTAAAACTCACGACTTTATGAAGTTGAATAAGTTATTGTAAGAGAAATGGCGATGGATTGACCTTTTACAATCAAATGAGGTACAAAAAAATTCTGGCCTAAGTTGGTGTACAATATTCAAAGCGAAAACTGTCTAGGTTTTCAATTTGTTAATTAACAAACTATAATAGTACTATATTTCCAAAGTAGTTCACGTAACTTAAGAAACCTTACAATTAGTTTTGAAACTGCTTAATTAACCCATGTTCACGTTGCCCTGACATCCTTCCATCGACTTTTGCGTATACTATAAAATGGGTGCGAGTCCATTAGACCGAGAACATTTAACCATGAATCACTTAACAACGGCGGAGTTAACGACGACTGTGTCGGAGGCTCCAATGGCCCCAATGACTCCAATGCCTCCTCCATGGCTCCAACGGCTCCAACGGCCGGTTGACAGACGGGTCGACCTCGAGCTACCCTTTACCAGTCCCTGGCCTGCTTGCATCGCATTCACGGGGTTCGGACCCAGCAATAGAGTCAAGGACAGGACCAGAAAAAATCGCGAGGAGACGGGCTTTTAAAGAGAGGGGAAGAGAATCGCTGAAGGACGTTGGGAACCGAAAACTTAAGAAAATCGTCGTCTAAATCCTGTGGGATAAGCGTAACACAGTATAGGTACTACCGGAGGAGAGGCGCTTAAAATAAGTTAATGCAAAGCAATTTGATACAAAAAATCTAAAGAGTACGGTAGGAGCTCACGCGTTTTGATTACTGATAGGGGGTCGTCCATAAATTACGTCATCTGAAAATAGGGAGGGGGAGGGTCCAGATTGAAAATGACGGTAAGGTGATGTGCAAGGGGGGGTCGGTTTTGATATGACGTCATTTTAAATATGATGTTTTATATCAAATTTTAACAGTAAATAATGATAAATTCTAACACAACTCAACTATTATAAAACAATTAACTATAAAATACATTAGACTGTTTTAAGGCGTTGTTTTATAGTTTATTTTTCCATTGAGAAAGTCATTTTGGCTATATTTCTGAGGGTAAATTCAAATTTGATTGGTAAATATTTTTAGTTTATCATGTAGCGTTTATAAAGCCATTATTTTTACTTAAAACGGAGGTTTGTTAAAAATGACGTCATTTTTCCTAGAGGGGGGGGGGGTCAAACAAATTATGATGGTAGGATGATTTTAGGGAGGGGGGGTCCAAAAATGGCCAAAAAGCGATGACGTAATATATGGACGGCCCCTAGGCGCATTCTGGCCTATAAAACCATTTGGAAATCTTTGGTTTAGAGAGTCGCGTTTCATATCAAAGTCAAGGTCAACGTTTGATCGCATACAATACGGTAAACAAAATTTACTTGCTTTAAATTTTTAACTTTAGATTGACATTTAAGTAGTTAAGTTTTCTCGAAATGTCTTTCGTAGCGCCCGTTCAAATACACCCGGCTCTCTTTTATAAACACCATGTACATTTTATTTTATAGCCAAGAATTGTAACTACAAATTAAAATAGAGAGGGATCTTCAACATGCTTTAAAATTCGTTTAAGATAAAATATCAAAGTAACTAAACGACACGCTAGCCACTTCCAACACTTCTTCCAACTATACTCACTCGAACTTCGACACCCAAGCGAAATTAGGAACCAAACCCGCTACAACAACAATTACAGTACCGTCGATTCCAGCACGCATCGAACTGAGGGGGACGAGCTTGGCGGGGGGAAGGTGCAGAAGTGGGAAGGCACGGAGCGCCGGTAAAAACAGCGAGGAATGCGCTTTGTAGATTGAATGTAGCCGCGTGGAGAATGGGCGGACACGAGGATCATTATGTTACGAGACATTGGATGAGCAAAGCAAAACAGCGCGTGGAGGTTCGGTGTGTTACGTCATTGATTGAATAGATTGGGCACTATAATCTTGTTGATGTAAGATGGATTATGTCTGAAGTGCGTTGGGAATCATTCTCTTGGGTTCATTAATGGCTATTTGTGGAAAACGAGATTTTAAATTTTGACAACGCAAATAACAACTTGTACTCTCCAGTTGGTGTGCTAGCCAAACAAAATATGATATAGAAAATTTACTATTTCTAAGAGGAAGAAAACCTGTTTTGGAATACTCAAAACACGCAAACGACCCCTATTACCTTTAGTAGTAGATAGCCAATAAAATAAAAAACACCCTGTGATAGGCCTATTAGTAGCCTGATATCATACAAAAGAGTTCTCATCTTAGTTACAGCTTAGCTGAGAAATATTTATACACCATTGCGAAATTAGATTTGCACTTAATGCAGTATGAAATATTTTCGAGGATGATTCAGAAAGATTCGGTTTGAAAAAAAAAACAAAAAAACTTATATAGATCTGAAAATGATCTCTAATTTATTGTTAGTTCTTTTGAGACAAATAGAAAGACAGTTTATGGTCCAAACATCCAACTCAAATGCTATCAAGGAGAGAATGATGTAAACGTATTGCTAGAATCATCCATGAATCAAAACACGAAAACAAAAATTCTAAAGAGGAAAAAGTGTTTTACTATCCCACTAAATTTTATTGTTTCCATAACGTTTGTTGACAGTTTTGAAACCACTGTGGAATTCCTACAAATCGGCCCGTATACAAGGCAGAGCTACACGTTGCTTGTTAGGCCTCCTGTTGATGAACCGGCGGCATACAAATGCCCGGTTTGTCCCCGTTCCACCGCGGCGGCTCTGTGTTAGACATCACGTGATCAAATACAACTCTGATCTCCATCTATACAACTTTCTCCGGTTACAATAGTCGTTTCAGCGAATTTTTTAATTCAGGAACAATGGTTTGTTCATAAAAACTGAGCTAGGAGTATGCATTTGGATAATAACGGGTTGGGAATTTTATTACGGTAAATTACATCGCTCATAATCTTCTCTTGAAAAATTCCCAAAACGCACGATTTAGTAGATTAGAGCTAAGAGTATAAGTTGTAAAGTGACTATTTTAAAAAGTAATAAACTATTTTGTTGGAAGTTCTCATCTAGATATATTTGATTTTGATAATGCTTGTGGGCTAAATTGATGTACAAATCGATTGTCAATGCCACGTTTGTACGGTCAAATGGCAATAAAACATTTCTTGACACATGGTATGTATTTCTTACGTGAATACGAACTTGCTTAACATGATTGTGATGTGTACCTTTGTTATACTGACAAAAACCAGCTGATCTATTTGTCAGGGTCATGAATTATTAGATCGAAGAACAACGATAGCTGGGCCCAGTTTAAATCTTTAATAAACTAACTCTTTCCATGATTAGGGTATCTTCTTCATTGTAACAAAACCTTGAAAATGATAACTAGTAAGTAAGTGTAATAAAAAGAAACGTCAAAAAAATTCGTGCGGTTACTTAAATTATTTCAGAAGGATGCTAATTTTGGAAATTAGTATGAGGGATTGTACAAAGTAGTAAAGGATTTAACTTCTATCTAAACTACATTTTACACAATTATTCTCACATTTCATAATAAAATGCTGAACACAAAAGGGAACAATCAAGCATGGAAACCCTTGGGAGAGTTTAGTGAACTAAAGGAAGCAGAGACGAGAGGTGAATCGCCAATCCTAATTGCCTGTACGAGGACAAAGCAAGGTGAACACTGTAGACCTCGGCTACTTGTAGCTCGTAGATGACCAGCTGTTGATTAATCACTATCCGGAATGAGACGTCCGGCCGCCGGACTTGTACGGACAGTCGGGACTACACCATGACGGACGGGCAGCCTTATAGGGTGACCACTAGTGTCATCTTGCTCCGCCAGTTAAGAGATTATAGTTTTCCTTATTACCCAACTTGAATCTTCGCTTGAGAGCTTGAACCGATATCGTCAAATACTTCCAGCGTAATGCGACTCGTCGATATTGCGGTATATAGGCCTACTATGAAGCAGAAACATTTATCAGTATTTATACGTTGTATTTGACAACACAACAGCCAAGGTGAACACTGTAAAACTCTACAGGCGGCGAAACTTCCGGACTTTTCACCGGACCGAGCATCGTACCGGCAAAATTAGTAAGTCCGGTAGTGTGTCAGGGGCCCGTACATCGGTCCGAGCACCGGACCGAGCGCTGTGGAGGTGGTTTTCTTGCGAACCATCATAGAAATGATCGGTCAGGTGTACGGTAGTGTGTCAGGGTCAATTTTGCTCCGAACGCCGAACCGAGCGTCGCCCCGAACGCTTGCAGTGGGAAACCTTCTCTGCCACACCCTCTAGCGCTCTCACTTATTCACGCTCTCCCTCTCTCTCTAAACCTCCTTCACCTCGCTCGGTGGATTTGTCCGGTACGTTGCTCGGTCCTATTCTGGTTCGGCGGAATGTTCGTAGTAAATTTACGTCAATGTACGATGTAATGTTCGGTACGATGTTCGGTCCGATGTACGGTACGGTGGAAAGTCCGGTAGAGTGTCGCCGCCTTTACGAATGTTTGCCACTACTCAGTTACCGTAATTTATTATTCATTACTTGCTGAAATAATTTGACGTCAGTCCGCAGTCTACATGGACTGTCTGAGTAACAATGATGGATGGGTTGGGTCCGGTTGGGTCTTACAACTGTACACCTGTAATCATTAGCTTTCACAATTCCTTCACCACCCAATTTGGTTTTTGTATAATAGTTTATTCTGACTTTGACTTTGAGCTATTCATATTCTAAACAAATCGAAATTACTACCGTGTGTATGAATTCGTTCATCTTAGTGAATTTAACGTTCCATTTATGTGACAAACCATAAGTTGACAGAATTTACTTGATTATTTACATTGGCTTTTTAGATATGCAAATTATGCGCCGCATTCCATTTATACATTGTCGCATAATGCCCATCCAACTCATCTTCATCGCAACATTTGTCCGATTAAGTGGATAATAAGAGATCAAATTATTGTGGAATCGTAGTCTAGTCTGGATACACTATGACTTTGCGTTTACCTTTCCAGACTTACGATAATCAAGCAAACTATCATTGTTTTCAGTGCATAACTGTAATATTTGACTAAAATTAACATTCCTAGTTGATTTTTTAATAATTCTGTATTCAACGTAGAGCTCTTTCCTTTTCTTCATGAAAGGTTATTTAAGTTTTATGGAAACATTGAATATCCTTATACCGGTTCTCCTTGAATCCAGTTTTAATCAAAAATGAGGGTTCGAGATTTAGCACCTCCCCAACATTAGAAAAAGCAAACCTTAGCTCATCCCTTTCAAATGGGAAATTCTCTGATGCGATATCAAGCGCAACCTCCGAATACTACTCTCTGACTGTTCTCCCATAGCGCAGAGGTCCGACGGCCATAATCACGTCTACTGCTACCCGCTGACTGACCACCGGAATGAGCCGTCGGTCTGCCAGACCACCAGACCCAGGCGGCGTGGTCTGTCAGACCCAGGCGGCGCGGTCTGTCAGACCCAGGCACCACACACAGTGACGGATGTTGAGCGCCGTACAAGGTGACAACTGTACACCCGTCCCGCGGCAACGGACGAGACTGATTTGTGTCCGGCTGTTTATAGCTGTCAATCATGCGGTCTGGGCTGAGGTGGTATTGGAAGATGCGTTTGGAGATGGCAATGTTCAATGGAATGCGGTAAAATAATTAGCATTTACAATAGTGTCGCAATTTCTCTTGGCTTGGCCAACCAAGCTGAATAGTTGGTTGTTCTCAACACGGGTTTAGAATAGATAATTGCAACACTAACCCGTTTTATGTTATGCTGCACAACCATTTATTTTTCCAAACCACGTGGATGATGGAAAAATAAAGAGAAAACAGGTGGAAGCAAAGAGAAAACAGTATAGTGTTCAACTAAAGAAAACTAATAGAGCCTGATTTAAGCAATTTCCAAACCCATACTAAATACAGCTCCGTACTGAATTTTAATTACAGTATCTATCTATACATAATATTTAATACGCTAAGAGGTTTTTTTTGTTGAGTGCTCCTCCTACAATTTTCAATCGATTTTCATGATTTTTGAGTCGTTGGATAGGGCTTGGTCTTTAGTTGTTTCCACCCAAAACTGATGGGAATCGAACTGAAAATATAAGCGCTATGCACCATTGAAATCTCAACATTTCCCATTAAAATAACACTAGTAGGCCTATACGTGTTGCCCGAAATCGAGCAATTTATTACAATGCAATACAAATATTACTTTTAGCTATAAATCAATGACATCCGACCAATAAAATATTGTGAATCTCTTTAATCACCACTACACACGTATTTACAGCTGATTATTAACAGATGTTTAAATGCTTTATTCAATCCCAATGTTATTTAAATGGGAATTTTTGAGATTTCAATGGTGAATAGCGCCTTTATTTTCTGTCAGATTATCATCAATTTATGGCAGAAACAACTACAGACCAAGCCCTATCCAACGACACCAAAAACTTGAAAATCGGTTGTAGGAGGAGTTCTCAAGACAAAAAACCCTTAGCGTATTAAATAAGTATAGATTAGGATTGAAGAAAGCATTTCGATAATCAGCTGTACACACGTGTAGTTATTGGTGATTACAGATATTCACATTATTGGATTGGTCGGATGTCATTGATTTTAGAGCTCAAGTAACTTTTGTACTGTATTAAAATTAATTGCTCGATTTCGAGCAAAACGTATAGTCCGTTTTTTTTTTTAAACCTGATCCTTCGAGGGAGAGATGGTGGAGGGAGTTTGTTTATACTTGCTACCATCCCATTGGCTGAAGCCTTTTGGTTTTTTTGTTGTTTTTGTTTTATTTCACTGTTGCATACCAGCTGGTAATTTTACATCACAACATAATGTGTATCAGTTTTACAATATTATTGGTAGTAGTTGTTTTTAATCAGTTTACTTTAGAACTGTTACTTTTTAACAAGGAATAGGTTTGGCTTGAAAATATAACAGCTGACTAAGAGTTACTGAAAGAAATTACAACTTATTTAAAACGTTATTTGAGGAAATCTGATACTCGAAACACGTTTGTCACGATTTTAAATGTGTTGTTTACAGTTTAAATGTTTTGTCTACAGTTTAAATTCCTCCTCCACCCCAATTTTCTCGAGAAGGATCAGGTTTAAAAAAACGGACTATAGTTGAGGGCAGTTAGTAGTTCTTAGTGTCACCATACATAATGATATAATACCTCGGTTATTTTCGGATGGCAACATGATAGGTTGTTAGTACAGGTCTGTCCGTCAAGTGTTTCCATTTAGGCGTCTATTGGTGTCTTCATAGAATGAGCTTTTCCGAATATACCGAGTTCTTCCCGCAAAACCCCTCCGACTTGGAGAGTCCGGGAAAGGTTGGGCGAGTACCCAGACGAGAGGTAAGCGGGTCAGCGACAAGGCCGACCAAATGTCGCGGTGCGTGGAGTCTTGGTCGGGGAAAGGTCAACAACTGATACCTGGAGTTGCTGCTGCACTTGCCGCCGCGGCGCGGCCAACAAACACGCACGCGCCTGCGTCAGTCACTTCATCCACGGTTTGCGGTCTCTAGAAATTCTGGACTTAATCCACGGTTTAAGGTCTCAAGGAAATATACATTTTCATCCACGGTTTGGGGTCTCTACAAAATTAAGAACTTCATCCACGGTTTTGGTTCCCAAGAAATTGTGGGCTTCATCCATTCAAGATTGCTAATTGCACCTCATCCTTTCCAAATGGAAAGTTCTCTGCGATATCAAACGGAACCTCCAAATACCACTCTCCGACTGTTCTCCCATAGCACTTTGATATATCATAGCATGATGTCGTATTACGCCAACAAGGTAGCCGGTGTTTATAATTAACACGGTTTGGGATCTCTAGAAAGTAGACCCCTACATCCACTGTTTTGGAACTCTAGAATAAAATAGAAAACTTCATCGACGGATTGGGGTCTCTAAAAAGCTATACCACTTCATGTATTGGATGGAATTTCTAGAAAATTTACCACTTCGTCCACGGTTTGACGTCTCTAGAAATAGACCACATCATCCATCACGGTTTTGGGGGTCTGTAGTCGTCACAGGGGGTAGAAGGGGGTATCAGGAAGCAGATTTGCCAACTGAAAACACTACAGGCGACGGTGCTAATCAGTGTCCTAATTTTAAAATCGAGCTATTAATGAGTAACTTCTCATCATTTTGCTTCTTACCAAAGGCTAAAGGATGGCTATTGAAGTTTGTGTTAGCTTCCGGTTTCAACTGTCAAAATAATAAACGTTAAACATAAAAAGTTATTAGTTTAGAAATTACAAATTATTCGTATTACTTAAAACGTTACTTCATTTTAAATTTGTAGACTAACCACAGAAGATCAGGAAAGAATTAATGTTGTTTAAATGAAATTATTACTATTGAGATCGAGATGAAGAAGAGGACCTTCAACCTCACGTGGTTTCATGACACCAAATCCATTCAAACACCACCCACTCATTTGTTAGGAGAGTAAAATCTTGTGAGTTAGTGGAATGTTACGTACATAATGCATTTTTATGCATATACAAGGGCAATGCTAAAATGTAAATACCCCTTAAAAACTGAAAAAATTTTTGAATTACTCAATGAACAAGGTTAAAAGGACTAATAAATAATTCATGCATGCTCATGTACCTATAAAGGGTGGATTAAATCTTCTCATACTGAACCCAAGTAGGCCTATTTACAGTTTATCAGTATCTTAAATAGTTTGTACAAGTTTCCTTTTCATAAGAATTAACCAACTTTGTAATTACCAATTTTGGGTGTGCTAAATTGCCTCCCAGTGGATTGTTTCTCCTACTGAACTGATGTGACGCTGTAAGACTTTTATCAGATTTACTCTACGATACTTTTCAATTAAGATTTTTTACGTTTTGGCCGTGTCATTCGTGCGCTCTAGATTGGCTAGACATCCAATTTCCAATGATGTCGTACGCCAACAAGGTAGCCGGTCTTTATAATTAACACAAATCACTTGCAACCATTTTGCATAACGGATGTACCGGAGTAACCGAGTCTTGCTCTCGTTTAATTAAATAAATCTTGTTATAATATCATTGGAATGGAATCGGGCAATTAAGTCTCCGCCATCGATGGATTCAGCAACAATTTTGTTTCACAGTCAGCAGCTGTTTCAACCTCTATGCTTAAAAGTAGTGTTATTTAATTTTGTCTACCTTTCGTTGTTATTTCGTAACTAATTTGGAAACACATAGAATAACGTTAAAAAATTTCAAACTTTTTTTAGAATAAATACGAATGTTCCTGAGGTTAAGGTTATTTCTATAAAACTCAATTTTCAGACATCAAGCAAAAGCTATCCGCAGAATTTCGACATAAGATGTAAATGTATCGCTGTACACTACCCCTCGTATCACATTATATAGTATTGAAAACTTTACAAAAAAGGCGAATTTTCAGCTGATAATTAAGACTATTTTCATCACACAATGAACTGAAGGGAGTCAACCGCATCCATTAGCTTTTCGAAGCTATATCACAGTGTAATTGATATATAATCACTTATCAATCGTCGACATAAATCAAACGCACAGTCAGTTGCTCAGAGCGCTGCTATAGCGAGTCTGAGTGCGAGCGCCAGTGAGTGTGGGTGTCAGAGTCCACGGATAAACAAGGTATTAAATAACACCCGGTTAAACACAATCCCGCCAGCTATTAATTATTTTGAGAACCCCCCCCCCCCCCGAACGGTACTCTCCCCTCCCCCCACAGTGCCACCCACTGCCGGTGCAACGGCATACGGTGTACGTGGTGTAGAGACATGTGACATTGCAGCATGCTAGAGGAATATGATTTATATATTATATATATTTATTATATACACCAAGTTTGTAAGGGTCGGATAAACAATAACGAAGTTGCTGTGATTTGTCTACTAAAATAACTTAAATTTGCATTAATTATAAAGGAAAATCAATGTTTTTCTGCAGAAAAATCACAATAACTCAGTGATTTGTTGTCTAATCCTCACTATCTTGAAATTATTTGTTGGATAATTAAATTTGTCCAACTTTTTGTCTCTTGTACAATTTTGATAAAATTTACCGGTTTTGAGATATTTGAGTTTTAAAATTTTAAATGGCCTCCATAAACATTCGACAAAAATAATTTTTTCCTGAAAATGGATATTGATGTCATAAAGGTTCATACCACATATGAACTTAATACAAACATCAGTCACGGAATTAAAAATTATTATGTGTGAAAAACAAGATGGCGGCTAACGGCTTAACGAAGCGTTTTAGGACATATTGTTTATATGTTTTTATTTTCTTGACCTAAGGAACAAATACACAAAATATTTCCAGGTTGTTCGGAAACACCCTAACATAGATAGCATATAGGTGTGTCTAGGAGATTGACATGGTGCACGGGAAAGACGATTCGTTGAGTTTGAAGATTTTTAAATGGGGTAGTGCGAAAATTATAATTTTAGGCCTAAAGAGTTCATAGATACAAAGTAATCAGTGCGTTTACCACGGTAACGTATTTACATTTATTTTTAAGCGCGTTTAGTGTATTTGGGAGGCCTCCTGAAAGGTAGCACTCAAAATTTAAAGTATTTGGATGAGATTAATTACGATAGTCGAGATTACAATTACCTGGAAGAAGTTAATTGAGAAGTTGACCTGCGGGAGAACCTACCAGCCAAAAATGAGATGCGATCCTATAATTTACCAAATTTTATATAAACGGTTCTATAAAAAAAAAGGCCAGGGGGAAATTAATGAATGTTCAAGATGCGACATTTAGAGAAAACGGAAATGTAAACTTTCAGTAGGCCTACTCATGTAATATTGATTGAAAATAAACAAATAAACAACAATAACTTGAATTACTGTTTTGACTAATCAGAAGAAATGTCATGTGTAATTTTTAATTTATGATCGAATGAATTAGTGAATTAGCTAATGTTCCATCATATAATTTTTACATCAGAAGAATATATTATTACTTTCTTTAAATTAAAACAGTTGCGTAACTGATGATACTGTAGTCATAAAAACACTTTTTAAAACGTATTATACTATCTAAACTAGGACATTTTAACATAAAATCATTACTGTACACTAAATTGTTCTAACATTAAAAATACAAAAATAAAAATTGCAGTTGTAATGTTTATAGGCGATGAATGTGTGCTTGTAAGACAACAAATTTCTTGAGTATAATATAAATTCAACTATTAAAAATAATAATAATAATAATAAATAAAAAACATAATAGGCTACATCAAACACATAGTAAAACATTTTAACACCGTTCAAGGCGTATATCTTAATTTACAGGCAACACAACACCCGTTATGAATAATTCCCGTAAACAAGATTCATATAAAATGCCACGCTACGAATTACAGAAGCATAAAGATAATGACTATATGTGGCCACTACAGTTTACAAGATTTCAAACAAATTTGCCGCACGAACGCCCGAGCAAAGCTTGTTGTCGGTGGCATAACATTAGTTTAACAAGGGAATGAACGTGCATATAAAGATTCAGTGTGCGTGTTCCTTTGTAAACATAAACATTGATTGAGTAAAAGAAGAATTGAACAAAAGAGGTATGAGATTGTAATTTTGACAGAAATAATGGATAGAGAAACTAAGTGGCTTTGGGTTTTATCTAAAATATGACCCATTTTTTTGCGGTGTCGACTCTTCACTTGTTGGAACCTCAAAACTTGAAACCCTTGGCATCTCAAAACGATTTTCAATCTTTATGGAAATACTCATTTTTTTAAAAATATAATAAATTTAAAAAAATCGAAATAACTTTACATTTATGGACGAAATACAACTTAACACTTTAACTCGAAATTAAGGACTTAATTCTTATTCAATATGCATTTTACCTCTACAAATCGAAGTTTAAGTTTTTCGTCCAGACTTTAGTAACTCGAAACGCTCTAACATATAGATACTACAGTTACGAGTCGTCGTCTGCTGTCACTATAGACCTCCGAAAGTAGAATTTAATATAATAAGTGATCCAGTTACCCAAACTATAAGTGACTTGAAAAAATTATAGTTTCGCGAATTTTTCAGTTAGCGAGATGCGACTTTCTTACGAATTTTTGTGTTAGTGAAACGCGACTTTATTTACAATTTGAATATGTCTTGGATGTCAATTAGTTACATGCTGTCATTCATGGTTCATTTAATTGACGACTGAGATGTACAACTTGTTTGCACTTTATTCCGAATAAACATTGTTTATTTATGTCTAAAAAAGTTTCCAATTGATTGAATAACGATCAAACAAGTTAAATGTTTTACTACGTTATGAACGAAATAAAAAAATATCAAAGACTCTAACTGTTTTAACGTATGACTATATTGTTTTAACAAAAAAATTCAGGGTTGCATATAGCTACAAATTCTTGTTACATATTATGTTGTTGTAAAAAAACGTAACATGGTACCGACAGTTTTCGTTGCTGAGCATCTCAGCTGACTTATTTATCGATTGAAAACAGACATTAGTTTGAAAAAAAAAAAACACCCAAAAACACTTTGAAACTCCCAATCAACATTTTTGTCATGTTTTGCCGAAGTGATTTCAACTCAAACCAGTGTTGCACAAACTACCTCTGTTAATAAACGATCTCCAACGGAGCATCACCTCAGCGGGCGGGAACAATGAGTCATTAACGGTAGTTTATCGGTAATACGACACGGCGCGCCTAGCCTAGCACTGCGGCTGCGCACTCAGATTGTATCGAGCTCATCCCGCCAGCGGCGCGCCTACTGGGTGTAGCTGCGCGGCGCTTGATTAAAAACCCACGCGCCCGGCGTCAACTGCGCACCGCAAAGCACTGCCGCACCGCGCCGCCGCGAAGAGCAGAAATGAGACCGCAAGTAAAGTTAAACTTCTATAGCCTGGTAGGTAGCATACATTCGACTTAAAAATGTGTCAGAAAATCGCTCAAATACACTCTAATTAAACATACTGATATTAATTAATTATAAATGTTATTGCATACATTTTCAAAAACTCATCGACCGAAATAGAGAATAAACTCTCATAGAATAGTTTAAGCGTTTAGTGAAACTTTATTTTACAGTATTAGTGGAAATTTACTAAAAATTTTGGTCCCAGTCAGAGTACAATGTCATTGCAACAGACAATTTTTTTCAACTGCATTGTCAAGTGAAATATCCCTACTGTAATATAATAAGGTATTATACATTGATGCAATATAGAGTTGTTGAGTTTTTTTGTACATATCCTCATTCTACAACCACGTAAGCAAAATCATATCATCAATAATCATATCATTATGAAAGCAATAATTTCAGGAATTCTAACTTTTCCGATATCATGTCACTATTTAACAGAGAGCAGAATGTATATGTTAAAAGGAATTTTAAAAAAAATCGTTTTTGATTTTGAGATTGTTTAAAATATACCATCAAGGATGCCCAAGAGAGATAAGAACAAATTCGAAAATAAATTGAATTTTATGTACACATTTTTTTATTTCCATCAATATTGAAATGCTCCTGAACTGAGCTTTAAAACGTTTCAATCAAGATATTATTTTTATCGCCGTTTGTAACTCATTTCAAGCGACGTATAACATGTTTATGACAATCATAAAGTAAAAGGTTGCATTGTGTTTTGTTGTAAAAATGCATTGTGTTGCACGGCATTTAACATACCAACTAAAGCGTAATACAACGAAATTTTAACAGTTATTGTATGCTGCAGTTAGTCTAATTGTGGGAATATTTTTTTTGTAAGCTCAATCGATAATATGCACTGTAAAATAAAGTTAGGCCAATAAACATGCAATTTCATGTATGCAGGTAAATTTTATTTGACTAAAATGAAGATATAAACAACCCAATTGTTTTCCAGCTTCTAATTTTACATCAAAGACATTTTTTAAATAGCCTAAATAAAAAATTTCAAGATTATAATAGGACCAGTAAGTATCAGCAACTGTTCTTCATCCAAAGAGACTAATATTTGAAATGTAGGAATGTTTAAATCATCAAAGGAAATGGTGTATATTTTTACTCTCTCCGCAAAAAGCGTTAGACCCTTTAAAACGGTGTCGTGCTAAATGGGTACAGTGGTAAATGGGTACAAGCGTCAAATGGGTACAGCTTGGGGTGACAGGTGTTTAATGACCGTTTGACGAGGGTTTGATGCGAAGGCCATGAACAGAGGGAGTGGCAAATGGGTACACTACCTGCCTCGGCCGGGGCGGCGCGGCGGCGGCGGCTTACCACCCACACATTAGAATACAGTACTTCTAGTGTTTATGTGACATAATAATCTCTTAACATTCATACAATGTCATTTTGCGAGTTCTGCAAAATTTTGTTTGGTACTGTAGTATCTTAACACCACTTACTTTACAGTCTTCTTCCATTTACTTTATTCTAGTGATAAATTTTTTTAAGAAGACGTGTCTGGTGAAATATGGTGTAATACTCCGGTTGTCTCAACAGAGAGACACAGCGCTACACCACGGTCCGGCTGGGATACACCGTGTAGAACATCTACCACTGAATTCGTAACAAAGTAGTGTTTTATATTTGATTTCAAATCAAATCGTGGGTTGTGTTTTAAAAGAAACACCTTGTATTAGGCCTATACTCTTTCTCCGATTCAGACTGGCGGACGATGTATACTAATAAGTATTTGTAGCATTTCTTAAAGAACATTATACTAGAGCAATCATGCCAAGGCTATTTAACAGTGTTTCTAACGAAGGAAAAAACTGCTTTTCATCGTGAATCACTCATTATACAATTCAGACTAGATTAAGAAACTAATATTTTGCCGCGTCTTGAACTTTATATACCCTGTATCAATATGATCAGTGTCTGAAGCAATGTATTTTCCATGATTCGAAATCTAGCGTGTAGATGCTGCTTAAACTTTGCATTTGAGAGTGTTCCATCAAAAAACAAGTTTAAAACAGCCCCAACCCCAGAAAAATAGTTTTCTTTCTTAAAAATTTGCCATTGCTTAAACTTTGGTTTATCCTAAACTACTCGTATAATACGAGCAATGTCTAAAGGGATGTGTGTTCCACGATCTCGAAATCTAGCTGGTAGATTTTGCTTCAACTTTGCATTTAAGAGTGTTTTGGTCCAAAAATAAGTTTAGAAATGTCTCAATTCAAGAAAAAATCAAATTTTGTCTAAATTGGTGTTAAATGGGTTGCTATTTTGGTAACGAAATACCAACGAAAGGTATACAAAAATAAAGGAACATTAATGTTAAGCAGACTTTTTGAAACAGCTGTTAATTGTGAAGTGGTATAATTGGTTGTTGAAGGAAATTAATACGGTAGCTCTATTACCGTAACACTATATTGAATTAAAACCGAGCCAGGCTCGGTTAACCTGGTATAGTACTGGGTTGTTATCAAGGCAAGGAAATAGCAGCTTAAGGTATACAAAAATTAAATAATGCTACTTTTAAGCGTTTGTTTTGAATAAAGTAACGTAGAATCAACGAGCAAGACTCGGTTACCATTGTACTATCTACATTCTAGAACATTGAGACTTAAGGGTTTAAACAATTTACGCGTATAATCAAAAAATGTTATAAAATCTGGAGGCTTTTTTTATTACTACAAAATTAGTGACTTCCGGTCTGGATAGGTTATTTTTGGTACACCCTGACACTGAAATAAATGTTAATTGATAAAGCGTAAACGGTTTAAGGAACTAAGTTACACTAACAGTGTCAAACTAACTCATTAAATTTTAATAAAACGTGAAACATTAATGAAAACATTAATCTTAACTTAAATAAATATTTGTTTTAAGGGAGCGCTACACCTGAAAACATTGCAGAAGCATACCAGCAAACCACTCAATCTATACAAAATATTCAATTTTAACGGCAAAGAAACATCGCCTGACCGCTAAGACTCGATTTACACTCAATTTCATTATTATGTTTTTATCATAACATTTTAAAGCCACAATGTCATTTTACACCAATCTAATTTTAAAATAAAATTCTAATTTTATTGAATTACGTTCGCTACAACGTAATGAAATAAAAAAAGTTCCTGTTGTTTTAAAATACAGTACACAAAAATACTTCTCATTTAGGTAATTGTCAGATAAAAAGACATTGGAACTTAAGTATAATGCTTCAAATAACTAAAAACAAAGGCTAGTCTGAATAAGAGAGAGAAAGTAGGCCTAACACAGGGTGTACTTTTAAAATACAACCTAAGATTTGATTTGAAATAAAATATAACAGCCCTAACACATATATACATGATTAATATTTATATATTTCTTTGTAACGAACTCCGTGGTAGATGTTCTACACGGTGTATCCCATCCGGACCGTGGTGTAGCGCTGTATCTCTCTGTTGAGATAACCGAAGTGTTTCACCACGCGGGGCGGGTGGGAAACCGTGTCAGATACGTCTTCTTAAAAAATTTTATCACTAGAATAAAGTAAATGGAAGAAGACTGTAAAGTAAGTGGTATGAAGATAACTACAGTAGCCTACTTAACAAAATTTTGCAGAACTCGCAAAATTTTATTAAATGTATATTAATGTTAAGAGATTATTAGGTCACATAAACACTATAAGTACTGTATTCTAATGTGTGGTAAGCCCCCGCCGTGTCCGTGTCTCCCCGGCCGAGGCCGGCCGCCGCCGCCGCGCCGCCCCTGCCGAGGCAGGTAGTGTACCCATTTGCCACTCCCTCTGTTCATGGCCTTCGCATCAAACCCTCGTCAAACGGTCATTAAACACCTGTCACCCCAAGCTGTACCCATTTGACGCTTGTACCCATTTACCACTGTACCCATTTAGCATGCATTCCTTTAAAACAATCAAACAACCACGTAGCAGACGAATGAAAATATATTACCTTCAGGGGTAAAACTGACGATACACGATCTCTTTACACGTGACGCCTTTGCGAGAATCGCGGTTTACGATGAATTAAAGTGACACGTCTGTTTCTTACTCGATTCAACTAACTTTTTAGATAACCGATTTCGAAGTCCCGACGTAAGGGGGTTGTTGGGTAGTTGAATTAAAGCGACGCAGATTTTGAGGATTTTGGAATGGAAGCGTTGCAATATTGCAAGCATTGCACACGACAATCGAGTCTCTTCAAGAGAAGCGTGACCAGTCGGAGAATTTGGCATTTAGACAAAAAGTACGAGAAGTTACGAATATTCTGTAAAATATATGGAAGTAGTTAAAATTTACCTTTTACGCTATCAAAATAATTAAAAGCAAACTAAGTATTAAAGAAATTAAAAACAGTATCGTTGTTTTTTTGCACAAGTGGTCTATAGCAATGACAGTTATTTATTTATTAATTTTTAATTTTGTGTTTGTCTACGCCAGTGGCATTTTTTAACGTTTTGGCCCATTCTATACGGACCGATTGTCTGCCGCCGATTGTCGGCGTCGATCAGCTGATAGTTTACCAAACAATGGAATTTAAATGGGAGCTTCTATACGGGCAGATTTTAAACGCGCTATGACGCGGTATATTCTCGCTTCCGCCGCCGATCTCGCAACCTCACGCCAAGTCTCCCCAAATCTCGCAATTTCTCTCTCGTTCTCGCCATTTCTCGTCCACTGCTTTTCCTGATGATCCTTTTTGTCATCAAACTTCTCCAGTTTGTTTTTGTTTTTACAAAACATATTCGACATGGAAAAACTCATTTTATATAAGTTGAAAAATATCCTAAATTATACGAAGTGACTCTAATGATTACGCAGAGAAAATTTTAAAAATCCCAATTTAGATTTAGGTGAAAATGCAATGTAAAGTTAACTAATTGTTGCCTGCATTGACTATTCACGAAAATAAACCAATAAAACTATTTCTCATACTGATAGAGGTTATTCTTTTAAATTACATACCAATACTTTGGTGTAATTTGTTACTTAAACCGATTACATGACAAAAGAAGTTTTAATAGTTACTAGGCCTAGGCCTCGACCGACGTGATGATTACACGGTTCTTAGGCCATGTGAAGGCAAAAGGTATCAGACCCTATCTATTATTTATAGGTATAAAGGCCTACCTATATCTATTGTTTTCTTTCTTAAAGTTAGTAATATTATTTTGTCACCTCTACCCTTATTTCTCTCTAAAAAAAAGTAATGCTCGAATATTTATTAATCGTATATTTTAGCATACAAGTTTCGTAGGAGTTTGTGGCCATACATTCGCCATCCGCCCATTTTATTATAATTTTTTTATCTTTTCAATATTCCCAAAATATCAAAATCATATAAAGTTTTTTTATACATTTATATAAAAACATCATCACTTAATTGAAAAATACCTTTTCCCTCCTCTAATTTAAATTGTTATGTCGTATTTTTATACAATTATTTAAGTTTTGTAATTTTATAATAATTTATAATTTATTTTAATTGATTGCTATTGTGAGTTTTCTTACGTTACATTACTTGTAAAGCGTGATAATATAAGTGGAAACAATTTTAGCAAGGTCAGAGATAAGTTCTACTTTATGTGGTATTTTTGCAAGTATATGGATGGTTGGCAACACTGTTGCGCCCATTAACCGCTCGTATAGAATGGCCGGCGGACGGCAGATTTCGCGTGGGCAGATCCGCCGCCGACAATCGGTCCGTATAGAATGGGCCTTTGACGGGGAACGGTCCAAACTCCAGTCTTGTTACTATCTAACATCGACCAGTTGTTAGAAAGCATCACTAATTAATATCCCAATGACAAATGGCAACTGGGTCCGGAATCGAACCTTTAAAAATTTAAAAAGCTACTGAGTTTTCTCAGGATCGAACCGGCAACCTTTGGATTCAAAGGTGAGCACTATAACCACTCAGCTACCCAGCCAGTTTTGATATTTAAATGTTTGAAAATTTAAGTACCCGCACAGAATTTAAGTTGATTGCAGGACAAATGAATTTATCTTGATTAAATACTGAATAGAAAACTCTAAAAGAGTTAAAATAGCTCAATTATCGTTCATCTAAATTTCAATAAAGTAGGGCAATGATCGTTTATATTTTGATAATACATGTCCCTGGGACAAAATTTTACAACCGTATATTATTCCACATTACTTACTAAAACCACAGAGTAAGAAACTGTCTAAGTCTCCGCCTACTTACATTTTTTATTCATTTGACATGCATCGACTATTATAAACTTACGTCCTTGAACTCTGCCAAAGTCAGCTTACCTGAAAAACAAAAAAACAAAAAATTAGTACACATTTAAAACACGAAAAGATTCTAATAAACAAAACAATTACAAGAAGTATTAATGAAAATATCTCAACCTAAAACAAGGTTGTAGACAAGATAACACACGCTATTACCCTGGATTTCCACTGCGCACTTCGCGTCTTACCACCGAATCCCGTCGCGTGCGCCGCGTGTCATCCGATTATCCGACTTCCGGTACGGATAAACCGGAAATGCATCGAGAGGTTTCCTTCCGCGCGGATTGCTTTGGGTTGCGAATCTGTCATAAACTCCCCCACTGCGTGTAGCGACTTTAGTATGGCGTACGTGTGAGGTATTAGATAAGTAATCCCCCTCTAATCCGGAGCATCGCTTATCCGGCTCTCCGGTACTAGTTGCTATATTTGCGTCTTTTTTACGAGATTTTTCGATATAACGTGGATTTTGGTCATTAGATCCGATACCATCATTGTGGTCGGTTTTCCACGATTTGGGTGATCTAAACTGTATTACAGTTTTCGATATAGGCAATCAAGATCTTTTAAGTCGTTTTTCGTACGACAACGTCGACAACCGACTTTTCGTTATGAAATACGACGAAATTAACGATGATTTACTTTTAGATTTCAATATTTCTGGCTTAAAGAAAACAAATGTGTTTTAAGTTGTTTCAACGCTTATAGTTTCAAATGATAATTTTTATGTAGACCTATTATAACTGGACATAAAATTAGTATACATTTATTTATTGATGCGAAACAAAATTGACTTATTACTGTACTTATTTTCTAAATATTCACCCTAATTTATAAGTATGTTTTTTGAAATCGAAAGAATTTGGATGACCATGACACCGGACTCCAGTGACTATAGCTTAGCTGTAAGGATGGAGTCACTCTGTATATGGAGACTTGATGCCGATTACTTCCACCAGCTAGGTAAGAAGGACTATAAACTATTTTATAGACTCGCTGTGTCCCTCGTTAAACCTCTACCAATAACTAATTACTATATAAGCTAGTACACAAAAAGACTAGACCCTAACTTTTAGAAGTCTTGCATTATTAGGCCTAATGCATCAATTAATTCTTTTAAAACTATTACATCGATGAGCCAAAAATGCTAAATACATTTATAAAAATACTTGTAAAGTCATTGTGTGAGTTAAATTCATGATTCATGCATATTTATGTGAATTAATTTTAACTGATGTTACATTTAGAGCCGCTTTCCCGAAAAACTTTACACTTAACCTTGGTTTAATTCATTACTTGTGCACATGTTGATCGACATCGAGCAATTTATTTTGATAAAATACAAAAGTTAGGCATTCATTTAGTTATAAATCAATGACATCCGACCATTCCAATATTATGAATATCAATGATCACAAAAACCTACAGATGTAAGTTAACAGATGTTTAAAATGCTCAAACCAATCTCAATGTTGTTCTAATGGCAAACTTTTTAATTTAATTTGTGGATAGCACCCTTATCCGCAATCCGAATTCCATCAATTTTTGGCGGAAACAACTGCAGACCAAGCACTATCCAACGACACCTAAAACTTGAAAATCGGTTGAAAATTGTAGGAGGAGTTCGCTATACAAATAAACCTTAGCGTATTAAATGGGTATAGATTTAAACATATGACTAGTGGCTTGTAGGGGCAAAGGCCCCTAAAAATCATAATGGTGTTGTTGTCTTCAAAAATAAGTTTCAATTTATCACCTCCTTGAAGTACTACTCTATTTTTCTCAAGCTGCGTAGTGTGAATTTACACTTTTGGAGTTTCTAATAAAATATTTCCTAATCTTGACGAAACTTTGGCGGTATCAAATCAGTAATTTATCAATAATTTCTCATGTATTAAAATATAGTAGTCTATTTTGTGGAAAAAAGAAAAATTATTGCACTATTATACTACCATATTCGGTGAAAAGAGCTTTCACCATAAACATGGTCAATATGAGAAAGTAAATAAAATAGTTCAATACAGCAAAAGCGCGTTAATACTGTACACTCCTTAACTCTGGACTCCTTTGCCCCCCATTCTCCCACACTCGCCGTGACCCCATGCCTCCCCGTGCCCCCGATCACCTCTCCTGCCCCATGTTTCCTGTACCCCCAATGCCCCCGGGGCTCCAGTAACCCCTCATGATCCCGTACCCCCTTGCCCCCTTATACCCCTGTGCCACCCATTCTCCTGTGCCCACATGCCCGCAGTTCTTCCCCGTGGCCCCCGTGTCTCTCTGTTCCTCATTCCTCTCCAATGCATCCCCCCATGCTCAACCATCTTTCGTGCCACCGACGTATCCTAGTACCTCTTGTGCACCGATTCCCTGGCCCCCATAGGCATTTGCCCCCATACCCCCTTGTCCATCAATCCTCACCGTGCCCCCTGCACACATGGGCCCCTAACCCCAGCACCCTCGACAACCCCAGTGATCCCGACAACCATCGTGCCCCCATGCCCCCACACCTACGGTACTCGTATGCCCACATGCCCTCCGTTCTTCCACGTGGTCCCCATGCCCTATACGTCCCCCAAGCCTCCCCCATGCCCCCATGCCCATCTGCCCCCTTGCCCCATGCCACCTGCCACCATGACCCTTCCCAGCCGCGCGTAGCCACGTGCCCCCGGCCCCGATATGTTCCAGTAACCCTATGCCTGACGTTACTCTCCGTGGATTCCGATCCCTCTATGCCCATCTACCCCTTTTGTCACTGACTTGTGCCCCCGCACCCCCGCCGACACGTGTCCCAGTGCATCTCCATGCCCCGCATAGGGCCCCCTATGCCCTCGCGCCCCGTACTATCCATGCTCGCATGTCCTCATTCTTTTCGTTCCTTCCTGAGCCCTTATGTTCCCATGCCTCCACCGTGCCTCTCATCCCCCTTGTCTCCAGTGCCACCAACACCCCTCGTGCTCTTCGTGCCTCCATATCCCCGAATCTCCTGTGCTCCCCATAGTCCCGTGCTGTCTTCATCGCTATCCCTCCCCGTACACCTCCGTGCCGTCGATGTCCCTCGTACTTTGAATGTAGTCCATTTAGTCTGTTCATCAATGAAGTAGAGCACTAATTGATATATTGTTAGTTTTCGCACCCTATTGTTCACACGAAAAGCTCCCCGTCTAATGGTTTCCCTGCGTCCTACGTAAATAAAGAGCAGAGAATGGATAAAACCAAA
Organism: Neoaliturus tenellus; assembly: GCA_030545055.2. NCBI lineage: Eukaryota > Metazoa > Arthropoda > Insecta > Hemiptera > Cicadellidae > Neoaliturus > Neoaliturus tenellus. The sequence continues at coordinate 34,702,932 of CM061537.1, forward strand.
ATAAAATATTCTTCATACGGAGGTTATCCAATATTAATAGTTAACATAATATAATGATTTAACTCTTCAACTTTTTAACTCTAAATGGCCAATATACAAAGCAGTAACGTAATAATCTATATATTAATACGCAAGCATGTTTCATTTCCTCCTTTTTTCTCAGCTCGTCTACATCGTAGGAGAAATCCGAGCATACCGTTAGAAAGGTATAGTCCTGTAGATGAGCAGAATCACATTCTAATTCACATCGGACTCCAGGGCTACGCCCCACAGGCTTTCAAAGTTCCAATGTTAATCTTATGGAGAAAGGAGAATTGAATGAATCATTAGACAGCTGTTGTAAAAACAACTGCTAGAAAATTAGGAAAAACAGATGTTTTAGTTCTAAACTGTTTTTAAGCTTCTTGAGTCCAGATCAACTGAAATTTTGATCGAATTTCGATCAGGAGGCGGTCTCTAGTAAACTTAATTCAATAAGTAAAGACAATTAACCATTATATCAACCGTGCCACGTCTAAACCTATTTTAACTGTGGTGTATCCAGCATAAAAAAAATCATTCTATTCCTGTTTCTTTAATGACATAGCTGGGGCCACGAAGACGAAATTTCCGGTGGATCCGTAATCCATTCATGACTATTAGTGTTCTCCTTTTTTATAGTGCATTGCCAATTTTCAAAAGTTATAACTATACGGTTATCTTAACTCAAAATATCTGCTCAATAATCAGCTGAGTTTATGATAAAACACGGGAACATCTGCTTAATCACACGTGTGGATCTAAAAATCTTCTTCCCATTAGATTAACATTGGAGCTTTAAGGTCAAATGGGGCGAAGCCCAGGTAACTTTTGATAATTCTGATATTTTTCCTTGCGTCCTTGGCCCTCAAGCTTTAAAATGAGCCATCATACATTGCCCTATCTTTCTTCTAACTCGAGATATTTTGTGGGGACCGATTCGCTTACGGAATTATATATATAGATTAAATTTAGTTTAATGGTTGGTTAAACTGACTTAGGGGAAGCGACTCTTACGAAAACATAACTGTCAAATGTAGGCTATTTAAAAACATTTAACTCATATTCCCCATGTGCTTTTCTTTAAAATAATACCCAAGATACTAAAAATGATCTGAAGTAATAATTAATTTAAATTCCGAAACTCGTTTTGACTTGAAGTCAATACACGAGAAAAGAAAAAAAACCATTAACCACTTTAACCTCGTAACGACAAACGAAAGCCATCAGTGAACTCGGGGATAAAAACAAAACGACGGAAAGTTCAGAGGCGATAAAGTGGGCAAAAAGCTGTCAATGTTTCGTGAGGGCCGCAGTGGTCGGGGGTGGGGGGGATTTGGGGAGGGGGAACTCTCCACACGTTTTGGCGTTTGGCGGTGAAAACGTCTGAGAATTGTAACCGGCTTGGAACAGTGATGGCTGAGTGATTACAAAATGTAGTGGATATTGTGTACAAATAAAATAAACGTTTCAAAAACTTATTTTAAAACTCACTATGTTAATTTATCAACGGTAGTTTTTGTAGACAAATACAATCGTTGCATACACTACTTTATCTACAGCCATCTTAAATTTGGTAACTCGGAATAAAATGTTGAAAATCATAGATTATTGGATGTCACCCATCCAGAACATAGCCACAGAGATGTCGCTTGACCACATAGTTCGTGTAAATTAACGACTTTAACTAGATAGAGTGCTACTAATCTAGGGAAATTTGCCTCCTGTTGATTGGCGCCATTTTACCATTTATTCCCAATGTTTACTTGGTAAAAAGTCCTTTGTTTACAGTTTCCCATCTGGTATCTGTCATTTTACCCACACCTATCCGTTGTTTCTAGGGTAACCAACTAATAGCCTGCTCACAGACTAGCAAATCGAAGTGTTTTTATAAACAAACAACAAATAATCAAATGTTTTAAAAGTATATAAATATGTAATTTTTGAATCTTTTTGTGGTCAATCAGAATAGCTAAAACTGCTATCCAAGGAAACGAGGGTGAAGTGTGGGATGGTTAACAAGGAAATAGTGGGGATTGTGGGTAAAATGGCGCAAATCAACATGGGGGCAAAAAATTAACATGTGTTTTATCACTCTATACCTTTTAAACCTCGTTGGTTCATGTTCTCACGTGTATTCTTTTGAGGTTACGCACATACATGAATCGTAATGAACCGATCAGCTGATGTACAAATTGAGTAATATTAACTTTTGTCAAATGCCGAGCTCTCATTTGTCTAGTGAATCGTATTTTAATGTGAAATCACTATTTTGAGACAGGGACCTCAGTGGATATTTTAACCTGAATATGAATGAAAGATGAGTGTATGATTGTGGCGCGATCCTGTAGTCTTGTGACTGGCCGACATTCTCCTTAGACAGGACTGTTAATTAATAACCCAACAGCCCTGGAACGGGTTTGAATTATGTTAGTTAAACAACGATCTTCTTTATGATGTTACTTAGACCTACATATCTTACAGTCTAGTCTACTTTAATTTGGGTAATATTGTCATTCTAAAGGGCAAATCAATGTTCAATTACAGACAAGTAAGGTTTAATGCAAACATTACAACCAATAAGGGATAGTATCTTGAACCTGCGAACTTTGTATACATTATCTTCACTTGTAACACAAATTAAGGCATAACGTTGCATTATCCATTAGTATGCACGGGAAACTTGTGCAAATATAACGATTCGACAAAATTATTGAACAGTATGATGTGATTTTAGTGGTGGAACGGTAAGAAGAACATAGATTGAGGAAGCAATGAAAATAACAAACTGCGTAATTCGTTGAAACTAGTGATAACAACCATCATGCATAGGAGAGTGCTTTTTACAAAAACCAATTTTATACAAAAAATTCTTTAAGCCACAAACCGTCGATGGACAATCTGCATGGCTGACTGAAGATCGATGAGTCATCCACTTCTGATTGTTGGTAACCCAAATCGATGCATCAGCACGAACCAAAACATCTCCTCTCCATCTTCCCCACTAGAAAGATCTGTCAAGAATCAAACGCAGTTGAATTCTTTCCACACTTTGATTTTACCGTTTCAGATGAATACAGTTTTGCTTGATGATATTAATTATTATCATATCGCGTGATTATATCTTTGATTTAAGAATACAGTTTGTTCTTTTTCAAGAAACTAGAAACTGAGCACTCATCGGACAACGAATTGCTAGTTTAGTTTATATACCAATACTGATAATAGGTTTACAATATGAATAAATTGAACAACGCTTGATATTTTTAGTTATCAGCACGCAGTTTTTATGTCTGCCTACACACAACAATACGGTGTGTATATAAGACAGATTTATTTCGTTATACAAATACACAAAATTACTGTTGATCGTGGATGTTGTTTTGTTTTTATGATGTTTTCTTGTCACACAATTTTAAATTTTAAATAATAAAGATCTAGCTTTACACTAATGTTCGTTGTTACCAAACATGAGATTTGTCACCAGAAAAGCCAATTTAGTCTAAGTAATGTAACGTCGTAAATGGATATAGGCCTACGCCATTTAAATATACGTACTTTTTCAGGCAAATATAGGGTTTTTACGTCCATACCAATGGTCTACCTCGTTAGTCTGAATGAAGAAAACCTTAAATGCCAGCAAAAAAGTAGACATATTGTATTCGACATAAACTTAGATGTCTTTCCATAAAGAGATTTTGCAAACCCGACCACAAGAGGATGGCCGAATCAAAATAGGCAGGCGATCAAACTTTGCATTAAAATATTGTCGAAAACAAAAATGCAATAGCTCCCGACACACTTGATCTCTTTCGGACGGGTTTGTGGCAAATTGTTCGGAATCCACATCCCTTTTAAATTATGTAGTATCATATTGCGTTGGCCAATGCAGTTTTCCCTATACAACTTACATTGGGGACATCCTCTGTAGGTAATGTTGCGTATGGTTTTATAAACTTACCATAAAAAGTTTCACTATAGACCAAATTGGTTAAAACATTATTTCAGACGATCCGGGAATTCTCTTTCCACACTTTATATTCACTAATTTATTCATAGACAATTATTCTTCCTTTTTTGAAAACTGATTGAATGACAAACGCGTTGTTTTCCTCGGAAACAATCACGCCCCCCTCGCCCCCCCCCCCAAGTTAAGCCCCCACATTTTAAGTTCCGTCGCCGGTTAAGCGCCGCTATTGAGCCATTTTCCACGTAATTACCGCCGATATTGGATGTTCCCCAACGCCAATGGCTTGTTTACCGGCCTCCCTATGCAGGTTATCTGGCATTGCAGGTTATCTGCTATCTGCCTAACGTTATCGTCAGCTACTTTTTATGTGTTGTCTGCTGTGTGTAAGTTAAAGTCAACTACTTTTTATTATTTTCTTAAATTGTGCTGTTATCTTTGATTAGTTACAATGCTTTTCGATCGTAAACTATCTTTTCGGGGTTGTCGTGTTATGAATTTTATGTGCTATCTGATTAAGGTGGGAATAATTTTTATGCTGTGATTATGATTGTACAGTATCTAATGTTGGTTATGATCCTTGATCTTCCAGCTTAAACATCTCCACTTCATAGATTGTACAATTTGAACATAATCTGAATGAAAATTTTTAATGCAGTAGGGGCCTATAAGTTAGGACCGTTATTAATTTATGACCCTTAACTATAATGATAACCATAAGAAACATTTCCATTTTTCATTTTAATGGTTTTATTTTATTATTATCATCATTAACTTTTATTAGTAAATTGTAGTTTATAAGACTTGGACGGTTGAAAATGTTTAATTTGAATTGATTTACCCATTGGAAGATATCTCGCTAGCGATTGATTCGCGAGACGTTTTTCTCTCTCCTAAACATTGGCGTATTTTGCTTTCAATTACATTTTTTTATTTTTACAATTATGTACCATAGTCCAATTGTTTGTATATGTGGACATGCAGTCCAATTGTTACACTCTATTTATTGCTTTGAAATATTTTTTAATTTACATAAGCTACAAAACTGTAAATAATACGAAGGGGTTTGATATGTCATTGATTTATTTGTATATTCTTGATTTTAGTGATGCCTGGAAAAGGAACGTTAGTATTGTTGTCCAACATACAATGGAACAATGAATGGTACAGCTTTAAAATTTAATAAAAAGACAACGGTACAAAGTACATAAAAATATGTATTATTAGAATCCTCATTAAAAACAGTTTCTAGAGATAAATTTAGTCCATTTTAATATGCTTACCATCACAATAGCTCAGCAAACACCAATTCTACGGTCTAAATCTCGGTCCATGCGCTGTGCAGCATGTAATCAAAATGCTGTATAAATCCTTTCCTTTTATCAAAATCAGTGTAAATCACTGATAGTCAGAGAGTATATACAATGATTTTCACATATCCTCACAACCCAAAAGAAAATTCGCTTAAAGTCAATCTGGACCTCTAGAAGGGCAAGCTATTGAGCCACCTAGACCAATCCATATGTTTTGAACTTTTTTAGATCACAATAGCAAATTTAAAGTTAGTGAACAATTTAACCGTCAACAATGAAATGTCTGTATTGCAAGGCAAGAGTAATAAAAGTAATCAAGCCGACGAATTTAGGGACGCAAACCATATTTTTCTACCTCGCATAGCAATATTTTTACAAACATTCAAAAGAGCATCATTCATTTAGGAAAAAGACTGTATTAAGCTCTATTAATTTACTATTAATTAACTTCCATAATTTTTCCTTCTTAAATGATTTTGAGCTTTTTTAATGACAACCTAAGATACACTGGTATTTAAAATCTGTTCATGTAATTTTCAGCACCATCAGCATACTCGTAAAATAATTTAACCTCGCCAATTGAGTCACAATTAAAATTAAACACACATCAGACTTAAAATTCCAGAATTTTCCACCAACTGACAAGAGTATGTCCAATCATGATCGCGTTTTACGAAACATGCCACCTCGCAATGAATCATTAAAACAATTTACCGACACTCGAACTCCTGCGAATAAAAGATAACGAATTCGCTTGCAAAACAGCTTTTCACAACCCATAAAGGCTGAGTTACGGCGCGCTTGTGGAGCGGGTCATTTTTCACCGCTCAAATTTGATCAGGAAGTGAGAAGAGAGTTTCTAACCCGACAAGTGGTGCGTTCATCACCCGTGAGTGAGTGGGCGGGGGGGGGGGAGTTTGGGGGGGAGGCTATTTTGATTCCGGCCTTCTCGTAACTTTGTCATCGACCGACAATCTGTTCAAGCCTCTGCTGTTTCGGCTAAAACCCCACTTTTTGTTGGGATAGCCAAATAAACCAAGGGGAATGAATGGTTTTGAATCGAGGGGTAGAGAAGAGTAAAATATTTTCAATAGCATGTATGTAATTGCTTGAGAAGCAATCACTTGCAAGAATTAAAGCCGAATTGGCCGTAAAAATCTTGATTTAGTACATCGTATATTCTTAAGCGAATAATATTACTTTAAAAACTCTTATAAGCAAATTTCATTTCAGTAGCATTTTGTATTTAGGCCTACTGCGTTTATAGTCCTACTTAGTGTATTTGTGTTCTTAAATTTCCAGTTAGTTTTTTGCGTCAATACTTTAACATCCGAACTTTGGCATTTAATTATATTCATCTAAGACACATTAAAATAAATTGTTGGCTTCTGGAGGTTTACAAGCAGTACATAAGTACATAGTATGAGGGCTTAAAATTGTTTCTCATTTTTACTAGGGTTAAGAACAAAATTTTGTTCTTGAACCTTCCTTACTTTTTTCTTACTGAGATGCGATTTTGCTTTCGGCTTATTTAACAAGTGCTATTGTATTTAAATTTTAAAACAAACAGTATAAATGTATATAAAGAGCGTTTAATAGAACTAATTTTAAATTGATTACTCTTGAAGTTAATTAAATAAGAATATAATATCAGGTTCAGTGCATGTAAACTGGTTGGCCTCAGAGATTGCACGTGTCAAACTTTACACATTTGGGAGAATCGAGACGTAACTAAAAATCGTTATTTTGTAGTGGCTATTTCATGTCTTTAACTTTTCCTGTGCGTAGAAGAAACCGTGCAAAACTATACGCAATCTTTTCTGAATATCGTATCAGATAACACTAAAGTTAGTTTAGATTGTGATTATTTTTACACTGAAATTGTTTACGGAAGAGACCTTCAGTAGCGCTGAAACCTCCGCGTCCATTGGCCCATAGGAAACAGTCTAGTAACAGGAAGTCATTCTTATTGCGCGGATTTGTGCCAGAACAGTCAATCTCTCACTACTGCCACCGCCGACGGGTAATGAGGCAGCAGACCTACATCCGCGCGTTCAGCGAGCGCAGCGAACCTGTCGTGACAAAAACCGCTCTCTAGCTGCGAAAACGGGGAGTGATCGCGGAGCAGCCCAGCCCAGTAGCCCGTGCCCGCGCCGCGCCGTGAGGCAATGACACAGGAGGGATTGTCACGTCTCGCGGTAGCAATACTGTACAGTGTATGTGTAAAAACGTTTCTACCTCTTTAATTAATTTTTTTGTTTGTTTGTTTGTTAAGCTAAATAAATGTCCTTTGGGGTATGATGATAACTTAACACAAAGTATCTTTTTTTAACGTTGTCAAAAATACTGAATCAACGTTAGGGGGACGGCCCACGGGGGGTCAAAAGAAAATCTTAAATGTAAGAATAATATGTTGATACGTACATCAAATTAATAGTAGGCCTATCTTTTACCTCAGCTTAATGCAATGCCACGAACCAAACTTAAATTAATGGCCGAGACGGAAAAGGTATAGGCAATCAAACTTTCCATTGAAATCATAGGGGCAAAACTAAAAAATCAATAACTTTCTAATATTTCACCTTTTGGCGTAGGGTTTGTGGGTTGTTACTCCAAATATAAAGCCGCTAAAAATGATATATTAGCCTATATGGTCAAAGTTAACGAAGTTTCATTTAAAAACCTCCTTTTAAGAGACATCCATCCCCCTTCAGGAAGACAGAGAAAAACTTTGGCCTTTGTCACATTATGTATTTTGCTATACTTTCAAATAATCTACTGTAAAACGATAGTACGATAAATCGTTGCTGTTGTATTTGTATCTTATAAATGGCATAGTTAAGTATCTCAAACACGTTCCATCTAGAAATTGTGATTACAAATACCACATCAGTAAACATTTTACCGTGTCCCTATACACGGGAGGTCGACCTGTATATGAATAACGTCACTGTGGTAAGCCGACGATGCAATCATACAGTCTATGATTATATCATTGGAAACCTCTATACAGTTTATGGAGGGCCTTCCAACTATAACGTATTCTAAGACCAGTTGGATCGGAGAGGTAGTTAGAGGTAACTACTGAGGAACAGTTAGAGCAATGCGGGTTATTGGAGAGGCAGTTCGCCCACTACTTCTCTTGATAGGTGTATAAGTGCCAGTTAGATGATGTTATTGCTTCTCCTGCAACTGAATAGCAGTGCACGGTGTGTGTGTTGCTGCAGTGATATGTTACAAGCAATTGATTAATATTTAGTAAAGGTTTGCTGATCAAAAAAGCTTTAAAGGTTCTAACTTAAAAGGTTCTAGGTCCATCTAGTTTTCTTCGTGCTAAGTGCTGTGAAAATATTTGGAAACCTCTTTAATAAACTCCTTTGCGAAAGTACAGCCCGTTCAAGAGTAGTAAAGATTTAGTAACGATATTTATAATTTTTTCATCTCAATAATGCGATTACACCCCCAATGCGTTGAATGTTTTCGAAGCACCGGTTTTTCCAAGTAAACCTTTCATCGATGTACATGAATTGATGATGTTTTAAGCCCGGTTTACACTATGTAGCAGAGCTATATAGCAGAGCTACATATAGCACAGCTATATAGCTCTGCTAAAAGTCCAAAAAGTGACACTTGAGATCTGCTATATAGCCCAGCTATATACACGCTAAAATAGAAAGAATGAAAAAGTCATTCTTTGTTCAGAGTGAATGCGTGTTCATTCCAAAAGAATGAAAAGTAACTCGTGAAAGAACAGAAAACCTCCACTCTTTCTAAAGATTGAAAATATCCACTATTTAAATAAATGGTTTTTCACCTTTTCAATAGATGGTTTCTCAGTCACTCTATCAAAGAGTGATTTCCTTACAGAATCAGAAGACCGCCATCTTTAACGGGTCCGGGACAATTTTATATGCGTTATTTATATTAAGTATTGGGAAACGTTTTGTGTGTTTGCATGGCTATGGCTAAATCTTCAAGTCAGCTCTGAAATCAATCATCGTAAGCATTCACCTCCAAAACAATCTTCCTTCTCGGCATCAGTGTCACGTCACGTCGTCTCTTTCCAGAAGCTTTCCTTCCTCAATAGTTAGCAAGCACAACTACTTAAGTTTAGATGAAGTAATTTAGTTCTATATGCAAACATACTCTATTATTAACAGGATATTGTGTAGTATACAAGACTGAGAATTACTTATAATGAAGGCAAAGCCACCTTACCTTTCTACACTTTGTCTTTTAGGTTATCATCGAGGTTCAGTTCAGTAGGTTTTAATAGAATAATATTAACATAAATAACAAAATAAAGGACAAATTTTAACTAAGTTAATGTAGCCTAAAACATTATCAAAGAACAACACAAAATAAACTAGCTAAGTTTATTTTGTATGTGTAGGCTACCTATTTTGAGTAATTGTGAGAAGACTTCATTTGATAGGTTAGGTTAGAGTGGAAATCATTCTTTCATTGAGTGAAAATCATTCTTTCGTTGAGTGGAAATCACTCTTTCGTTGAGTGGAAATCACTCTTTCGTTGAGTGGAAATCATTCTTCGTTGAGTGGAAATCATTCTTTCGTTGAGTGGAAATCACTCTTTCGTTGAGTGGAAATCACTCTTCGTTGAGTGGAAATCATTCTTCGTTGAGTGGAAATCATTCTTTCGTTGAGTGGAAATATTCACTCTTTCAAAGAATGGCCCCAGTTCACTATTTTAAAGAGTGAATATTCATTCTTTCAGAGTGGCTCGGTTTTCCTACTTTCAAAGAGTTAAAAAGTCACTCTGAAAGAGTGAATTTTCATTCTTTCACTTTTAGTGTGTAGCAAATTTAAGCGATTTTTCTCTGCTATATAGCAGAAAACGTGCTATCCAAAAGTTTCGGTAAACATCAAAGGGAAACTGAGCTATATCTAGCTCTGCTACATATAGCTCAGCTACACGAGCATTTTTTGTGTGTAGCAGAGCTATATGTAGCTGCCCTCTCCCTAAAGTCCGCCGGTGTCGTGCTAAATGGGTACAGTGCTAAATGGGTACAGTGCTAAATGGGTACAAGCGTCAAATCAGTGCTAAATGGGTACAGCTTGGGGTGACAGGTGTTTAATGACCGTTTGACGAGGGTTTGATGCAAAGGCCATAAACAGAGGGAGTGCTGAATGAGTATACTACCTGCCTCAGCAGGGGCGGTGCGGCGGCGGCAGTAGCGGCCTGCCTCGACGGGGGCGGCTCGGCGGCGGCTTACCACCCACTCATTAGAATACAGTACTTCTAGTGTTTATGTGACCTAATAATCTCTTAACATTCATACAATGTCATTTCGCGGGTTCTGCAAAATTTGTTAGGTACTGTAGTTATCTTCATACGAACTCCGTGGTAGATGTTAGCTACAGCACGGTGTATCCCAGCCGGACCGTGGTGTAGCGCTGTATCTCTCTGTTGAGATAACCGGAGTGTTTCATCACGCGGGGCGGGTGGGAAACCGTGTCAGATACGTCTTCTTAAAAACATTTTATCACTAGAATAAAGTAATTGGAAGAAGACTGTAAAGGAAGTGGTATGAAGATAACTATACTCCCTAACAAAATGTTGCAGAACTCGCAAAATGACATTGTATGAATGTGAATTATTATGTCACATAAACACTAGAAGTACTGTATTCTAATGTGTGGGTGGTAAGACGCCGCCGCAACGCCCCTGCCGAGGCAGGTAGTGTACCGATTCAGCACTCCCTCTGTCTATCTATGGCCTTCGCATCAAACCCTCGTCAAACGGTCATTAAACACTTGTCACCCCAAGCTGTACCCATTTAGCACTGATTTGTCGCTTGTACCCATTTGACACTGTACCCATTTAGCATGCATTCAAGTCCGCCGCGGCACCTTTGATGTCGCTTGTGGTCTACTCATGCTTTTGTACTCAGTTTGTAGTCAGAGTCCTTGTAGTGCAGACTGTTTTCGTTCGCATGTTATTTCTTTGTGCTTGTACGATCGTACAATAATGGAAAATCTTTTCAGTGAATTTGACTGGAATAAAGACAACATTATTAAGTTAATTGAACGATTTAGAGACTACCACCCGGTGCCAAGTGAAACTTTTCCTAGCATGAAGCTTGTTCCAATATCTTCTTTCCCTTCTTTGTCTTGAAAATATCACAGTAGCTGCTGCAAGAACTGCCTCTTCGGCATCTAGCTGGAAACTACACTCTGGTTTCTCCCAATCTATATGTAGCTCTGCTACACAAAATTTAAAGCTTCAATTTTACTTATAGCAGAGCTACATCTAGCTGACGGAGCTATATATAGCTCATTTGTTATATAGCTCTGCTATATAGCAGGGCTATATAGCTCTCCAGCTATATAGTGTAAACCGGCCTTTATGTACTGTACAAAATCTATACAACTTATCAAAAATAAGCGATTCCCACAACTAGTGATGTAAAACGCCCTGGCGTTTAAATCTCAGGGCAAATGCCCAGGGCATTTGCCCAAATAACCGCCCAAAATCCATAAACGCCGGGCGTTTATCCAGTTAATGGCTAATAAACCTAATTAATGGAAATTAAATTGAACACTACTCTTCTAGTCAACTTTTTAAACCTCTAACATTAGGTATTTACATAATAGCCTATATTAAAAAAATAATTACTTGTATAATTTTAATTATATTGGTAGGAAGTCAGTACTAGAGAGTCAACACTTTTCTTTTGTCTACAAGAGGAAATAATTTAGACTGAAAATAACTTCATAGGTTTATTTTTATTTAAAATATCTGGCTAATGTAATAGAATTAATTTACATTTGATTATTACACACAATGAATCAGTCTTAACTTAAATAATTATGGGCATAATGAAAACTTCAGTTCATCAAACAAAATTCCTTAAACTAATGACTCTTCAGATTCAGAAGCATCTTCATCACTTTTTCCAAGGATAGTATAAGTATAAACATAAATACAACACTGGTCTCTTCTTCTTAGCAAACCTAATTGTAATAGGGCCTATAATATATGTTGTGGTAGTCATGTACAGTTAGTTCAGTTGATGTAAGTATAAAAGCATTTTAAGGACGAATATCATTTGAATGAATGAACAATTAATCAATTTCAGTGAAGCCACCAAAATAAATATTGGCTAATTTTTAAACTGTTTTTGTTTTTAAATAGAGTAACAAGCCTCTATACCACTAAAGGTTGAGCAGTTTACCTTAGCTTTAGGCTACTAAGATTTACATATGCCATCATAAGCCTACATCATATCAGTTTATATATTTAATAATCATGTTCAGCTTCAAAATATATATATCCAGAATCAGAACTATACATTAAACTTAGGCCTACGCCATCACTAGCAAATGATGCTTTAAATTTATTAACGTTACTTATAAAATAATTGAAGAGTCTTGGGTACATCCGGTACGGGATGATATAGTTAGGCCATCTTTTTTTCAAAACTTTTACAGTACTGCCAATTTCCACTCATTAGCTGATTGCATTAAATTAAAGTAACATAAATTTCATTTTTTACAATCATTTCTATTGCTAATCTTTTTCCAAGACTGCCCTTTTGTAAAATTAATTACAACGCATCCTAATAACATGGTACATATGATTTACCGGCCAATCTAAAAATATTACAATTTCAGTCATTAGTAGGCTAAATTATTAGTTTAAAATGAAATTTTTTGTCATATTATAAGATTAAATAAAATTAGTATATTTAGTATATTTTGATAAATAACCCTAACTCCCAGTAGAATTTGTGAATATATATATTTACACATAAAATAAAATATTATTATTTATAAATATTATAAATAAAATATTATTATTTCATTTATTCATATATATATATATATGAATAAAAATAATTTTATAGGTGCCTTTTTATGTTAGGAAATTTACATTGTGGTTAAAAAGCACTTGTTATACTAACAAAACCTTAATACTTAACTTTAAATTTAATTAATTAGACATTATAAATTTATCTTATGCACATATTTATGAATTACAGAGTAGAAACCTGCTTAATCAGTAAATAAGATTTTATTTAACAATTTAGAAAAATATTAATTTAAAAAACCACACTGAAAATATTACAGGTTTTATTGTATTGCGCCTTAAACTGAACTTTTTATAAACGCCCAGTTTTTGGGCGCTTAAAATCGCTTTGGGCAAATGCCCGGGCAAATGCCCATTTATAAACGACCCGCCCACTGGGCATTTGCCCGGCCCACATCACTACCCACAACCATTATATACGAAAGAGTGCTACCAACTGTCATACAATTCAATCATACATGTGGATGTGACTATTTAGCACAAACAAATCAGATCTTTGATTGAAAATCCCAATGACTAAAAAAACCTTCAGACTATTAGCCAATAGTTTGTTGCTGCTATTAACCTGTAAAGTAGACACAAAGTAATGATTGTAGAGTGTTTGAAGTTTAAAATCAACAGATATTGTCAAGACTAATATGTTATCAGAGGAAAAAAAGATAAAAACCTTGATTCTTTGCCCAATAAATCTGTTGTTGAGAATGATAAGTTATGTAGCGATAGTTTTGAGTGTGAACAACGAGACGCGAATGGTGATGTTTCAAGGTCGAGGCCGCTCTTATCAGCTCTGATAAGAGACGCCGGGGGCTACTGATAACAGACGCTTGTTCGGCGAAAAGTGAAAACCAACGCGGTGTGAGTGCGAGCGGTCAGGCGTTTGATGTGTGACAGATCAACTCAAAATACTGCTGTACGCAGAACGCTGACATATGAAAGCGGATGTCCAAAACGAAAATGCCATTTTAGCTGTTTTAAACATCAATGTCTTTGAGCTGCCGAAAACTTTCCTTGCTTCTTAGAAGACAAACGGTTCGCTGTACAAAGATGGTTCGTCGGATTTTGAAACACGCAACTATAAGTTAGTTTACTGTTTATTGTTATCTTTATTTGTAATGTGCCATTTACCATTAATTTAGCATAAACGTCTTCTGCCGCAGTCCTAAAAGACCAGGAATCGTCTTTCTTCTTCCTGTTGTGTATGTGTGGTTAATTGAGCTGAATTTTAATTAAATTTATGCTCCTAATTATAGTAGGGTCAGTTTATGACGCGTTCTTTCAGTTTTTCTTAAAAATGTTGATGTTGTTAACTTATTTTGTAAAAGATTATTACATTTTTATGCCCATGTTGTTTGAAGTTTTACTAGTTTTGGTTAATATGTGTTAATTCTGATTAATATCAACATTTGTTTTAATTCTAATATTGTACCGTATATATGTCGCAGTTAGTCGTTAATTGAGGAGGGTTTATTTTAACTTGAATTATTAGCTCTTAGAGATAGAGGGATGATGGTAATGATACAGTTGTTTAAAAAAATAAGTTTAAAGTGCTTTCTACGTCCAATTTATGATGCGTGGTCATAATCTTAGCCTCTTCACGTTCCTTTAATTCACACGCCTTTTCCAAGTTACAGTATTTATTTATTTTTACATCAATGTTTAGAAAGGTAGGGATTTCAAATTGTTCGGAAAAAACAGACAAAATAATATTTTATTGCTTTTTAAGTCGTTTTCAATAAGTAGATTTCTTTAAAACACAGAGTGAGCGAAATTTAAAATAGTTCGAGCACCCAACCAAACGTTCAATAGAATAAATGTACCGCAAGACATTTGTTCTGCAAATTTATACAAAGAACATGTAAAAGTATACAGAAAATATAAAATAACAAGCATTTTTATTAAAAGGAACTATCTATAAATCAATAACGCAATAATATATCATTCAATCTTAATTTAAAAAAATAGATATATTACTGCATTACATGGTTACAGTTAGTTCTCGAATATTGTGATTGGTCAATTATATAACGTGGAAAGTCGTGGATTTGTACAATAAGTTTTCCTCTCAAAAGCCCAATCTAAAATAACTTTTTTTAATAATCTGCAATACAAGTGCAGCGCTGCGAGCAGTGAAGCACATCGGTCCAACCATCGGGCAAACAAACAGTAAACAGTAACAGTCGGCGAGGAGAATACGGAAACGGATGCGAGCAGCGGTGGCGCGGCCTGGTGAGAAAACGTGGAACTGACAAACCGGCAACGCACGTATTTTGAGGTGTTTAAAAATAAAATTACTGCAGAACTGCGGGATTTGATAAATGACAAAAATCGGCAGAGGAAAGATAATCGGCAGTTAATCAATGACAATTTATGCATAGGGTATACACATTATAAGAATTTGGCTATATTTATAATTTTGTTATTAGGTAGAAATTTTGTTACCGATCATAACAACCCGATTAAAATTGAACATTCTGAGTTCAAAGGATTGTAAACAAATTTTGAGACTTAAAATCGTTTTTTGTTATGCTTTAATTTATTACATAGTAGGATAATTATGAGAGAAATGTGATATGATTTTTCTGTAGGAATGAAAAACTTAATGGTGGTAAAAAACAAGACACTTACCAAAGAAACATCAACTTTCAAAAAAAATATCCTCAATTTCAATTAATTAAGAAAGTGAGAGTGAAGTCAAATTCGAAATTGTTAAGACGGGTGGGGAGACGTATGGATCTAACGCAATTAATTGGGAGTATACCGGAAGTTTGGGAGTAATATAAGAAGTTTACAAGCGGTTAATTCCAATGTCGCTATCGCGTTGTATGCAATTCGTATCACAATTCCAAAATACATATTCATACGAAGAATAGGCCTAATTGGTCACGCTTCACAAATTCAATCCAACTAAGAAGCACGATATAAAGACATTTAAAAATAATGTTCTAAAGTATGTATATATCAGGTGGTATTTTTGTACATCAACTTGATGGTCCTCTCATGATAAGATTATAACAACAATGGTATCAAGTGCAAGATAACAAGTCTAGACTAAGTTTTGCTAAGTTAAAGCCTGAAGATGGTTGAATCATAGTGTAAATTAAAATCTATTCATACTTGATAAAGAATTTTTTATTATAAAAAGACTTCTCAAAGATTTAATTTTCCAGGAAGAAATCTTATGCGGGTTGGGGTTAAGCATAGACTGAAAAAATTGTATATACTGTAGCAATATTTCACAATTCTTCAAGGCTTATTCATTATTTTGCTCGCAGTGGAACTTTAAATATTTTAACTAGTATTGTTACTAAAAACAATAAAAATTTACATACTTTGGTATAACATAGTGAAAGGTTTACCCATGTATAAGACACCATTTTATGATATACCTGAAATTTTTATTCAGGTACAGCAGGTGAATTTTTACACTACTTTAGTTGTTCCGAGGTATTGTTCGTGGCAATTTGGATCCCCCTATTACAAATAAAATAAGTTACGTCTTCGAATAAAGTTAACAATAAGTGTTACAAGTACTAATGTTTCGGCTTAGATATTTTTTATTTTATTTTGAAAACTATGATTAGAGACTGCGGGAACAAACATTTGTAGAAATTAATAACGTGAAGACATTGGCATAAAAGAGCAAATTGAAATAAAATAAATCGCATAAAGAATCATTATAACGTAAAATATATGGGGTTTTTTGCAACTTGAATTTACGTGTAGTAAAAAATTGTAATAGACAGTTTAACAAATCCGACATAACAATGTGTACAATACATTAAATAACTATACTATGAGAAGAGAAAGAACATTGGTTAAAGGGATGAAGGGCAGCAGGGAAGGGCTTGTCAAGTCCATGTCGTTGGATTGATATAGCTGATACCCTTGCCTTACCTCCCTACCCCGCTCTACCGTAGAGACAACCTCCTGTAGGCAATGTCTGATGGTTTTGACAGACATCAAGAACTTTCAGCATTTCCATTTATGTTAAAAATCCTCAGCTATGTTTCCAGTTTTAATTGTTTCAGTGACGGTAAAATATACTGGGGAAATGAAAACCAGGTAACTTAATTAAAATATACATCAATATTATTCCTATGTTTTTTATTCAATTGGACTTTATTTAAAATAAATTATACAAATGATTTTGCCTTAATGTTTAATCCTTTTATTGTACAATTTTGATGTAAAATTGTAATTTCTAGATTGCCAAAAGAATATTTAATTCTACATCATAAAATTAATTTTGATATAGTAAGGCTAAATTAGGCTTTAGAAAATATTTCTTCCAGCAAAAAATAAAAGCTCCTTACAAATTCATTGTTACTGCAAACATGTCTAGGACATACCTTTCGATTATCCTAATACCAATACCCCAATGTTGTAATTTTTATTTCTGGGTCAAAATGATTATTCTCAACAATTTATCAATTTCACGAAAGTGGTAAGCACGAGGAAAGCGATATCCTATCTCCTCTAGAAAAATTTAAACATTACAAATTATCACTGTACAGCCACAAGAATCATTTGCCTTGACGGCCACACACGAACGAATGCCTTTATCACTTAACGTGATAGAGAAAGAACAAAATCGCTCAGATATTAATCAACCGTAGCCCACAGCGATGTCGAGTACAATCAGTTGTGATTTGTAACCCTAATTGTCGTGAGTGTGAGAGAGACGGAGCGAAGCGGCGCTACATGAGAGTGAGAGAGACAGAGTGTCGGGGGGAGGTGTGAGAGAGACGGAGCGATCCGCGATACGTGAGAGTGAGAGAGACGGAGCGAAGCTGCGCTACACGAGAGTGAGAGAGACAATGTCGGGGGGAGGTGTGAGAGAGACGGAGCGATCCGCGCCACGTGAGAGTGAGAGAGACGGTATGAGGGGGGAGGGGCGACAGAAATAGCGCGGCGACGAGGCGCGAAGTGGTAAATGCGTGGGGAATGCGACCACGGACCACACTGACACTACTGCACGGGATATGGGCGACATAATACTGGGATCGGTACAATACTACTGTAGTACTAGCAATAATAGTTAGTACATACTGGGGAATCGGAACGGAATACTGTACAAGTCAATACCCCCGTCGCAGCAGACCTACGTACTTTGCGAATTTCTTACCGATTTTTGATATTTTTTATGTCCCCAAATAACACCAAGGAGGTGAGTATATAGGTTTGCCGCCACATGGGTTTTGCAAGCAAAGATAAGTTGTTTATTAAGATTTCCTAGTGAAGTGAATGTACATAGCAAATTTTATCAAGCTATGTAAATTAGAAAGAGGGGGTTTTGTTGATTTCCATAAAGAATAAAATCGGAATCATATTTTTGGATTTTCTCCTCATCCATTTGAGCAAGGTAAAAAAGTCAAAAATATTAAATTGTTTGTTTTTTTAGCTCTTTTAAAGCGAGTTAGGTTAAATTTATTGATTGTTTAAGATTAATGTCAAAAACCCATTTTTGACCCCTTTGAAACCCCATAAAACTCCGTTAACATTAATCTATCATTGTGGTTTGCAAACTTGATCGCCTTAGACTCTGTACCCCACACATTTTTATCAAAATCAGAGGATTTGTTCAAAGGTTATCGTGTTCACGGACTACTACCGCAATAGCGTATTCCCTATAAAGATATTCGCTAAAATCGTATGGCGCTTAAATCAAGTACTTACTCTACGAGAGCGCGGAAACACGCCCAACAATTGAGAGATATTTCGAAGGCGAAAACAAAACGAGAAGAAGCCACGAGACATTCCTGAGGGGACAAATTAAGTCTGGAGTCTGGCGTTGACAAAATAAAGCGGTTATAGAGGTGGATGGTGGATTCCAAGCCGCGGCGCTAGCTGCTGTTTGGACAAGGATAAGTGATAGGGGGGCAAAAATATCCTCACCGTGACACCGCCCCCCTCCCTTCCACCCGAATACCACGCCATAGGGTTGATGGGGGGCGTCAAAACAGCTGTCAAATAGCCTATTGTGTATTCAGTAGCAGTTATCGTGTTACATAAAATAAAGCATAAAAATAGGATCCTATGTGGGACAATAGGATATAAGATAGGTGCTTGTACGGAAGGGGTGCCTACAGGAATTACCTACAGGACTGGAGGGAAATTACGGACAAAATATGATATTTTATAGCGCATCGTATCATATTTGTGTGCAACACATATTAAATGGTTTGCGTGAAAATAAAAGAATCGGGAATCGGTATCTAACTTATGTTCCTTTCATTTTCTACGTTAAATTATTAATTGGCAATGTTTTTGTCAGTTGATTACTATCTCAGGTTTACTCGATAAGTTAATTGTAAGCATTTAAGTATTCTGAGTAACTTTATAATAAGCTGAAATTCGAGGAAGCAATCGTTAATGAAAAAAACTACTCTAGGCCTAATATTTTACTTACGCACATCAGGAAATTATTCGGGAAAACGCCAACTCACCTGAAAAAGAAGGATATAGTGTTATATAGTGTTAAAAAGAAAATTGTAGACTACTACAATTAATGGATTAGAAAGTTAAATTAAAATAAACTAACTAAAAATCAGGTAATTTCCAATAAAGTATAATGTGATAAAACACACCTTCATAAAAAATAACTTATACCCTTTAGGATAACGATTATAATAAATTTACACTTGCGTGTTCAGCTTTGTGTACAATAGGTACAGCCGGTATATAATGTGTAGAGTGTAAATATTTATCCTTATCCTTTTTCATTTCAACGAACAAGGTTTTAATTTTTTTTCAACCAGCACAATATTGGTCATTTATGAGGATTCAGGTAAATACTATATGATAATGAGTAAATATTATATGTAAATTATCATATATACATTTGTATTACATTACATCTATGATATTATACTTCAGCCTTAACAAAAATATCAACTCATCTAATAACAGTATGTAACAGTGTTTAGCCTATACAAACAGTACGGTAGTTAAATATTATACTTTATCAAAACCACTAGCCTCATTTAGCTAACTCTGATAAATAATAAATTTTAAACTAAAAACGTAGGCTACTTCCCCAATAACCTATAAAGACGGAAATTTTCTCTGAAAATGTAAAACAGTTTTAAATTGAGCCATTTGTCGAGCGCGTGTTTTAATTTTCAGCCGACTTTAACAGCCCATAAATCTTAATGTTGGAAAGTCCTGACTCGCACACGATTGCTGACGTTTCAATTTATCGTGCCTTGAGGCTCCGCCGCGACGACAAAACTGCGACGTCTACGTGAGCTAATGTTCTATGTTTATCATCAACGGCGTGGATATGATAACGTGTGATAACGAGGGGTTATTTACTGAAATAGGGTTGCAAAATAGTCTCTTTGGTAATTAAAAAACTGAATTCACAAATTTCTTTTTTGTTCGGGGTTTGGGTAATAAAGTGATATATTAAATTATATTAATTAATCATGGATGTCTTAAGGAAAAATTAACATAATTGAAGCCCTAAAATACCTAAATGAAATTTATTTATTAATTTTAAAGTTTTTAATCCTCGTGTTCAATATCAGAAAAATATATACCTACCCAAGATACTGTACCGGTAACTGCTTGAAGGTACAACAATTTGTTTGTTGCACTAACGTCAGAATCCAAACTATTTGAACCGCTAGCAACGAATATAGCGATGATCCTAAACAAACAATCATGTTTTAAGGGTATTCAATTTGGAGTTAGTTTTGAAAACTTTCGAAAAGGATTTCGCTTTATATTGAAATTGAATGCGAAAATAAATCAAACATAAATGAAGACTCCAAGCCAGTTTGTTTTTGTCAGTTAAAAAATAATTTTGGTTTACTTTGATAGCAAAATAATCACAAAAGCATATTTTTTGACATTCATCAAAGTCGTCCATCTTCAGCCAATTTTTTCTACTACTTATCAAACCACCCAAACTCGACAATAAAGAAAAATAAGAAAAAAGCGTTGACAAGTCCATAAAGAAGAAAAATAAGTAACCCATCAACTACGATAGTCCATAACCCATCCAGAGTCAAGTGGCGGTCGAGACAGGTTCTAAAGTGGGCGTCACAACTTAAAAGGCCACCGATACCGATACACCATTACCGGGATAGGAGATACGAGCGTCGGTAAGCGTCACGGAGCGTACGGCGGTTGCGCTCAATAAGGATCGTCCGTGGGGGGGGGGGGCATGGGGGGGGTACCCAGGGTCACTGGCCAGGCGGGACATTGGTCCGACATTAGTTCAGCTTCCGTCATTGAGCGGAGCGTAGAGCGCGCTGGGGTCGCGATTCGCGAAACTGGGAATCCGCGAGTAGCGAGAGAAGGAGAAATGCCTTGAAGAGAAATAAAGAGAGAGACCAAGAGTTTGTATAAAAGACATAGTGAACAAAGTTGGTGAAGTTCGTAGCAATATGTTTCAGAGGAAATTGCCATCTAAGTCAACTGAAAAGCAGAAAAGAATACATAAGCACAGAACATGTTTCACAAAAAATCGATATTAGAAGAATTGTGAAAATTATTTGTGAGGATATTGCATTGTTATCAAGAGATCGGGGTGATATGAAAAGAATAGAAAATGAGGGCTGTCTCAAGCAAATAAAGTGTAAAAACCAATGTGCAATTTGCTATACATAAAGACCCACATTAAAAAAATAAGGGTTTATAATTTCTATAAAAAGCAATAAGTTTTAACTATACTTAAAAAGCTGTTGAAAATTAGTTAAGGTTATAACCAACCTTAGGATAAGGCATGTTACTATAAAAAGTTGTAAACAGTCAGTGAAGTAATGCTACAGTATAGTGATCGCCAATGTTAACTTTCCCAGTCAGCTGTAAGAACTGGCGTATCCACTCTTGTTTTGAAAGTTTGTGAACTAAATCAATACGAACAGTTAAGAGACGAAGAAAGGAACAATTAATTAATTAAATGTTTTTGTACGGTAGGCCTATATGCTACTATATCGATACTATACTCGTAAAGTACATGCAACTGCTTTCCTAATTTAACTTAGTTTTAAAAATACTGTAAATGTTTGCAGTGAGAATGAAAAGAAGAAAAACTTTAGAATCCCGAATATCAATAATTTATAACGTTTTAAATAATCGCGATATAATGATAAGTTTACGCCCCCGAATAGAACCACGGGCTGTAGTTGACTGTATTATGTGCTGCGATTTAATTAAGCAATTGGAAGATGAGTTGTGACAAGGAGGCGTGCATTACCATACAAAGCCGTGAAGACGGCCGCAGCAACCACACGAAACGTCGCATCAACAGACGGGCGCGGGACCACGGAGTGGCAATAGAGACTTGCTCTGTTACGACGTTTCTAACTATTGCTTTTTGAAGTTCATCATTTAAATGCGTTATTTAAAAAATTCTTAGTAAATATAAATTTTATCGTCATACACTAATTTTGTAAATAGAGCTCTGAATATATTTATGAGAAATACGCCATAAAACGTGATTTTCAAAGCCTACCATCAAAAAATGCTTTTTTCCTAATGTTGATGTTGCCAAGGGCCTATCTTCTAATGATTTATCACTGCGACCTACCTTTAACATATTCTAAAACTTAGGAGTCACAGTATTGGCTTACTGTTTGTGCAACAGTAGAACGTCAGGATACACTTGAAGACGTCTAGCCCAATGGCAAGAGAAGTTTTGGTTGACTAGATTAACCATGTATTGTAACTATATGTGTCAATAGAGAATTGATCGATTGATTGATTGAGAATTTGGAGTCCGACTCATAGCCTCATAATTTTTATACTTAGTCCGAGCTCATAGAATCACAGTTGCCTATTGGATGCAGCTCTTTTCAACTTAGTGACCGTGACGCTAACACCATGCAAAATAATAGTGTGCTGCATGGTCTGATACATAATTACCTACTATTAAAAAAGTTTCTCATGCAGCTTTTTCCAGTTTTAATCTATGTACAGTATAAATTTTAGTGAAGCCAAATGCTGTACACTGTACAGTATTCTGGATAAAACGCTCAACAAAGAGAATAACACGGCCTACTCCAAAGTTGTCTGGTTTTTTTCCATTGTGAAACAACGCTAAATCATGTCTACATTGATTTCAAATAACCAGTCAATGAATAGGCTAACTTTCTATAGACCGATTTCTTCAAGCAATTTGTAACCCTTATATGAAGTCATCAGTCACGATTATTATTAAAAGAGAAAGATACAACTCATATAACCTAGAAGCCACTTCGTGAATAACCTCTCGCTGCTTTCCGTGATCTATCCATTTGTAGAGTTTGCCAAAAGCGTAAAAGTCCAATGCTTACGGTTCTTTCATACTTTTTTATTTTCGATTTGATACGATTTTTAGAAACTATTACGGTTTGTGGCAAGTTGTATGGAAATTACGAGAGGCCTACATTAATTATAAGGCTTTTCATCTTTTCTCAAAGGAAAAACATGAAATAATGATCAGTTCATAAAACATAAAAAATATTTCCCAGACAAATCAAAAATATTCATCAAACTTCTCAAAACTCCCAAAACAAGAAAGGTTTACAACCCGAGGAGCGAATCCGGCGTCAAAACCATCGATGAAGACATCACGACCTGCAGAGGAGGGTCCGAGGTTAAGCGATTCACCTCATCAAGAATCACAAAAATTAACATAATCCAGCCACCGCGACAGCCGAATCAATTTGATCGCGAAAGGGAATATTTGAGCGGGCAACGGCCGCGAGCGCGGGCATGGGACGATCAAACGGTACTTAGCATATTGGCGACTGGTGGCGCTGCGGCGCGGCGGCCAAGGCAATTAGGCTATGTTGGACTGTTGTTGTTGTTATGTTGTTGTTGTTGTTGTTGTTGTTGTTTGTATGTGGTCATGTTGTTTTCTTGTGGAACTGGCTTAGTTTCCTGAATTAACAAGTCACTTAAAATTCAAAAGCTGATGCTAAAGCTGTTATAATTTTAGTTGAAGTTAGGGTCGCACATCAACTGTGCAAAAAATTCTTCGATTTTCATCAACTGCGTTTGCGTGAATCCCTAAAAAGGTTCCATAAAAATTTGTATTAACTGCGCTAAGTTCGGGCCAGGTATACGATAGTTGGCGCTGGAAGAAATTTAGTTTACAGGTAATCACAGCCTTCCGGATCTCAAACTCTTAGTGCTTTGGCACTAGTATTCGTAAATATTTGATTTTCTAAAACTCCACTCCCACCATGGTTATTTCATCGGGTGAACAAATTTCGCGTCAACAAATTTATCCAGAGCATCAAAGAGGAAGGCAGTTGACAGTATTGACGAGCGACCAATTAAGGACCAATTTTCACCAGGAAATAAGTCAACAAAAATAAAACTTGACATTATATTTTCGTTTTTCGTTTCATTTTAATGTAAAATTATCTAATTTATAAATATTAAAAGCCCTGTGTTGTCTCATGATATGATACTTAAATAGACCCCACCACTTCGGGCAGCAGTTAATGCATGTCTCTGGTCGTCCCTTGCAGCGGTTCATGGACCGGACTTTTGAAGGTCTATAGCACGCAACCAAATGGACAAAAATGTGCGTTTGAAGGAAATTTTGCAAATCCATGCATCCTTTTTAATGCCACATAAGTAACGGTAAGTAAGAAGGTCGGTTCAGTTGTTATATTATGAGAACTTCGCGTATCAACTGCGTATAAGGAACTATCAGTAAAACGCAATTAATTTCAAATTCCAATTTAACTCTACACATTAAATGCAGAAACAATGAACAATGAACTTTCGTCCATCCAAGCTCTCATGAAATTACAAAATATTTCAGCCATGTTAGATGAATGGCACCTTTTTCATGGTTTTTTGTCAACTTTACCACCAGGTGGCAACGATGGAGATGTTTCGGCGAACGGCCACCAGGCTGAGGTTTTCCTAATTGGAAAGTGTCACTGATGCAGTTAATTAGTGACTCGTATCTCAGATGGAGCCACTTTACCAGGCTGCAACATGTTTGATTCATCCCCGGGTAATTAGAGATTACCTCTGTTGTTACATGTGAGTTGTTGCTCTGCAGAGTTGCTGGGTTGAGGTAAATGTCAGAGTACCGCTGTGTGTGTTTTATTTGCAAGTGAACTGAGTTGAAGTCATCATAAAAGTGCCGAGGTAAAATATATAAATGTCTCTCAAGATTTATTATTGCACATGAACAGTAAGAAATTTTTTCAGTGCTAAGAGAGATAGTTTTAATATGAATACAAATTCATTATGAGAGTGATTCTTATTTTATTACTTCTCCTTTCGAAATACCATTTCCTTGTTATATTTTTTGATATGAATTTAACATAAGGTACGTGTCCGGCATAGCTGCGGTTGGTATCAGCGGGTTGGAAAACACTTCATGTTTCTTTCCGCACAGCAGATTTTTGTCAACCTTTTTTGTGACCTGGGGTTTGAAAGAACTCTATCTTCTACCGGGCGTACCCTGATTGCGCACAACGGTCAAGTTTTTGACGAGGGTCAGTTTTATGGCCCCCCGTGGGTCGAGCATCATTGCGCACACGGTCAGTTTTGCCCGACCCTCCGCGGCGGCGCGCCGGTGCCGCACCGGCCGCTGGGCCGCTCGCCCCGAAACCAAAGATCATTTACATGAAGAATATTAAATTAAGTGGAGATATAAAACTCTGTGACCACACAATATTGTCTGTCCTTTTAAAACAATTGTATTCGCGTTTTTAAGATAAATTATGTTACCCTTCGTTAAAACGTTTGTAAGTGAAGATTTTTTCTAGACATGATTATTTTCTAGATAGCTAAAATTATTTTTTAGTGTCTGGATTATTTTTCTACATATTACCAGTTTGTTCATTATAATATTGTAATTTTCCTAACAGTTTGCCATAATTAGTAACACAATTCTTTATTTCTCTTTGTATTTTATTGATGCTGCAATATAATATATATTGCATTGCAATAGCATAAAAATAATATACCTACATATGTTTTAAGTAGGCCTATAATTTACAATATAATAGTAGTTTTGTCACAAGAAGTGGAATTGACTGCAAAACACAATAAACGAAATATAACTCTTAATAAATTTAGTGATGCACTCAAAGTTCTGTGCTAAATAAAGCTATGATAGCGTTACTTTTTATTGCCATTAAAAGCGCTTCTTATTACCACTCCACCAAAATGGTAAACATAAGCAGGCTATGTAAATATATATATATATATATATATATATATATATATATATATATATATATTGCTACTCTATTTATTTAACATAGGAACGGGACTACAAGTTTCGTTTTTGACCGTGTGCGCAATGATGCCACCCCCAAGCGGGGCCCCGAGTGACCACTGTGCGCAATGATGCCCCGAAGTTTGACAGTTTTCTAACCGCTGTGCGCAATGAGGCTATCCCCCTTCTACCACTAGGAAATCAATCCAGGCATAACATCGGAAGTTCAATTCATGAGTTGCACAGAAAGGAAAGAGCTCTGGAGGACCAACTTCGTAAGAATTTGGTTTTAGAATACATGTCTGCACAGCAAAGCAAACCGTGGTTCATGAGCACTTCTCGTAGGAACAAAACTTGAGGGTTTCATGTTTCATCTTTCAAATGTTTTACGTTACTCTTTCAGAGTTAATAAAACTTCACTGTACGGTAATTTCCAAACAAGTTATTTGGTTCTCTTGTGTACACCCGGTATAGGCCTATTCAATAAAGAGATTTTTGTTTGCCCTTAGTTTGAACAAATCAGTGGGGTTATTTGCTTATTACAAAATAAAATATTACAAGGTTAATAAATAGAAAATTGACAAAGTATGGCATCAATATAGGCCTACTGAAATACAAATGCAATTCTATAAATTTGTTTAAACTTAATAAAATATCGGTATAGTAAATTTCTTTTCACCTAAACTAGGCTGATTCGGCCTGTTGCATCTAAAGCTCGGCATATTATGTAACACTTTTTAACGAAATAATAGTCAGTAATTACAATTATAACTTCTAGCTCAACATCCGAATTCAAGCAAATTAGATCATAACAAGAGCGATAACGATATGCAATATTCGATAGAGATACCGATTTCATGGACATACAACATGTAACGCCAGCTGGCCGTGACCGCCGCCTCTTATCAGTGTTGTTATCAGCGTTGTCGGCGTTATCAGTGTCGGGTCATCGTCGTATCTGTAGCGGCTGATAGACAACATTGTTGATGTGTCCAGATTCCCAGTAGCAGTGTGATCCTGTCGGCACAATGTTTGATGGGAGCCGATTATTGTGAACGTTGTACTGTTTATTAATTATTTATTTAGAAAATATGTGTAAAGTGAGTCTATAATACCTGAAAAAAATCGTAAATATTAAATTGCGATTTATTAATTTCGTCACCAATTGAACATCCCCACTGTGTATATTAGTTTAACAACATAAAAACTTCTTAAACAAGTTTTTAAATTTTTGTGGGAAAATTTATAAAACGGTGTTGAGATTTCAAAGTCAATTTTTTATAGAGGCGTGTCCTATGAGGGAAAGTGAAGGATACACTGTAACTTATCGAGTACGGTAGTCTATTTTATAACGTGTTACCTTATTTATTATCTTATTAAGTCTTATCCCCCACGAATCTAGGTATCTCCCATGGTTTGGAACGGTACTTTCGCGGTAAAATTATTTTATGCGAGTTTCAAAAGTAAAATTTCTAAGGCAAAAATCACTACTTTTCATTTAGGAACTTGGTTTTGATATGAAAAATTGTACACGAAGCTGAGATCATCTAGTAAGATGGTAGATGATCTTTTAATCGAGCATTTAATAAGGATAACAGTGTTGTCTTCTGTAGTAGAATTAATAGTGATACACATCTAAATCAGTTGATTGAATAAATAAAAAACTTAAACATATGATTTAGTTGTTTGAAATATGCCTATAGCTTGTAAATCCCGCGACAGATTGTTCAGAACAACAACAATGTACAACAAACGTAAAATATAAGTAGGAAGCAACAATAAAGCGTAAGGAGGAGAAACTCCATAGGTGCAAGAGAGAGAGAGAGAGAACAAGAGGCGAGGATAATAACAGTTGGTGCGAGGGAGAGGGGGATATTGCTCATCAGTGGGCGTATTGCACAACAATCACAGACGAGGGTCCAGCGAGTCTACTTGTTGATGTAGCTGGGCTCGTACTGTACAATGAAGCTGTGAGCAATAAACCACAGATGGCGTAGAGGGGGGTAATCGTTGAGGCTGCAAATAGCTGTGATTCGATTGAATATTAGTTCTTGTTAGGTCACAAATGATAGAAATCGTCGTGTAAATTACAATTAGAGTTTTTTTAAATACGTACATGTTAATTTAACAAAATATAAGTATGGAAAATATATCTTAAGCAAAATAAAAGCTCGAGTATTTTTAAGATGGATGCCAAAAAACATGGGTCGAGACACCAGACAATAGCTAAGTCTAATCCATTAGCATTAGCTTAATCCATTAGGTTTAGCATATGCATATGGTTAATTATGCATTGCTAGCATATGGTTTAGCATATGCATTAGCATATGGTTTCAAGTTAATTTTCTGAAGAAAAAATTCATATTCAATTTAATTTAAAATTATCAGTAGAAACTTTTTATTTTACCCGGTGTGCTCCTGTAAGTTACAGCTCTTTCAAGGTTAAATAAAATGACATGTTTTTTCATCAAGAGGAAAGAAGGCTTTTAAAACTCAAGGAGTTTAAGGGGAAGCGCATAATATTATTTAATAAAGAGCTTTTTTAAAACCTATAAATGAGTTTATTAGTCACTTTATGGCGGCTGAGCGGTAGGTGGCAGGCAGAAACGGTACAGGAGGTGGAGATTGAAGATCAGACGTGTACAAATCTTCATCGTCACGTTGACTGGTGTAACTGATGATCTGTCGACATCCTTGGGCGGTCGAGGAAAACCGGACGGTGAAAAACCGCGATCAACAGTAGAGACAGAGTGCTCTTTGTCCGCGTGAGCTTCGAAAATACAGGAAACATGTTGAGCATGTCAGTTATATTGCAATGGAAATATGGCAAATAAAGCCGTATACGTACACCTATACACTTACCAATACGTTGTATAAACGTTCATCTTTAAACATGAGGTTGTCAAACATTTAAAAGTTGTAAAGCTATATGTAATCATTAGTTACTATAAGAAAGTACGTTAAGGTTCTTACCACGTTCTTACTTAGTTAGTTAACGGGAATATCCATGTTTTTAAAGATTTCAGAGTCATACCACTTTACTTTTTAGTAAAATTAGGTTTGTAAGGTGTTATAAATCAAGATAAATACAAAATATATCTCTAAGAGCTCTGTTACATACAAAATTGTTACATTAGTTTTGTCCTTTACGATGCTAAAGAGGAGGATGACAAAAATTACCAAACACACCAGCAAGTTATAGTAACAGCAAAGATATATTGTGAAAAAAATTATAAAAATAAACCACTCATTGAATTTTTAAAAGTTATAAACGATAAACAATTAAATACACATAATATATCCTTGTTGCGTTGCTAAGTTTAAATAAAAATACACATTTATTTGTATATACTTTGTAAATTTTCAGTTTGGTTGTCTAGTAGTTTTTAAATATCCAAACCACTCTAATACCGATAAAGAGGTACAGTTTAGTTGGATGTAATGGATGGATTTGTCAGACATATTTATGAGTCAATTAGACGAGATTGTAAATAATGAGAGAGCTCCACTGTTCATCGCCATTGCATTATTTGCGAATCCACTGTGAATTGGTTTTTTGTTTACACCAAAATTTACATACATCATACACGTTTAACCAGCTATTATTGTAATTTTTAACAGGCCAGTTATAATTTTTACGAATGAATACCAAATTATCCTACATTTTCTACCAGTTAAAAGTAGTGAACAGATAACATCCCGAAATAAATCGTTAGGAAAACTAATAATTCAAACTTTTCTGTGTGCCGTAGAAGGTTTACATACGAAGATAACCCTATGCGTGTCGGAGAAGCGAATGATTGTACATGTTGTTTTTGTATGTCGCGGCGCGGCGCGGCGGCTGGTTTTTTGTAACAGACAACGCCGCATATTGGTTGTCAGACACAGCGGTAGTGTTGGTACCACTGACAAACGCGCTGTGGCGACGAGGTGGCAACAAGTGTTCTGCAGTTGGTAGACGAAAAGCCTGCCGCTCTCACAGCATACCCACCTACGGCTAATACCGTAGGAGATTCCGTCATAGAATTAAAACAGGAACTTAGGAAACGTGCATTTTTTAACAGTTTGTATGTAATTACGATTTTTTGGCCGATATTAATCTTTCATTCGAAATCGTTAGTGTCCGATGAGTCAAGCTATAGTATTAGCTAATTTTAAATTATAGTAGGATTCACGAAAATAGTCCGATGAGAGTCGATACATTGTTGCCAAATTTATTCTGAAACACATTGTTTTACTGTATTACACATGGTTAACGTAACCACAAATGACAACATTGCAGGGCGAGAGGGAGTGAGGGGGAACACAGCTGTTAAAATTTCCATCGGTCTATTTTCGTGCATCTTACTATAGTTCGATTTTTATAAGTAAAATATTTTTCTTCTATTTTATTAAAGTAGCCTACCTACACATGTACAGTAAAATAAATATGGTGCAAGGAATTAACGACCTACGCTAAAACAAATCTATCTATATATATAATACGTGATGCCCTTTTTTTGTTAATACTACTCCTCCCTTATTTCTGGACCAATTTTAAAGTTTGAGGTGTCAAAAGAATGGCCTCAGTTCGTAGTTTTGCAATAAGGTTTTGGATTTTTGATATTTTAATTCTGGAGCCCACGGGAAGCCCTTAAAGTTCGTATTTTGTCCATAAGATTAACATGGGGAACAATTTGAATTGAAAACCAAAACAGCTGTTGATAGTAAAACAGATAAACACATGTTAAAAGCTAGCTGAATACTGAATAGAATCAATTGAACTGGTGCGGAATTAAAATATCAGCGCAATTACATACTTTAATACAAAGGGTGTCTGTTGTGTGGGACAAATTGTATGTTTTACCTTTTTCTCAAAATGTAGCAGAAATATTTTGTTTGAACTTTCTATTTATGAGTATTTGGGCCCAAAAATAAGTTTAGTAACTTAAATACAAAAAGATCCATTCTAATGATGCACAAATATAAGTTTGGAAATTGACATTTTTGACGTGGGTCTTAATCTTAATCATCAGATTGCTATCAAAACATCAACGAAAGACAGCAAACACTATGGGTTTTCAAACTGCTGTAAACCACAAAAAGGGATAGTTGGTTGTTGTTGTACATTGATTGTTACCGTAAACCGTAATGTGATACTACTGTATAAGAAATTTAATGCAGAATGCTAGACGCATATTAAAACACCTGTTTAAAAGAGAACATTAAAAAAAAATTTACGTCCAGTATAAATGATAAGTTTATTGCAAAAATGGTTTGTATGAGGAGGAATTTCAACCAAAATATATGTCACATCAAACCAAAATGGACACATCAAAATTGTAGGTTTTCTTAATTTTTGTGGTTTCTTTATCATAATTCTGTAATACCATGGGAAGTTAAGATAAAGAGGATTTAGTTTGTTACAAATAGTAATAGTGTAGGCTCTTTCACTATGTCGATGACTACCTCAAACAGTACTAGAACAACTAAAAAAAAGAAGAACTATAAAAAAGAACTATAACTAACTAAGAACTATAAAAAACTATGATCGGTTCACACGTCTTGTCCTGTCTTCCGCTAAGGCGACAATCCCAAGAGGTTTTAGAAAAGAATACATACCAGGATGGAGCAGAGAGTGCGAAGATCTTTACAGTGAGTTTACAGACACTGCTGACAGAGATGTAGCTGACCAACTCCTTAACTCTCTCGACAACTCCAGGAGAGAGAAGTGGGTGAAAACTGTCGAGAACCTGAACTTCACCAAAAGTAGTCGGAAAGCTTGGTCTCTGCTCAGGAAACTCTCCACTGGTAAATCAAGTGAAAAACACGATGCCTCACAGCCTAGCCCTCGTGAAATTGCAAAACGCCTCTCCGTACTTTCAAAACCTGTGCGTTCGCCTGCAGACAGAAAAATTAATTTCAGGCTTAATGAAATAAAGGAGAGTCGGCAAGCACCCTTGGAAGTCTCTAGACCCTTCACTTACGACGAGCTGGAAGTGGCGATTGATGCGATGCCAATTGGCAAAGCAGCAGGCTTGGATGACATTTTCCCGGAGTTTATAAAACACTCGGGTAACAAGGCTAGACAGTGGCTTCTTGAAGTATTTAACACCACTCTGAAAACCGGCGACATGCCTGGGATATTTAGAAAATCCAAAATCATAGCTATCCTGAAGCCCGGAAAAGATCCAAAACTGCCTGAAAGTTATCGGCCAATAGCTCTTTTAAGTGTTTGTTATAAGCTGCTAGAGAGGTTGATTTATAACAGAATCCTCCCTATTCTCAATGCCAGCATCCCTGTTGAACAAGCTGGATTTAGGCCTGGTCGCAACTGCTGTGACCAGGTTCTGGCTCTGACTTCTTTCATTGAGGATGGGTTTGAGCGAAGACTGAAAACCTCTGTGGCTTTTTTAGATCTGACAGCAGCATATGACACAGTCTGGAGAAAAGGCCTCCTAGTTAAATTTTACGACCTTATTCCTTGCCCTTTCTTGTTGCGTCTCCTCAACTCAATGCTCTCCAATAGGATGATAAAAGTATATCTGGGACGCAGAGAAAGTACGTTTAGGCAACTAAAGGATGGCCTGCCACAAGGGTCAGTGCTCGCCCCACTGCTCTTTAATGTGTATACTGCCGACATTCCTGTAACTCGGTCCTTGAAGTTTATATATGCAGACGATATTGCATTGGCATATCAACACCAGCATTTTCGACAAGCAGAGGAAACACTAACAAATGACCTCACGACCCTCGGTGAATACTTTGAAGCCTGGAAGCTAAATCCAAACCCAACAAAAACTGAGGTTGCTTGCTTCCACTTGAATAATAGACTGGCCAACCAAAAACTTAAAATCGTATTCAACGGTGTTGAGCTAAAACATAATGACCACCCACAGTATCTGGGAGTCACTTTAGATCGGTCTCTCACGTTTAAAAGCCACTTACAAAAAACGGCAGCTAAGGTGAGAACCAGGACTAACATTGTCCATCACCTTGCTGGCTCCACATGGGGAGCTAACGCACAAGTTCTGCGAACCACTGCTCTGTCATTGGTATATTCAACTGCTGAGTACTGTGCTCCCGTGTGGTTAAATAGTGTGCACGTTAGAGAGATCGACGTCCAGCTAAACAGGACCATGAGAGCTATTAGTGGTACCCTCATGGCAACCCCTGTACCCTGGCTCCCCGTGCTGTGTAATATCGCTCCTCCTGAAATAAGACGAAGGGATGCACTCATTAGGGAATACACAAAGATCTTATCTGCTCCACAGCTGCCCATACATGATTACCTACCCCACAATGCGGGTCGATTGAGGTCCCGAAAACCACCGCTACGAACAGCCTCCCAGTTGATGGACACGAACTTCACCATCTATACTAACTGGACTTCCTCCTGGGACGCTTTTCAAGGTCGTAATCACTTCTTGACAGCTGACCCGACCGTAGCGGTAGGTGGTATGAATCTTCCTCGGAAGCAGTGGACTATACTCAATCGTTTCCGCACTGGCGTGGGAAGATGTAATTATTGGAAGTACAAATGGGGAATGACACAAGACCAGTCATGCGACTGCGGAGCAGAGTATCAAACTATGGAACACATAGTCGAAGAGTGCCCACTGAGTGCCTTCCCCGAAGGATTGGCCGGTCTGCATAGCTCAAGTGAAGCTGGGCTGCAATGGCTGAGCGCCCTGGATTTAGCTCTATAAAGAGATCTGATTTTTATTTTAGTGTTTGGATTTTTATTTATACTGACTCAGGTGCTCTGCACCGCAGAATTTTTTTTTTTATTATTCTTAAATCATGGTGGCTGGCTAAATGAGCCATACGATATATATATATAGTACTAGAACAGCCACCCCAGAACCGACGAGTAATGAAATATTCGATTTTCTTCTGTTGTCATTTACGTTTTGTGAAGAGCCATCTAGATTAAACATCTGTGAATGTATTCTATATTTTACAGGAGCTTTTAGGCAGAGTCTCTAAGACAAATTGGCATGAGAACCATCATGTAATCCTAGCTAATTTGGACCTAAAAGAACAACCACTAAATTTCAATACTATAACATTAAGTTGGAGAATTAGTAATGAATTGATGGCATATCAATATGGTGTAATCTGATTTTCACTACAATTTAATATTTTCATTCAAGGTAACTCTGTAAATTACTATGGAGCAAGGTTTGATCATCAGATAATCTGATAAATGCAGCGCATTGCGCTGCACGGGTCCCCTAGTAGGCTACTAATGTCCGAATAAAATGGAATTCAAACAACAAGATGTACAGAAAAACAACGAACAAGTTATGATATTATGATAAAATTTTAAAAACTGTAACCTTTCTTTATACAATTTGTTTAGACTGATGGATTTTTATGTTATTAAATTAACGAATAGGCCTATGTCATATTCATCCGGTTTAACAGTTTTATGTTGTAGGTTAATCTTGGTATTACTCCAATTTATTCAGCTTCATAGATAATTTTGATAAAATTTTTATATTTAAATAGATAAAAATTGTAAAATAAATACTGGCTGGGTTTTTATGTGTTTTCTTACCTTATTATTTAGGCAGGCCTTCTTAATTATTTTACATAATAATTTTATAATTACAAATTTATACCACAAATTGCTGAGTTTCATATTTTAATACAGTAGCCTACAAATTCAGTCCTTCACTGTAGACTGTTATAAATATGCGTGTCTTTGATTTGTTTCATTTGACTAGCTGATGACGTAAACACATGTTTCTCCCATTGATAACGCAGCTGTTTACTTGTTATCATCGATCAAAACGAGCAAACATCATTGACATCAATACGAAACTGCGAAAACATAGTAAAACATACAACTGATTGAGATGAAGGTGAAGTTCTACTACAGTAGGCCTACTAAGCCTATACCAACATTACATACAGGGTGGCTGAAAAGTAACTACCACCCCCCCTTAACTTTTTTGCTAATCGAGATAATTGAATTCTGATTGAGGGAATCTTTTCCGACAGAAGGGGCTGCATTGCCAATGGGCAGTTTTACATTTTTGACCCGTAGGGGCAGTTGGGGTGGGGGGTAACTCAAAATTTTCAAATGGGACGAATGGTCGAGTGACACCTCATTTCAAAGGTCTTGGCAAGAGAAGAAAAATGCCATAAAAAAAATAAAAATCGCTCCACCAAAAACAAAATGGCATCCAAAAACGTGGGGTGGCTGAAAAGTAACTACCACCCCCCCCCCCTTTAACTTTTTTGCTAATTGAGTTACTGTATTTGAATTCTGATTGCGGGAATATTTTCCGACAGAAAGGGCTACATTGCCAATGGGCAGTTTTACATTTTTGACCTGTAGGGGATGTGGGGGTGGGGGGTAACTTAAAATTTTCAAATGGGACGAATGGTCGAGTGACACCTCATTTTAAAGGTCTTGGCAAGAGAAAAAAATGGCATAAAAAAATGAAAATCGGACCACCCAAAACAAAATTGCGGCTAAAAATGTGTTTTAAAAGTACAAAAATTTATCCCTTTTTATTGCCATCCTCATGATACGGTTTTAGCCCCCCAGTTTGCAAACAAATGTAAGTTTAGTGCACACAAGTTTCCTAATTGGACTAAATAGCTATTGTGTAACAGCACACTACCATACTACAGCATTTAAAATCTAAAATACTATGGCAATAAAAAGGGGTAAATTTTTGTACTTTTAAAACACATTTTTAGCCTCAATTTTGTTTTAGGTGGTCCGATTTTCATTTTCATGCCATTTTTTTTTCTCTTGCCAAGACCTTTAAAATGAGGTGTCACTCGACCATTCGTCCCATTTGAAAATTTTGAGTTACCCCCCACCCCCACTGCCCCTACGGGTCAAATATAAAACTGCCCATTGGCATTGCAGCCCCTTCTGTCGGAAAAGATTCCCGCAATCAGAATTCAAATATCTCGATTAGCAAAAAAGTTAAGGGGGGGTGGTAGTTACTTTTCAGCCACCCCACGTTTTTGGCCACCATTTTGTTTTTGGTGGAGCGATTTTTATTTTTTTTATGCCATTTTTCTTCTCTTGCCAAGACCTTTGAAATGAGGTGTCACTCGACCATTCGTCTCATTTGAAAATTTTGAGTTACCCCCCACCCCCACTGCCCCTACAGGTCAAAAATGTAAAACTGCCCATTGGCAATGCAGCCCCTTCTGTCGGAAAAGATCCCCGCAATCAGAATTCAAATATCTCGATTAGCAAAAAAGTTAAGGGGGGGGTGGTAGTTGTAAAAACATTACAAAACCGTCCTGTTAATATTTACATTATATTGTAATAAATGAAACAGCAGTAAATTGTATGAAGATTATCCGTATTGATATCGTGTGTTATACAGAATACAATACATTTATTGTGGATCTGGCAACAGTGCATCAACTCCCATCACTATAATGTGTTTTTGTGCAATCTGTAGAGTGAGCCGTTTCCGTGAAGAATGTAATGTAAGTTTAACTTTTACGTAATTCACAGTAAACTCTAGTAATAATCACTAAATCACTATTTTGGAACAGGAACCTCACATAGTGGGTATTGTAACCTGAATATGAATGAGAGATGAGTGTAGGATGATTGTGGCGCCATCTTGTAGTCTTGTTACTGACTAAGACCGACATTCTCCTTAGGTAGGAATGTTAATTAATAGCCCAACAGCCAATGGTATCTAGGAACCTACAGTTTAACGTGGGATTCGAATCACAATTTCAACCTCATATACGAATTGGTCTAATTATGAGGATGGTCTTTATGGATGACCTAGTTTTCACTAGTGCGGACGTTAATCCCCACCAGAGAATATCGCATCCACAAGCCATCGCTTATAACTATCCACAATTCGTGACCTCCAAGTAGCTATTCACACTTTAGGCTCATAATATGGGTGTACGGGGGACTGAAGGTGAGGTAGCAGTAGCAGCATTTCGATTCACGCGCTAGTCACCGCGGCCATAAAACTCACCGATAAACTGCTATTGTTCTATTTAAAGTGGGAAAAGCAGCAGCATTTATGATTGGAATCGTGTCTTATCACTTACCACATTCACTTCAAATCGTCCTATGACATCAGCTACTCTCTGGCTGAGAAGAGAAACTGCGTAGTGTTTTAGGGCCCAGGATAAATAAAAAACTGCAAATTATAATTTAATTCATGCAAGGAATGCCGTTCAAATCTTTGTTCACTATTTCGCCACAGTTATTATCACCTTCCTAATGGAAGCGTATTACCTATGGAATCCCACAGCTCAAACATGACATAAAATACAAAGCGATCTTTTTAAATTATATTTCCCAATGGTTTCACATAATAGCTGTTTATATGGTAGTTTTTATTTCTGGTCTGTTTAATAAAATTTTAACGCTAAAAAACAGTAAATTTGCTATAGAGGTCTACGTGGAACATACATGGAACTTGAATTTTAAAAGTATAATTGGCAAAAAACCTATATACTGTAAAATTACGATTCTCTTAAGTCTAAAAAATATAAATTACCTGACAGCATTGGCAATATTTTTGCAGAGGTGTGGTCATTTACTATTTTCGCCGCTAGCTAACACACACGTAGGCCTATACAAAACATTCTATAAAACCACACATGAAACATCTTTATTGGGTTTCCAGTAGCAAGAACAGAGTAAGTGCAAATATTATTTTGGCAAGGTATTTCATTTGATTTGTCCCTACAGTCAAACGAATCTCCACCATCACATTCCATGATTGGCTGCCTCCCGGCACTAGTGGGCCTATTACGCCATCCATAATAACACGGTCCCCAATAACAGGCCTGCGGTATTCAATAACACCGGTTTATAATTGTTATTTGCTCTACTGCCCGCCCGCCGTGCCACCGTCAATTAGGCCGTGAAGATTGCCCTTTTATAAGTCATCAACGGCCCATTAATATGATGAATCTGTGTAATGTTCTGATCGGTGATGTTTGTTGTCATGTCTCGGGGCTGGATTTAAACTTGTTGAAAGTTTAGAGCGGTAAATAGTTGTTATTTCGACCTTATTAAGGATTAAAGTACAGTGCCCATTAATTTGGAAATAATTTAATTTATTGCTTTTGTCTTTTAATTCTGAATACGCTAATGTGACTATTTAGATTATGTGATTAAAGGGAACTAGTGTACTTGTTGCTCGAAAACGAGCAATTTATTTTGATACAATACAAAAGTTACATTTAGTTCCAAATATTCCGGCGACCTATCCAATATTGTAAACCCATCAATAAATAAAAAAATAAATAAATAAAAACCTACAAATACTTACAGATGTAAGGTGTACATTAACTTATGTTTTAAATTCTCAAACCAGTCCCGATGTAATTATAATGGGACATTTTTCAAATTTAATTTGTGGATACTGCCATTATTGTAAGCCAGAATCTTATAAAACTTTTTTCGGAAAAACTGTAGACCAAGCCTTATCCAACGACAACAAAAACTTGAAAATCGGCTGAGAATTGTATGTGTTCTTCTAACAAAAAAATTTTAGCAGGTTTTTAAAATTATACACTACAAAAAAATCAAGAATTACCTTTTTTTTAACTTTTTTACCTGATAAGTAAATTGAAACTGGCAAAAGGAGAACAAATATCGGCTTCTGAGACGTAAGTAATCCACCAGAGTCCATTTGATGGAGAGCTCTAGGTGGGCAAACGACTCTTCAACGATAAGGTAGAGACGAATCTCTTTCGACGCCCAGAAGCCACAGTCCTCCCGGCTCGACTGAGGCGGTCCCGGTCTATATATGCTGACACTGGTCGCGCCAGCACTGCCGAGAACTAAACTTTAAATTCGTCAAGAAAAGTCTTTAGTAAAAGGTTATTCGAGGTTTCCTTTTGTGGTTTTTATGATTTTAAGTATGAAAAAAAACCTTTTCTTAAACACACTGAAAAACATGTTTTATTTGGGCTCTTCACCTTGAGCCATTTAATATTAGCTACGAAGAATAATAAAATAACAAAGGATCATGCACTTTATTGCTGCATGAAAAAATTTGTTAAAGCCATTATTTTCAATGATAACCTTATAAGCTATAAATTTATTGCACAACTTATGGAGGAACATTGTGTGATAGGTTTAAAAATTTTCTACTTGGCCTTCGCTGTACAGGTTTCTTGGAAAAACGTGTGTAAATTTAATGCGACGATCTCAAGTATATAGCCTACCAGTGTTTTAGTATTTTCAGAGTTGTGACCAGTATTTTCGTAGATTGTCTAATTACCAAGGAAAGTTAAATAGTAATTGTTGTTTGGCAATATGTTGTTTTTGCATATGCCTGGCTTTGATTATTTCATTCGACTAGCTGATGACGTAAGCATGTAGGCCTATACCAGTGTTTTAGTGTATCAGAGTTGTGGACAGTATTTTTGTAGATCGTTTAATTACCGTGGGAAGTTAAATAGTAACTGTTGTTTGGCGATTTTTGTATAAATATGCGTGGCTTTAATTGTTTTATTTGACCAGCTGGTGACGTAAGTTATATTTCCTGATTCTCCGATTGATAACGCAGTTGTTTACTTGTTATCAATCAAAATAGCAATCAACATTGACATCAATACCTTACTGCGAAAACATTGTGTAAAGTTTACAACTGATCGAGATAAATAATGCAGTGGCACTATTTATGAAGTTTTACTACTTAACCAATACTAGTAAAAATTACTTGACCATCCCGGAATTCATACAACAATCTAGTGTATTAAATAAACCAGTTATGGCGCTGGTCGCATTACCCGTCCTACATGTCGTATAGGGCCTGAGTTAAGAGTCTTCATCACCTTTGGCAAAATATCCTTCGTACACTCTGATTTCCATTACAACTGTCCTAGTACAGTCAGGTGAGCCCAACTAGGGCGAGGGGTGAGGCGCGGGTACATTTCTAAAAACATCGGACTGCGACGTCCAACACACGCACGCGCAGACTCGCTACAATGAGAGTTCGGCCAGTCCGATGCTGCTGTAGCGTCGTTTTGTCTACATTTGAAGAGTATTTTAAATTATTATTAATACTAGGCTCAAACTTTTCCATTTCAATACAGCCGATTAAAATTTTACAGCGATTACAATTAATTAATGGTTTTCAATTATTATATTAGTGATAGCGTTTGAACGGAACCTCCGATTTAGATTTAATTTAGGTCAGGGGTGCAAGACAGTATCTACTTGAATGAGTTCGCGAACCAGAATGATCAGACAATACAGTAACGAAACAAAATAAATAATTTTAAAATGATGGGACTAAAGCAATTATTTTCTTTAGAATAATCTGACGCAACGTATAGAGGCAACCCTCGCACACCAAAAACAATTAGTTGACACCCACTAATAACAAAGGACATAATCAACCTCTTGTAATGTATGCTAAATGGCGTATAGGGCCTATATTGATAATTTTATTCGAACTAACCGAATTATGAAAGAGTTAAACGAGTTACACTCGTATACTTATAACTAGTAATATATTTAATTAAATAACCTAATTAAAATTACAATTTTTTTTACTAATTGCTTGGAACCATTAAGTTGTTTTCATTTATTTTTCTAGTCCCAGTGTTTGAAAGTCGAAACATCTAGCTGTGGTTTTCGGTGCCGCTCTTTTACAATAGTACGTTAAATTTGTAAAGCATAGTGGCTTCACTGGATTTTACTTTTAAGTTTTTTCTGTAAAGCAGTATAAAATAATTGTAATTTGAATAATATGCGAACGTACCGCTTTTCTCTCACACCATGGAAGGCTCTAATTAAATATTGGTCAATGAGACTCTGTCCCAGAGTCTAAGAACAAAATACATAATTAAAGTAATTAAATATGATCAGCCGATCATAATAATTTTGAAAATTCAAACGCAAATGTCGGTATTTTTATTAGAACAACTATAACAAAATATTCGGATATGCCCAGATGAGATAATTTTTCCCTCCTAAAATTATTAACAGAACTGCCTAAGATTTATTTGCATTTTAATTGCTTCATCATCACGTTATCCTATTGAAAACTGAACAAATCAGTGTAGGCCCTACCAAATTTTAACTCTCTTGCGTAACGAAAAAATTGGAGGATTAGGCTAGTGATGAACTAGTGAGAGATTTGTCTTTTAAGGCGGCAACTCACTACCTGACATTTCACCGGACCGAGCACCGCACAGAGCATTGTACCGAGCAAAAACAAACAGCAAGTCCGGAAGTGTGTCAGCAGGGGTCCATACATCGGGCCGAGCGCTCTGGAGGTGGTTTTCTGGCGAAACATCAAAGAAAAGATTGGACAGGTGTACGGTTCGATGTACGGTAGTGTGTCTAGGTAAATTTTGCTCCGTACCGAGCGTGGCCCCGAACGCCCGGGATGGAAAGCCCCTCCCTTCACCACCCCATCGTCTAGCGCCCTATGACTTACGCTCCCTATATCTAGGGTTACCATACCCTCCGGGATGAAAAAGAGGACACCTAGTACTCGTCGCGAGCCGGATCGCGACAATATGAATCACAAAAATATGAATTCCTGACCCCCCCCCCTATAATTAAATATAACAGAGTGAGAAACAGTAAAACGATGAAATGTTTAGTACAATAAATTGTAAATATCACCTTTTTTAAATAGCCTAATTAAATTTGTCTTAAGATATTAAAGAAGGTGCAAATTTTTCATAATTTAATTCAATATTTAGGAAAGTAATAGGTAGGTTTACCAAATCAGTAGATTCATTTTGTTATTTAGGCCTATTACATATCATATTCTAAGACCTATGAAAATGTACTACACCCAAAAGTTTTGGTGTGTGAATCATGGGGACAAACACATGAGAAAAAATAAAGTGAAATTCCAAGAGCTCTAATTTATTACGTAAGATACACTGTAGTTAAGAGAAGGTATTTCACGATTAACCTTAAATTAAATCAAAAGTTTTGTAAAAATTGTGAAAAAATATTACTAGTTAGTATTTTGATAATGAAATTTAGTTTCAATAGACCCTTAACAAAATCTCGGTCAATTTTTCACAATTAGAAAAAGACTCTTAGACACTAACAAAACAACTAATCAAATCATATCCAAAAACCAATGGTCGCATTAATTAAACTAAGAAACGAATAAAATGCCGATAATTTGCAAAAACATAACCTCATTCACTCACTCGATAGAGACTACTGACAGCAACAAATACAACTCGACTACTGGCGGCACTGGAGCTTACGTCTAACTAAAAGGGATAAGGAATATTCTACGAACTATTTTAATGGAGAAAAAGTAAATATTTACTTTTTTACTCAAGGTTAAACATCTTAAACAATTTAAAATGTGATTTAATAACAATCTGGACGAAGTTACAATACAAAAAAACCGCCCTATGGATTATTTAAAAACATAAATACGGATTTACAGTTTTCTGCTTCCAAAAAGCCGGACAAACGGACTGATTGTCAAAAATCCACCCGGACGTTTTTTTATGTGCCAAAAAGAGGACATGTCCGGGGAAAAGAGGACGTATGGTAACCCTACCTATATCTCTCTAAACTTCCTTCACCTCGCTTGGTGGATTTTTCCGGTACGATGCTCGGGCCGATGTCTTGTTCGGCGAAATGTTCGTAGTAAATTTACGTCTCTTTACGATGTAATGTCCGGTACGATGCTTGGTCCGATGTCTTGCTCGGCGAAATGTTCGGAGTAAATTTACATCCGTTTACGATGTAATGTACGGTACGATGCTCGGTCCGATGTCTTGCTCGGCGAAATGTTCGGAGTAAATTTACGTCCCTTTACGATGTAATGTTCGGTACTATGCTTGGTCCGATATACGGTCCGATGGAAAGTCCGGTAGTGTGTCGCCGGCCTTATAAAAAGGAATTTCCTTCACTTCAGGTGGTATCAAGAGGAATCGTATTTCGCGCACTTCCGGTGTTACAGTATTTGTAAACACTGTCATTAGAAAAATTTATGAACTGTTTAGGCTTTGAATCTCATCTGTGATGGGTTGAAAATACACTTACACATTACTAGTTGTCTGTATTATGTACTGTAAAAACCATTATAGTGCAAATAATGTACAGCTCGTCTTGAGTACATAAAAAAAAAATATATCGCCAATGAACCATTGTGCTGGATGTATAAACACACGTGTTCTAAAATTGAATTGTACGAGTAATTTAGATGGATAAAGAAGCATTCAAATAAATACGAGGAATGTGTCCCACAACATCACTGAGTGATTTATAATGCGATAATGTTTGCGTGTGTGTGCTTGTGTTAGTGAGAAAGACGACGTTTGCGAAAAGGCTAGTAGCGCCTCGAACGGGCAAATTCGCAGACCCCGTTTTTGCTCAAAACATGCGTTCGTAGTCCCCTTTTTCGGACGGCATTTTTTAATCGATTTGAATGAGAGTGGCATTAAACTGTTCAGAAAGAGTGCCTGCGTGTCTCTTGTACCTCGTTAAATCGATATGGTTTCTTAAAATTACTTTAAAAATTTGTTGAAAATCAAGTAATTTTTCCCTTTTTTAACTGTATTTTTAGGTACCTCAATGTACGTTTTTTATTATTATGAGGTAATAGAGACACGCGGGCACTCTTTCTGAACAGTTTACACTGTCAATAAAAACACTGTCAATAAAATCGGTTCAAAAATGTCGTCCGAAACAGGGGACTACGAACGCATGTTTTCGACGTTTTTTCCCAGGGGTGATGAAGACTCTTAACGAACACATAAACAGCATTTGCTTTAGTGAAGAATGTTATGTACGCTAGGTTTAACCGTACTTGTAACTCAATTTTCTCAGTATTAGCAATATGACCTATATGACAGTATTAGCAGTATTGACCAGGAATGTCATGACTATGTTTCTTTAAGAGGGGGTGAAAGGGCCCTCTCAGAACGTCATGCAGTGCTTTTCCCGCTCCCATTTAGTTAAATTCAAGAAAATATAGTGAATGAAA
The DNA here is from genome assembly GCA_030545055.2 of Neoaliturus tenellus. Taxonomy (NCBI): domain Eukaryota; kingdom Metazoa; phylum Arthropoda; class Insecta; order Hemiptera; family Cicadellidae; genus Neoaliturus; species Neoaliturus tenellus. Next base: position 34,747,173 of record CM061537.1, read on the forward strand.
GGAAACTTTGTTAAAATTTTTTATATATTTATACTGATTGCCAATGTCTTGTAACAGGAAAAGGATTTTAAAGTTGAGATATTCCCATCAGCAAGGTATTTTAAACTGTACTGTGGTTCTGACAAGCAAAATGGAACTGGCAAAAGGAGAACAAATATCGGCTTCTGAGACGTAAGTAATCCACCAGAGTCCATTTGATGGAGAGCTTCTAGGTGGGCAAACGACTCCTCAAGATAAGGTAGAGACGAATCTCTTTCGACGCCCAGAAGCCACAGTCCTCCCGGCTCGACTGAAGCGGTCCCGGTCTATATATGCTGACACTGGTCGCGCCAGCACTGCCGAGAACTAAGCTTTAAATTCGTCAAGAAAAGTCTTTAGTAAAAGGTTATCAAGGTTTGCAGGTGTTTTCTTTCCCTTGTGGTTTTTACGATTTTAAGTATGAAAAACCTTTCCTGAAACACACTGAAAAACATTTTTTACATTTGGACTCTTCACCTTGAGCCATTTTATATTAGCTAATGAGAGTAATAAAATGACAAAAAAATCGCTTTATTGCTGCATGAAAAAAAAATTGAGAAAATTATTATTTTCAATGATAATTTTATAAGCTATAAATTTATTGCACAGTTTATAGAGAAACATTGTGCGATAGATAAAAAAATTTCTATTTGGCCTTGGCTGTAGAGGTTTCCTGGAAAAACGTGTGTAAATTTAATGCGACAAACTCATGACCAACAGTGTTATAGTATTATCAGAGTTGTGACCAGTATTTTCGTAGATTGTCTAATTACCAAGGAAAGTTATATAGTAAATGTTGTTTGGCAATATGTTGTTTTTGCATATGCCTGGCTTTGATTATTTCATTCGACTAGCTGATGACGTAAGCATGTAGGCCTATACCAGTGTTATCAGAGTTGTGACCAGTATTTTCGTAGATTGTCTAATTACCAAGGAAAGTTATATAGTAAATGTTGTTTGGCAATATGTTGTTTTTGCATATGCCTGGCTTTGATTATTTCATTCGACTAGCTGATGACGTAAGCATGTAGGCCTATACCAGTGTTATCAGAGTTGTGACCAGTATTTTCGTAGATTGTCTAATTACCAAGGAAAGTTATATAGTAAATGTTGTTTGGCAATATGTTGTTTTTGCAAATGCCTGGCTTTGATTATTTCATTCGACTAGCTGATGACGTAAGCATGTATACCAGTGTTTTAGTGTATCAGAGTTGTGGACAGTATTTTTGTAGATCGTTTAATTACCGTGGGAAGTTAAATAGTAACTGTTGTTTGGCGATTTTTGTATAAATATGCGTGGCTTTAATTGTTTTATTTGACCAGCTGGTGACGTAAGTTATATTTCCTGATTCTCCGATTGATAACGCAGTTGTTTACTTGCTATGAATCAAAATAGCAATCAACATTGACATCAATACCTTACTGCGAAAACATTGTGTAAAGTTTACAACTGATCGAGATAAATAATGCAGTGGCACTACTTATGAAGTTTTACTACTTAACCAATACTAGTAAAAATTACTTAACCATCTCCGAATTCATACCACAATCTAGTGTATTAAATAAAACAGTTATGGCGCAGGTCGCATTCTCCGTTGTGCCATCGATGTATACTACTGGATTGAACTCTAAATTGGCCCCAAACGGTCCGGCGTGGATAGCGCTGGTGGGCAACTGCGGAATCAGCGTCATTTTAACGACAGTGCGCGCCGCCGTTTACACGCTCCTGTACTACAACAGAGTGGTTAAAGTGCATTGAAATTTATGTATTCCGTTTCTATATTAAATACTGAATCCAACAGTATAAATATTTTTTAGTTCCTAAACTAAAGGTAATTATTAAATGTGGAAATGTTTGAGAATCAATTTAGTCGGACATGGAAAAGTCACTAAGAGAGGATTTTTTATTTTTGGGTCAGAAACAAACTTTCAGCGGGAAAGTTGTAGCCAATGAGACGAATTTCATGATTTGATCAAGAAACCTACGATAAAATGACTAGATCGTTGGCAATCGAATAAATAATAGTGGCGCGACGAAGTTAATTTTGAGCCTCGTGATCTCACTGAGGCTACCGCGGGCTTCTGGAGCTACAAATCTCATAGTTCATTCGATAATTATTGGTTGCTGTGTACAAATAAACATTTTTAATTAATAATTTATTTTGACATTTGTAATTAAAATGCCGTGAAATATTAACGATTCATAACAAAATAATTGGGTTAATTCAACAGTTACATCGAATATAAAAACCCGCTACAAATGACAAGGAACCGCAAAGAAATTAAAATAATTTAATAAATTAAAATAAAGTAATTAAAATAATAAATTAAAATAATAAAGAGCCCCTGTTTTTGACTTAGACTGAAGTAGTCAACATCAATTAGTGCCCTATGATTGTGACGAAGAAAATATTGATGAAGAACTAGAAGTGGTATCATTAATGAGTGAACGTTTAGGACAGTCGTATTACAAAGACAGTATAATTTATTATATTTGTGGTTTCATCGTTCGTAAAGTTGTGGCAAAATTACATTGTGGAGAATGTAGGGATTTGTTATTTACAGAAGAAGGCGATTTAAGTGTCCACACACATTTTACAGACTTTTTGTCTAAGGGTAGATTAGTAAGAGTTTCAGAAGATGTTTTTAAGATTGCCAGTTTCATCTATAAGCTATCAGACATTCAGACTGATAAACAATTTAACACGAAACAAGTCCTGAACCAAGCCTGCAACTTTTTTAAATACTCAGTTTTTAAATGTCATACCTCAAACTGTGTCGATGAGGTTAATCATCGACTTTTGTTAGTAAAGTTGATTGGGAACTTGTTTTTGAAAATTATCGGGCATCATAGGGCCAAAGAGGCAACCAGTGCTGCCAATTTGCCCAGTATTGGTCTGAGGCAGAAACTGACCAAACTAATTTTGTTCAAAAATGTTTAGTAGGCCTATTCCTAGATGTTTTTAGTTATAAAAAGTTACAAGTTAGTTTTAAGCTTTGATCAATAAAGTATATGATTATAAAATGTAACTTACCACTTTCATTTGTTTGTAACCTCACCCTACACTTATAAACGTGTACTAAAAACATAGTCATCTTGAAATTTGGATTTTATACTACAACAAAAACATTTGTATCAATAAATTTAAATGTTACATATAATTTTAAAAATGGCGATATACTGGGCTACATTGTATTTCATAATAGAACAAACTGTGTTACTGTATTGTGTAAAATAATATGTATTCAAACATTTATTTTAAATTCATAAATTGTAAGATTTTGTAATAAAAAGTAAGAGAAAATGGTTTAAATAATTGCCATAATTTACAAAGGGTTAAATCCATTCATAGAAGCAATTGGAAATGACATTTCACTTAAATTCCAAGTTTGAATTAATTTTAAAATTAAAATAACGATAAATAGTAGCCAATATGTGTGTCTATGGAAGCAGAATATACTTGAGAACACGAATCAAAAGATTTTGTGTATATAAAAAATTTCATTGCCTTAAAAATGTAATTTTAGTAAGCGCGCGTCACGATTTTCTTTATGCTGCCCATGTTAGCGGCCGGCGCTGTTGCCCACCAGCGCTCATCTCGGCCGGACCGCGAATCGGTTCGCTGCAACACGGGCGCGAGCAATCCAGTAGTATACATCGATGCGTTGTGCATGTCGTATAGGGCCTGAGTTAACGAACACATAAACAGCATTTGCTTTAGTGAAGAATGTTATGTACGCTAGGTTTAACCGTTCTTGTAACTCAATTTTCTCAGCATTGGCAATATATGTTTTTTAACATCAGATGTGTGTTAATTTACTATTCTTAGCGACGGCTATAACACACACTATAGCCTAATATATTCTACACTAAATATATTATTTGACCTGGAATGCCATGACTATGGATTGTTATTTCTTTTAGATGGGTGAAAAGGCTAGTCTCAGAACATCATGCAGTGCTCTGCCCGTTCCCATTTGGTTATATTCAAGAAAATATTGTAAAGGAAAGGAAACATTGTTAACATTTTTAACACATTGATGCTGTCTGATAATATCTTGTAACGGGGAAGGGATTTGATAGTTGAAGTTGAGATATTCCCATTAGCAAGATATTTTTAGCTGTAAGTTACTATGGTTCTGACAAGCAAATTGGAACTGGCAAAAGGAGAACAAATGCCGGCTTCTGAGACGTAGGTAGTCCACCAGAGTCCATTTGATGGAGAGGTCTGAGTGGGAATTATACACTACAAGGTTGAGTTAGAGATGAATCTCTTTCGACGCCTAGGAGCCACGGTCCTCCCGGTTCGACTAAGGCGGTCCCTGTGTATATATGCTGACACTGGTCGCGCCCGTACTGCCGAGAACTAAACTTTAAATCTGCCAAGAATTGTCTTTAATAAAGGTTTATTCTATGTTTGAAGGTGTTCTCTTTACTTTTAAGAATTGTACTATTAATAAGTATTAAAACATTTCTGAAAAACAGAGAAAACAATTTTTTACGTGATTAAGTACTATTTTTCACCATGTTTAACTATATAAAACTATTGTGACAAACGATCACTTTATGTGTGCAGAAAAATTTTGAAAACTATTTAATGAAACGTGATAAAATTTTCATAACTTTTCTATCTACAATACAAAGCTTTGACTAATTTCATTGTGTTGTTGGTTTGTTACATCCAGAAAATCTTATTTTTGTCATATGAACTGGCGTTTTCCGATAAAACTTCTTGGAAGTACCAATTATCCTTTTATATTTTAGAATAGGAAAATTTAAACGACAATAAATGGGTCTACACATGATTCATGCCTCAAACTGCATGATAAGTACGTACTATAAACCTCAAATAACTAATCTTGTAGTCTGCGATCACCGCATCACCGGCGCTGCGGTGACCGGCAGGTCCGCACCAATGACAACCAGTCCCGCGGGCCGGATCGCCGGATCGCATAAGGCGGCGTCCTAGCTGAGCGGCGAAAATTCGCACCGGCGTTGCGTGCGTTTGACGCACGGACGACCGACCAAAAGGGTGTCCGCAGTGGGACTGCGTCTGCGGCAATGCGTTCGTGCGGCGGTGGCAGTCGAGAGCCCTCATTAGCTGCGTAGTAATGGGTGATTGAAAACATGCAGTCCGCAAGTTAGCGAAAACTTTATTTACTTGACAGTTACGCTTATTTGAATCTAAAAGCTAGAGATACTAGATCTCCAATTAATGATATTTTTAGAGAAAGAGAGGAATTAGGTGATTTTCACCATCTCTATCATAAGTTAAGGGAGCATCCTGATTTGTTAAAAAATTATACTAGGATGTCAATTAATTGACACTTTGACTTTGTTTTGAGTGACTTGAAGGAATTCCTTTAGGTTACTAAATATTATGCGGCATATTTCTATTGAGGAAAGGCTCATTCTTGACGTTGAGGTAAGTAGGCCTTCAAAAGCTGCACTAAAAAGTTGTATTTGAATATAAATAATTAATTATTTACTGCTACCGTAAGTCGCAATAAGTAACTAAGTTCACAATCACATTGATGTTTTAAGAAAATTTTTTTATAATAGGCCTAACATTAATTTTTGACATTTTAAATTTTTCCCCCTATATTGGAAAGAAGCTAATTTATGCGTAAATGATAATTTTTATGAGTAAAATATTCTCGAAACATAATTCTAAGACATTTTTATTCTTAAGTATTTTTTATTTTACTGAATGGTTTCGGAGATATGGCAGATAAAGTTCGTCCCATGTTATTCTTACTAAAACTAAACCAAAATGAACTTTAATTTCCTCTAGTTCCCTAACCGTTATATGTAGATAAAAATACCAAAGAATAAAAAAGTCTTAAAATTTCAGTACATGATAGTTTAATAAAATTTGGCTATAATTTTGCCTATCAGACCCGTCTCCCGTGACAGCCAAACACGCACTGACGCACTAGACGCAGTAACGCAGTTGCCGCACGGACGTCCAAACACAAACATGCTTGTCTTTTCGCCGCAACGACCAGCGTCAACGCACCGGCGGCAACGCAACGCACGTCCAGCTAGGACACTCCCATGCCTCTCAGTGCGTTTGTAATTTCCACCGGCCGGCAAATTCGCACGCACGCAACGCCGTCCGAATTTCGCCGCCCAGCTAGGACACCGCCTAATTGTTTCTGCTCCGTTATCCGGTACACCCGGTACCGGCTACTGCTACACCTGCCGTCGCTCGCCCATAGCCTCTGCGTCCATCCGGCAGCGTGGCGGATCAATCGTTAAGATTATTTACAATTTTGCTTATACATATAGTGCAAATCAGTTCATATGACTGTTTGCATGTTTTTGTAGCTGATTTTGATGTTTCGTAATTTTAATTTTGTATATAGATCTACAACGTTTTTCCACAAAACAAACATCCATGCAAATACTGCATTATTGCTATGTTTTAAATTTCAATTCAATTTCAATTTCAAAACAAATTTATTTCACAAATATAGGTTTACAAAAAATTTTACATAAGTGAATACTACATCAGATTACAATTAACAACTATATATATACAACAATTAGTAATAAACACACCATTGCTAAAACTATTGTGAAATAAAGTTATTCATCCCTTAAGCTTATGCTCGTATGGGATGAACTTCTCAAAATTTAATATATAATAAACACACTCAGAGAGGTAGGACCGCTGCACACTCATTAAACATAATTCAAAGAAAATAAGTTTCTTAGAAAACTAAACACTGCTTATCACGGACTATACACGAATGTCAAATACATAAGAAAATTACTATAACATACAAACTATTATAAAACTAAGGGGAAAAAACAAAAATTAACGAAATATAATAAGAAGACATGTTATTGTTTTACACTAACCAAAGCTTATACTAAAATCCTATTACGTATATCCTACCCAATGATTTTTAACAATGATTCGCAATCACTTAAGGACATTAGATAAGTCTTTAAGGATTTTAAAAATAGAGACAAATGGTCTTGAAACATGTGAGTTTGTAAGAAATCAAATTATACAATCTTGCGGAGCATTAAAATTAAAAGAGTGTTGGAATATTGTTAAATTTGATTTTGGAACAGGTACAACTACCTTTCTGAAGTCATATCTGACATTCCTAGTAAATCTATCATTTGAGCTCCTGATATAAAATAATTTCAAGACTTTATATACATAAAAGTTCCTGATAGGTAAAATATTTAGACACTGAAATAAAGGCCATGAATGTTCGGTTTTCTGAGAGTTCGTTATTATTCGAATAAACAATTTTTGAAAAATAATAAGAGGATATAACATTGAAACGTAAGTTCCTCCCCAACATACAAGTTCATACCCAATTCTGGAGTTAATAAGTACATGATATGCACTAAGAATTACTCTAGGAGGACATACATTACGCAAGAGGTAAAAACTCCTCACTCCTTTACAAAACTCTTTTTTCAATTTATTTACATGGCTTTTCCAAACTAAATTAGAATCTATCATTAATCCAAGGTATTTTATTGTAGTAACTATATCAATTTTTATACAATTGCAATTTACAGTTTCGGAGCAGAAAACATTGTGATAAATAATATCTTCTTCGAAACATATTTTTTCTCGTAGATTAAAAAGCATGTATTTTGTTTTTTCGGACAAAACCATGTAATTTTTTGAAAACCAATAATTTAAAATTTTAAGATCAGTAGTCATTTTTTCATGAACTGTTTGTAAGTGAGTTTCACAGTATGTCAACGCAGTATCGTCTGCAAAGGCTGTTAACCTACCGTTAAGGTTGGCACCACATAAATCATTAATGTATACGAGGAAAAGTATAGGTCCCAAGACAGAACCCTGCGGCACCCCAAATTCAATAATTTGATAATCACTTAAACTTTCACCCACTCTAACACATTGCTTCTGCTTCCTGTTTTTAAGATAGCTTTTAACCCTCGGGGAGGCGCTTGCGGAGTCCTGCTCCGCACGTTTTGAATTTGTAAAATAAAACTAACTTATTGGGTGTCGGCAGTCACGCGCCGCTCCGTACCTCACGCGCCTCATTCCTAGAATCGCCTGCAATAGCTTTCAACCCCCTCCCTCTCAAAGCGTCAGTATGAGTTGAGGTTTAGTGACGCGCGGTCAAGTTGCGGAGTGCTCCTCCGCAAGAGCCCTTCCGAGCCAGGAAACTATATGTCATATAGTTTCCTATATGTCATAGTTTTTCTAACATTTTTTTTGTGTTTATTAATTTTATTATTTCTAACTCTTTCAGTGTTTTGTGATTTTCTTATCAATATATAATAAAGTTTTTGTATTACAGTATAATGTTATTATTGCGGAGCAAAACTCCGCATGCGCCTTCTCCCGTACACTTATAGTGAAGAGCAACTTTCCTGTTAAACTACACATGATCGTATTTAAATTTAATTCAATAATATTTACTGAACAATTTACGATATTAAAAGTAGAATTAGTTTCTAGGGATATTGGTTAGTATTTAACCTTAAAGTTATGTAATGAAATCAATTAAAATCGGCTGTATATATGAGATTCTGTAATGCGGAGGATTCCTCCGCAAGCGCCCTCTCCCGTTACAAAATTTAAGCGCCCGCTCCAGGGTTAAACCATCTTAGAGGCAACCCTCGCACACCAGCCATCCACAATTTGTCTAACAGCACTGCATGGTCAACTGTATTGAAGGCTTTGGTAATATCGATATATAATGCCGGACATTTTTTACCATCATTTACGCCACTGTATATATCCTCAAAGAATGTTACCAGAGCATCCTCTGTACTCAGTCCGTCTCTAAATCCAAATTGATTCACATTGAAATAATGAACTTGTTTAAAAAATTTACAAGACGAGTTTTTATTATTTTCTCAAAAATCTTAGCAAAGACTGAAAGTAAAGATATCGGCCTATAACAATTAGTTTTCTCCCTGTCTCCTTGCTTAAAAAGTGGAATTACAATCGCAGTTTTTAAACACGAGGGAAACTCTCCAGTTAACATGCTCCAGTTGAAAAGATCGCTTAATATTGTAGAAATATGTTTTGCAATTTTCTTTATCAAATGACTACTGATGTTATCAATTCCGGGTGCCTTATTATTTTTCAAACCTTTAATTACTTCAAGAACTTCATTTTTATTTGTTGGACTGAAAAATAAGGAATTCGAGACATGTTTATTTTGAAAGTAATTTTTATAAAGATCAGTACGGTAATAAACGTTAAAGGCTTAGGATTGCAGACAAGAAATTTACATCACGGATTCATAAATAATTTGATATCTTATTCTGCAAAAATAAAGTGACCTCCAGTATTTTCCTTTCACTAAAATTATTAAACCTACAGTAATATAAAAAAGTAATCGTCAATTCTTATGCTTAATGGAAAGTTGAAATCACAATGGAAAAGACAGTTCTTTTAAGACCTTTGATTAAAGTAAATTAATTACTTTTAAAGGATGATTTAAAGTTTAGTTCTCGGCAGTGCGGGCGCGACCAGCGTCAGCATATATAGACCGGGACCGCCTCAGCCCAGTCGGGAGGACTGTGGCTTCTAGGCGTCGAAAGAGATTCGTCTCTAACTCCCAATAAATACCCATTGCCCATACCCACTAGAAGAGCTATCCATCAAATGGACTCTGGTGGACTACTTACGCCTCAGAAGCCAACGTTTGTTCTCCTTTTGCTCTTTTGCATGATGATGACATGAGACTGGATTAATAAAGAGAACACCTAAAATTATTCTTCTTATGGCGGGTTGAGATTAAACCTTGACACCATTGTATTGGCAACTAAAACATACCATGCGTCTCGAAGAATGCTTTACATCCATATTCTTCTACTTTGAAATTCAATTCAACCGGTTTTTAACAAAAATAAGTGAGAAAGAGAAAATTAATCACAAGTATAAATATTACCACATGGCGTATTTATTTATTTATTTACAGACAACAACATACATTAAGTACGTGTTTTAAGTTGTCACACAATTATAGCTAAATACAATAAGAATTTTGAATCAAGTCTCTAATTAATTAATTATCTTCAAAAAATTCTTCAAACGAATATATCACTTTTTCCACTAGATATAATTTTAATTCCTTCTTAAATTTCTTGAAATCACTAATGTTAGTAATATTACTAGGAATGAATTTTAGAAATTTTTTGCCAATATAATAAGGGTTTTTTTTTAATATTTCAGTTCTATGGTACTCTTGTTTTCTTTCTTTATGTCTTGTTGAGTAAAAGTTACAATCTAGTAATAGTATACTATGATGTACAGTAGGCCTCGATTCTATTACGTGTAATAACACGTAATAGAATCGAGGAATCGGAGTTTTGCAAGACAAAAATTTGACCAAATGATAAATTTTGCCGGGATTGAATTAGTCCTCTATGTAGCACTGATGAATCAGACAAACAATAAAGTACAAGTCACTTACAAACTATGATGAGTTTACGAATAGTGAATAATGATTTACATACATATTTTTCTATTAGAAATTCAATTCAACCGGTTTCCAAAAAAATAAGTGAAAAGTAAAAAGGAATCACAAAGCTAAATGTTAACACATTACGATGTACTACACCTAACAGAATCGTAGCTTGGCAAGACAAAAATTTAACCAAATGATAAATTGTCCTTTATTAGACCAACAAGAAAGTACTAAAGTCAGTTACAAATTAAGATGAGTTACGACATCGACCCCCCCCCCCCCCCTCTACGAAGGGCGAGGTGAAGAATTGAGAAGGCCGCGCTCAAGGTAGTTAGGCAGTCGCTGGGAGTTTTTATGAAGTCTTGCCAAATGAGGAAGTCTGTGCGCTAAATTTCGTGCTCCTTGCAGCCATTATGAAGGTAACCGTAGGTTTATCGAGTGACGAAACTGAAGTCATTTCATGCCGTTTAAGTGGTGTTGGCTGTAAACAAATCCAGAGTAAACTGGTTCCATCTAGACTCTAGAATCTAGACCAACACAGATAGTGTAGACGTAGCGGAGAGTATTGTTCGAATTGTAATATTTTGTTCCATACGATCTTTAGTACAGTAGGCTACTAATATTTTTTTGCTCCTAGAAATTCTATTTGAAAAATTCATATTCTGAAAACACTTATTAGTTCAAAAATATAAACTGGCACATCCATAAATTGACAAAGGAATTTATAAAGAATGCATCTGGCCAATAATGACAATAGTGGAAATAGTTTACAGTTGGTTGCACGCGACGTGAGGCAGCTCACCAGGACTTGTGCTACACATGGGCAGTTTAACAGCCTGAATTTGAAATGAAGACCTTAGTAATTATTTTACTTTATATCATTATAATGATTATTCCACACCATTTTGCACGATATAGAGCCAACCTGCCTATATGTAGCAAGAATTCTGAAGGGCTTTCTTACGTCTCGTGCAATCAACTATGTATTTTTCTTAAAAATAAACTCAATCTAGAATTACTTCTGTAGATTTTTCTCTTAGCAGTCAAACATTCATAGGACAAAGGTTGTTGAGAATAGCAATGCGCAATGAAAGTAAAGACTTGGACACCTTTAAGGATGAATTTAATAACAGTTTACAAGTTATCTCAATCTTTCTAGCAGTGTTGGGAAAGTCTCAATATTGAGAAATTGCTTTCTACATCAGCGACCGTCCCTCGGCCGAAGTAGCACGTGTAGCCTCGCTCTCTCGCCGTAGCCTCGATCACATCGCACATTGGCGAACAGCCAGTCTGTTTACATATTCTCAGTCTTTGTTCCTGGCTCACTCTCGTTGCGCGAGGAAGGTCTTCGTCTGCGTCGTCTACTCACACTCACACCTGCGATGCGATCATGGACATGCCGATGTCTTGCGAAATCACTTCCTTCTACGCGAGGATGGCAACACACCAATTAAGTAATCCACTGAGTTCCCTTTGTTGTAAGTTTAGACCTTGCGGTTCTCAGGTGGCTGGAATGATTGCAAATACCCCCGTCGCAGCAGACCTGCGTACTGTACTCAGCGAATTTCCAAAATGATTCAATTGTTTTTAACTTCCTCCATAAACACCAAGGGAATGAGGATGTAGGTTTGCTGCATTGGGGGTATTGCAAGTAGATACAAGAAAATCCATTCCCAGTGCATGTAACTAAATTGCATCAATTCTGATATTTTTCATTTTCCCCATAAAACCCTATAGGGGTCTTTGGGTTGAGTAGGTAGGTTTGCCGCCATATGGGGGCTGCAAGTAAATATAAGTTAAACCTTACCTAGTGAATGTTCATACCAAATTTGAACAAGTTATGTCAATAAATAAGTGAGATACAGGGTTTTGTTAATTCCCCATAAGAATAACATGAAAAACCTATTTTTGGATTTTCTCCGTAACCTGTTAAGCCATGTTGAAAATTCAAAATACTAAATTGTTTGTTTTTTTAAGCTCTTTTGAATGGTTTTAATTAAATTTGTTGGATTTTGAAAATTTATATAAAAAAAATTTCAAAAACCCATTTTTGACCCTTTTGAAACCCCATAAAACCTCGTTCCCATAATCCTGGTGCCCATAATCCCATAATGCTGGTTCGCGAACTCATGAAAATAGACCTGGTCCTACACCTTCATACCAAATTCCATCAAAATCGGAGGTCCCTGTCAAAAGTTATCAGTACCACGGACACTTATATAGATACCAAAAGAGTCTACTTACTATGTAGAAACTGTCGTGATGAAGAGAAGATAATTAATCGAGTCCGTAAGGATCGTGAAAAATGTTTTACGTGGTAGAAATGCCCGACGCCAAGTGATGAAACACGCGTGCGCATTGGTAGTTTACCTATTAGCGGGGGAAAGTCAAGTGTTTTGTGGCATGTTATAGTGCTATGTGAGACGTGTGCATGTGACGAGCTGCACTTTAAGTTGCACATTCACTTGCAACGCTTTTGTTTTCATTAGTAGAAATTCCAAGTACGAAAAATTACGCAGAAAATAAACTTTGTTGACTGGTGTATGCATACAATCTACGAAACAGCACTAAAAATTACAGAATAAGAAAACCAAATTACGGAATTTCAATGTTTTACAACAAAAAGTACGATTAGTTAAACTTTTAGCAATAAACAAATAAAAATACTATGCCAAGAATTAATGAATTTTGGGAACCAATATTTACTTAAACTGACACTAAATCATTAATACGTGTTTAAATTTATAACGCCACTAAACCCGTTTTCAAATCGTCACACTGATTGCTACATAAAATACTAATTGAGTAAAGCAATGTTAAACGGGTAACGCAATAACTCCTTTCTTTGAAATCAGAAAACTATAGTTTTTAGCTGTGAATAAAATATTTATCAAGATGCTTATGGTTTGCGAGGAATATTTTTTATTTCAAGTATTTTTTTTTACAAAATTAAAGGAATAAATCAAAGTTTTTACTACTTTTAATATGTGTTTCTAATGCTTTAATAATCAAGATTAAAATTGATCTTTTGTGAAAAATAAATCCAACATGGCTGCACTCCAACGCACTCTTGAGTAAGTCGTTCACACCTAAAAGCGAGAACTCAATCGGCCAGAGTGATGAAAGCGCGAAAAAAACACTCGAACGCCGCTCACTCCATAATTCACCTTCTGAATCGTTTTTGCAGGATGAAAAACGGGGTGCGAGCCGTGCGTGTGTTTTGCAAAACGCAGCAGCAGAGATATGGGTCGGTAATTAGTGAGGTGAGAGGCGCGAGAGAGAGCGAGAGAGAGGGAAGTAGGGGGAGGGAGAGAGAGAGATAAATCAAGCGTTTACCCGCGTCTGACGGATGATAGGATCCCCCCCCCCCCTCCAACGACACTTAATTACTTCAAACTGATGTCGTCGTTAACAACTAATTGCTTAATTGGTCGATAGACTATCCGAGTCTTTAAAGCCGCCTTTACCCGCTCCGCCACCTTGACTCGGGAATGAGATTATAATTTGTTAAATGGTTTTTGTAAAGATCAGGAATTTCTGGCATGCGAGTGCACAATCTGAAGTAATTGGTCTCACATTTCTAGGATATCATTTATTTTATGAACCGCAACTTAAAAATGAGACCGTTTCACTAAAATTACCGTTTAATGTCAGAAGATAAACCGTTTGTGTCATAAAGCTTGTTCAAAATCGATATTGCGTGAGCATAGGATGGCAGAACCATTTATTAAATTTTGTTGTTTCACATACATGATACATATTGTATTGCATTTTAAACTTTAAATTATTTGACGTCCATGTATATGGTTATTTTTTTAATTAATAGGGAATTTTTTATAGAAGAAAGCTTTTATATTTTACACATTTATTAAAATGGTAAAAATGTTTGAAAATGCAGCCTAGTGTTGGTGATTTTTTATATTATTTTTAATAAACTTAGGTTAAAAACTGTTATTTTTTTATTTTGCATTCGACGTAACTGACTGAAGATTGCAGCTAGTTGTGTAACAGTGAAAACAAGTGCTATATAGTGCAATAGGATGACACATGATCAAGCATAGACCAGCGCAATGAGAAAAACATGTGGTAGGACAATGAATAAAAAGATTTGTAAAGTTGGTCGACAACACTACGATAGCCAAAGTAAAGTTTTAAAATTCTGTTTACTGTATTATGTGATTAACAATGCGATGCTAGCATATGAGAACACAAGGAGTGATTATTTGTTTTAATAAAAAAATATTTCTCCGAAAAGGATAAATAGCCTAATAATACACAACATGGTACATTTTAAGAATACCTTCTGGATTTAGGTGTGCAGTTTCGATATCAAGTTAAGTTATATTTCTTGAGAATACTTCGATAAAGAAGTGGGAAATAAAAAAGACATCAACAATGCACATAAATAGATATCGATAGAGTCCACACATACAATGCGATCTGTGGCAGAGAAAAGCCAAACAATAGTGATAAGAGTACGCTAAAACCACTGGGAATCCATCGGCACATAAAAAAGGTGACTCATAAAAAAGAACATCAACAACACATAAATCGATATCGATAAAGATCACCACACAATGCTCACTGTGGCAGAAGAAGGCCGAACGAGAATGACACTATTAATATGGTGGCAAAGAGACGGCGACGGTGTAAGGTACATCAAACCACTGGAATCCATCATACGTCACTTCAATCGATCCAACTCTTGTCAAGCTCTCGCCCTTATCCTTGGACTCTTGACTCTTAATGGCTGTTTACAAGCTTGTGCTACAACAAGAGATGATATGATGGGGGTTTAAATTACGGTAGTTTAATTAATAGAAACAAAAAAATTATGGAGTTTTTAAATAAAGAAAATTGTGAAAGGGCCTAGGTGCACTATTGGTAGTAATTTTAATACATTGTTATTATTTTATACGTGACAAGACGTTTATTTCAGAAGCGTTACATAAAAGAAAATAATGTAATTAAAAACTATCGGAAGGAATACTTTATTTTTGAGCACGCACTGTTATTAATTTGAATTAAGAGTAGCTTAGGGCGAAAACCTAGGTTCTAGAGCGCAAATTGCGGACGCAATTATTAAATGGATAAAATCAAGATAGTAGGTCTACTGACAAATATTGCTTACTTGAATGTGGATCATTTTGAATAGACATAAGGAAAAAATATATTGTAGACATAATGCATGAACTATGATAAAAGCTGGTCGGCCATCACAGCTTTTAGTTTGTTTTTCCACTTTAAACTATGAAACCACACGTAGGTAATGCTTGGCAAAAATCTGTTGTATATTTTTTCTCACATTCATAATTTTAGATAAAAAATATACAACAGCGGTATTACAAATTCAATCTAACTTATAACTGCAATATTTGTAGATTTTTCAACTCTATACATGGTAACTAAATTAGGCCAATCGTTTTTGTAATTAACAAACATATTTCGATCAAAAAGAGATTAAAATATCCCTAATTGAAAAGAAAATTATCCCCAGTACAAAACGTCACTTTTATAGGTTATCACAATAAAGAATTCAATGACATAAACCGCAATAGGGAAAACAAAGAGAAAAATTCGAAAACACCAAAATTCAATAATAAATCAATATGGCGATAAAGTGGCGAGCAGGGGGCGAGCGTCCTGAGCAGAGCAATCTATCAATCACTCTCCAGTCAATCGGCAATCACGACGCGGCATGTACAATCACAATCACAACAATCGCGACGATCGCACCTCCGCCGTCAAGATTGACTCCATTGTGACAACAATGCAACTCTTCCTTGCTGTGCGACAAGCGAGTGAATAGCATGTTGAGGATGTCTTGATGGATAATAACTAGCGTTCGCGTAGCACAAATAAGCGCCAATTCTCTGTAATAAGGAGTGATCAATAAGGCCTATGTCAAATTTTATTTTATCCATTTTTGCTGTTTGCAGATACTAACTGTGTAGAAAGTGGTATAAAATAAAATTAAAGACCCATTATATAAAATACAAAAACACAAAAAATCAAATATATCTATCAAATTACAAATAAAAATGTCGCGGAGCGTTTAAAATATGTTTTACCGCATTTCACAAAAACTCTTTTAATTTGATCGATTATTATCTATTACGTCGAGAAATTTCAGAAACTTCGGCATATATCTGGGGACCTACATATTTAAATGCATTACTTGCGTTGATGGAGTCACTTTCGATACTGTCTATAAAATAAGATCAATGTTAAAAGTGAAACGCAACTCCTTCATTTGGAATCATTATGGTTTATAGCTCCAAGTAAAGGGTTCATCAAAAACAGATATTTTACCACTTGCACATTTTTTTAAGGGTTTATAAAATTGTTATAAGAAATCAATCTTGCAAGCGGAATGATACTGGTAAATTCAATTCTGTATCGATCAGACAAAAATTAAGTATTAATTTACAAGCGGCGTAAATAATCTTTTATACAAAATAAATCCAACATGGCGCGGCACTCCCCAAAGTAAAAATTTAAAACAATTAGCTTCCAACAATACAACCAATGTTTAGAAAACACAGTTTAAACGTGAAATTAAGTTGCATTGCACTACAAATGGACAAGTAAAAGGGATTTTCAGACGTATAAATGTAAACTTGCAACTGTCCGACAGTTTTATTACGAATAAAATACGAGTGTGCGAGTTAAGATAGGAAAGACATCAAAGATGAGAGAGGGAGTGAAGGGGAGGGTGAGGGGGGGGAGATCATTGCTCAGATCTTGATTGCCGTACGATTGATTAATAATCTTCAACATTATGGCTTCTGTAACTGCCATCCTCAGCCTGTCGTTAATAACCTTGTATCAACCTTTTCGCTACCGTTTACTGTAAAGGTTTACGATACAATTATTTAACAATCCACTTTCAGAAAAAATTGGATTACAAGCATGGGTCGAAATTTTACGATTTTTGGAATTTGTGCAGCCAATATAAATAAAAGTCACTCTTGATTAATATTTAGAAACTCACGAAGGATAATAGAAAACTCCTTTGTCGTCTTTATTCCGCAAGTCTTTTTCAAAATTCACATACGAGCATTTTCGCACGAACTCTAACCCATGACAACGATTTCACGTACATTTAATTTAATATGTGATAAAAACGAATACTGTAAATATAAATTAACGGACTGCTGTAACAGCGCACATTACTGAAATTAAAATATTAATTTTTCTACAGTGTGTAATTTTGTGGAGCTGATCACTAGGAATTTTACCTACATTGTCAGCAATTTTTACTTACAGACTACGTAGAAAATTTAGTCAAAATGTAATCACCAATAGAGTAAATGGAGTACCTATTTTGTGTAGCCTACTCAATACAGGAAATAAAAAGGATTTTTGTATCCTTTTTATTTGTTCTTGGAAACTAAAATGTACACGCAGTTCGAACTATATGGAGTTCCAAGTTCATACTCTATCACTCGTTGGTTGGGCTTTCACGTAGACCTACTTTAATTTAGCAAATTCCAGGTATTTAAAGATTTAAATTACAAGGGTGGCTATATCAGTAGGGAGACCTACCAATATTTAATTTTCAAACATATGAACGATATTTTTGGTAAGTATATGTTGTAATTGTGAATTTGTCCGAAACGCTGTAAAATATTATTTCCGCCCAAAAGCTTAGTTTTTTAATGTATTTTAAATTTTTTTTATGTTTCACATCACTGCCTAGACTTTCGTCACTCAATTCAATACCGTACTCAAATAAAATCCACATATAGCTCACACGTCATCGGAAGCCAATTCCATAACTACTTCAATTCCCTAAAACCATTAAAGCAAAAGCACAAACTGCATTATTAATAACTCGTTAATCACCAATAAACCTTAACAAGTTAGGGACTTATAAATCACTGAGCAACCAACAATGGACTTGTGTCAAAATGGCAATTACCACACATAAATAATTATGATAGAGATTTTACGACGCTCAGACTGCGCATGAGCCCTCTATTTATCCCAACGCGAGCAGTGACGCCCCCCGAGGGGGGCGAGTACCCTCGACACCGCCCCTCTGGAGACCGCGGACACAATGGAAAAACCGGGGCGTCCGCCCTCCTCGGTGAGATCCTGTCGCCGCTGTCATACTCCGGAGGTGGGAAGGAACTTGATGTCAAGATTTATTCTCACAACAACAAGGATGCTTTTTTATACATTTAATTTTAGTTTTGATTAATTTTCCGGGGATAGAATCATTGCGCACAGCAGTCAGAAATCTGTCAAGCTTAGGGGCATCATTGCGCACAGTGGTCACTCGGGGCCCCGCTTGGGGGTGGCATCATTGCGTACACGGTCAAAAACGAAGCTTGTAGTACCATTCCTATGTTAAATAAGTAGAATTCAATATGTTTACGTATCTGCATATTTAAACTTCAAAACTTCTCAATTCACTATTGTAATAGCCCTAATTCGTGGATACTCACTCCATACTCTTTAAATGTGGTCATTGGAAAAATAAAGGGTGTTTATAATAGAATGCCGGGATTTTGAAAGGGCACTACTGAAAACGTTTTTAAAGACACTGAACCGATTAAAATGTTCAATTGATGACGGGAAAACAAAGCTTTTATCTTTATAATATGTTTCAATGTGAGCTCTATTTGTTGCTCTGTGACAGTACACGCACCAATTGATAATCTCGCGGATTTCTTGTTAATTTTTTAAAGTATATATGGGGTTACATTCGTGATTGCTGATGCAAGTCGCAAATACAGTTGTCTTAAGTCTTGAATGTTTTCTACATACAAAATGATTTTGTTTTAACAGCAGGAAAAAGTCCAAAAGGTTCTGAAAGGACTCCTTGGAGGTCAGGAAAAAGGCGCATCCTTGCCAATTCAGCCATCTGTGAAAATCTGTGGTTTAGCGTATCGCGTTTGATTCCAAACTCAAGGTCAAAGATCGATTTCATACAATATGATAAACAAAGCGCACTTATAATACTTCAGATTGAGTTTAAACGTTTAGTTATCATGAGAAGTCTTTCAGTACCACCCGTTAAAAATCCCAATGTTCTTTATAAAGACCCATATTGTGAGACACAACCAAGTTAAATATTTCATTTACTTTTATTAGGCGTATGACACAAAGTGGTTATCTTACATTATTTAACTCAATGCGGTACTGTTATATAAAATACACAGTTAAAAATATATTGTACGGTAGTGTTTTCCCATCATCCGTTTCGCCTGTTAAAATGATAGGACTGCTGTAGGGCCTTAGTCTATTATTGACACGTTTTGATTTTCCTTGAACACTGTAGGCCTACATATGCCATTGAATCTTCCATTATTGTTTAGTGCGACTCGCACTGTGCATGCTTGCATTGCGTAACTTTAATGCGCATTTGTCTGGATTCTGAAACATTTGTTTCTCTTGTGTGTAAGTAAACAGTTTACAATACGGATACATCATCTTACATTATCAATATAAAACCCTTAATATTGTAGGCCTAGTACAAAGGAGCAGACAAATATTTTTAAGGCTGATAACATTTACATATTATTTTTCTGTTCAAATAGACAGACAATTGAGTAACAGAGTTTCAGACAAGGGCCTCTAACTTTAAGAAAAAATCGTACAGTATTTGATGTAGAACGATCCTCGTGGTTTTTTATGGTTGCGCAATTCAATGCCTTTGCTACATGCATTAGAGTTCAACGCCACGACATATCAAACACCATGTTGCTCGCGATCCGGCACCGGCAAATGTTGCGAAGAAACACCTCTTTCAACCCTGCGACAATTTAGTATCTGATACTTTGGTTCAATCGGCTTTTATTGTAATTTTTTTAAGATTTTAAGTTACTGCAACATATTGTTTATCACAGTGCGTTTCTAATAACTTATGGCGATATTTTGGACAAAACTCCAGTACTGATAAGAAAATAACTACAGTTTTACGCGTTTCCCGGACGCTACAACTGCTCTCCAAAGTTCTCACATGATTGCTGTGTCAAAACAACTGTTGACTTCTGACGCATCCTTATCCCATCATCCCAGATGAATGTGTCAGTTTACGGAATCACGAAACGTACAAGCTACAACTCTAGCCTATTTTATTACCATATCGTTATCACTGATAAAAATCCTGCTAACAATCATTCACGTTTTTAAACCGCCCAGTTTTCGCAAAGAAAAAATTTAATTTCCAGAGCATTTATATTATTGTAGTTACAATAAGTTAACTTGGATATATTTCCTGCAATTGTTTGCACCTGAAGACGGCACTAGTCTCCGGCTCCCGAAACGTCGTAACTTTAACTTATCAGTGATAACACCGTAACCGCTTAACCTAAGACTCACCTCCTCTAAGAAACCACGCCGCCAGCATCATATCCCTCAGCTGCGGCAGGAACATACTCCATGGGGCGGAGGCCGACGGGAGGCTCGGGGAGTGCAGATGGTCCGCGCCGTGGCCCCCGGAGAAGAGGTCGCACAGCCGGCACTTGGTTTTCTCCGCGAACATGATCACTGCACTACACCACACTTAAAGACACTCGATCATTGGAGTAAATAGTGTGCACTGATCCACATAAACACAGCACTAACACGAATAAGGCACTGAGAAAGGCACTCGACGATAGTTCCCGTCCCACGGTCAGGTCTCGACTGAGCGACTGACTGAGCGCCGCCGACCGCCGAGGTGCGAGAGAGATGGAGATGGAGTTGAAGGGGGGGAGGGGGGATGGCCTCGATCCAAGACTACCGCTCGACGCTCCACGCTAAATACATGCCATTATCATGACAAACAACTGCGCACCGATAACGGCCGCTACACTTGTCGCTACTGTATGGCTAGACGATACAGGTGTTGGGGGAGGTGGAGGAGGGGGAGGTGGGGGAAGACCGCAGTTGTGCTGTGATGCTGTAAAAATCGCTCCGAAACTCAGTTGAATTGAAGCCACACAAGGAAAATTATCGACGAGTTTCTTTAATTGTGAATCTGTACTAAAAAGGCAAAGCCTCACTCTCTCACTCATCAACTGATTCTCCCACTTCCCAATAACCCAGAGGGCTGAAATTTGGTGCACATTTCTGTAGGTCTTATAGGCCATAGGACAACTAAATAGTTTTTATTCGGATTCATACATAGGGGGGAATGTCCACACATCTTCAAATTCATACCACATTATTCCTATGATGGAGCAAAAGTTTTGTATAGGAACATATGATCGCATTTAGGAATATTTATAAGTCTATAAATAGGTGTTCTAATTTTAAGTTTTGAGGGAATAATGGTACTGAAAAATAATGTCAGTTCGTTTTTCTGGAATTCCATACTCAAAATCTTTAGTTTGGTTCAGGAGCAATATGAATAGTTACATATATTTTGAAACCCCGTTAGTCAATTTGTGGCTTTAGATCCACTACAGGCAATTCCAATTCACTGCAACTTTTGTGCCCCATGTATCTAATTTTTTATTGTTTTGTATTTTTATTTTTGTGGCCGCTTGAGCCATATTGAAAGCAGAATATAATTTTTACTGTTGTAAGTGCTAAATTTATTAATATTTTTTCTATCAATATTAAAAATAATATTTTCGAGGTAAAAACTAGAGATTTGGTGGATTCCTCACTCACTGCTATACTCAATACAGAACATTTTTTGTGTGGAAGTAAAATGATAAGATGTGGTTAACCAATCACACTTAATTTTATTAATACTGTACATAGAAAGTTGTTTATAAACTGAAATTTGAAATAAATAAAAATACGATATGTAAAAATAGTCGTTTGAAGGTCAAGTAAAGGTCCTGGCATTCGCTATTGACACTGGCCCGGAAGTCGAAGATTGGTATAAAAATGTTGTCGCTCTCATGGTGTAGGTCCTGGCCGTAAGACGAAAATTGATATAAAGTCGCTCTCATGGTAAATGTCACTGACGATCTGGGATTCACTGAAGATTTTGAAGTAGGCGCCCTGATGGTGAAAATCTTGTAGGCTAATTCACTGAAGATTTAGTTGAGTAGCCGCTCTCGTTGAAGTCGCCGAAGATTTTGGGGGCAGACCTGGGTATAGATGTCCTGATATTTGTCACGTAGAATTTTGTTCCAAAATTATCTAATATAACAAATCATCAAAATTTCGAGTAAATTTTAACGGGAGTATAAACTCAATTTTGACACTGAATTTTGATTAGGCTACATAATACAAACTTGTTAATTTTTATTCATTAACTTACATATTTGCCAAAAGAACTAAAAATTTGTAATTCACTGGTAATTTTTAAGAAAAATGAAATGTTCAAATCGTTACTAGGGTTACAAACATCAATGCTTTATTTTGAAATCTGTTATAATATTGTTTACTATGATCAATGAAAGTATTTAGCAGGATATCAAACATAGACTTGCTAAGGAAGTGAGCGTATAGCGAATGAGCTAACCTGAAAGGTAAAACATTACTAGGCCCTACTACTGTTGGCAATGCAAAACATGCCGCGTGTTAACTACATTCTGTTTAATTTTGTGGTCGCTTAAAAAAATGTGATGAATAAATCTTTTATCCCAAGGACTGAAATACTAAGAAAAATGTTTTGTATAAGTAACTCTCACTAGAACTTAAATCTACACTTTTGAACAACGTAAATATAATATCCACAACGAGAACGGAAATCTTACATTGTACGAGTAGAATCATGATAAAAATTAGGGAAGAATAACAACAACTTCATAAAATGTGAACAATCAAAAATATATATTTTTGTTATATATCCAAATAAATTCATTTATAAAAAAACTAAGGGTGCTTTGTTAAAAAATATGATCATAATAATATATATTTTAAATTTTAGCTCCGATATGCCTCAAGAATATAATTTAAGATAAAGTAAGAAATGTTACATTTCAAAGTTGAAAACGTTTACACAAATAAAAAATATCAACGACTTGCTGCTTATTCGTTACATTGCGGGATTGAGCTCATATTGCTGAAACAGCAAATGTGTTTCTAATCCTTGCATTTGGTACCCGGAATCCAAATCCAGTGCGTAACCAGTGCGTGTGAGCTGATGACCCATCAGTTGCAGCTACAGCCACAGCGGCACGGAGAGCTGGTATTGGTGTTATTTACTTGATGTCGCAACAACCAGGGCGGTAGCCAAGACTGCGGCGGACAAACAAGAGACTCGCGCAAACAATCCATGCGCCGCGCCGAGTGAATATTGAATCATATTGATGACAACTGAAACAGATTATAGATGAATCTTGAACCCCTAGAACCCTCAATAAGAAGAAGTAAAACAAATTTAGAACAGCTCTATAAAAAGAAATAAAAAGTAATAAAAACCTCAACAGTACAAATTTATACAACGCCTGTAAATATAAATCTCTTTCGGAGTAACGAATTTCCCTTACCTCTATACTCAAATTTCACCTCTACATAAAACCTCTACATAAATTTCACCTCTATATAATATTCCACCGTATACCTTGAGATAAAGAAGAGAAATAATCGACAAGTAAAAAGACATTCATGTCAGAATATAACGTGAACTGGGTAATTGGCCTATATCTTAGGGTCTAGTGTCTGTGTTTTAAATATAGTACTAGACTAGAAACTTTCTACAACGATAGGCTATATGGAGAGAAAAGGGGCCAAGGAGTCAAAAGTCAGTTAGTTTTATACCATGCAAAAATTAATTATCATAATTAAGGACAATTCGTTTACCTTCAGTAGGCCTATACAGTGTAATTATTCGTGAGAAAAGTATTTCTGGCTTCAAAGATACAGACGTGTATAGAAAAAATTAAAAATCTGCTAAAACGACTGTTTAACTATAACAAACATATTCTGTGAGTAACAGATCGAGCCCGTAAGATTATTATAGCGTGCATATTATATTAACTATGATTATGGTTACTGTATTATGTCAATGGTGAAACATTGTAAAAAATTGCAGTCTCAACTTATTTATAAAACTAGAATTAGAAAGCAGGCAAATAAATATGAAAAACCGTTCGAGTTGTTTAACCACTCAATAATTTTAAAATTCAGAAAATAATTTAATTTAGTACGGTAATGTTATTTTCTGTTGTAAGGATTGTAGTAAAAATTGCTTAGGCTAGTACTTTTTATTCGTGATGAGCAATGGTAAATGGTAAAAGAATAAGTATTTGTCTATTTATTTTCTTTGCTGTTATTTAAAGTGTTTCAAAGCAACAGGGTGTTTATATAACCGTTGCAAGATGTTTTGTAACACATTTCCCCAACAATATTTTGCAAAAGGAAACAATTCGGAGAAGTATTGATGACTCATAGGCCTTTGGTGCGTCCCGTCCGCATCATAGAGTAGGTGCAAGGGTCAAAACCGCGCCAGCTCATGTGAACGTCAATGGACAAAAACAACTTTTCTTTGTCAATCTTTGCAGTGAAACATTGATAGATTATTTAAGACGCGCCTAAATAATTGAAAACGTTCACACGAATAACCTGCTTTTTCATTATTTGATTTCTTTGCCATTCCAAATCTGATTTGCGCCAGATTTTTTTAAAGTAATAGAACACATAGTAGGCCTAGATGTAGTTGTAGTAAAAAGCTTCAGTAAATAAGGTAATCAATCATTGTTGTTTTATTTCCTCTTTTTACTTACAATGATCTGCGTCGGCTGGAGTTCAATTAAGAAGAAAAACTTGGCAACAACCACTACATCAGTAATCCGATAGTATTTAATCTGTTCTGAAAAAGCAAATGCTTAACAGACATGGAATCACAGATTAATAAAAATAAAAAAAATGTCGATCACTGATCTGTCCTTCAATTTGATTCCACATGGAAGAATTTTCATATAGCGTAAGCCTTAAAACGAAAAGGGAGTAGATTTTCTTAGTCAGGGGAGTAGATTTTCACTTTTGCAGTCCCTTAGGTAGTGCTATTTGATTTGAACACATGTTATAAAAACTTTAGAAAAACTTAACTGTAGGCCAAAATCTGTGTTTTTACATTATCTAAAAAAAAATGTTATGTCATTTTTAAGTAGTAGCCTTATGTATCTCAGGAAAACGTCTGATTCATTTAATTCAATTGATGACTATGACTTAAAGTTAAGTATTATGCAATGTGGTCCAACATCGTTTTATTAGTCATCAGTAATTTTATGCTAAACACTTCTTAAAATAAAGTTTCTGTCACCGAGAATGGATCGATGTAGTCGAAGGTCGACGGTGGTCGAAGGTGGATGGTGTAATTGCTATTAGGTGTATTTCTTTTTAATGTGGAACTAAGACATGGCTTAAAAATAGTCCAACTGCATATTTTTACAATACAAACGACCACGAATCGGGTACACAGAAAAAACTGTTTTGTTGGCGCAACAAAATTTATTTTGTTGCCGTCGTTTTGTTGAGGTAACCAAATAAATTGGTCAAACCAACAAAACCAATGGTTTGGATCAACAAAAGGGATTTGGTTATAAAATTTGGTATTCCCAACAAAAAATGTTTTGTTGTGGCAACAAAACTTATTTTGTTGCCCTCGTTTTGTTGAGGGAACCAAATAAATTGGTCAAACCAACAAAATCAATGGTTGGGATCAACAAAATGGGTTTGGTTATAAAATTTGGTGTTCCCAACCAAATATTTTGTTTACCCACATAGCACAGAATATTTATTTCACGTCAAATAAACGTTCAAGGTGAATCAGTAAGTTATTGATCTATAATTATATCATTTGGGCTAACTTTTTGAGTTTTAACCAAGCTCTGAACGGAGGCCGAGTAAAAAATGGCTAAGTAGTAAATTAGAACCGCTATTTTCACAGCTCCCGTGGCTCAGGTGGTTAGAGCGTCAGGTCATTGAAAATGAGGTTGAGGGATCGAATCCCGTCACAGATATATACTTTTTTTATTTATTTACTTTTTTTTAATCTGTTGGTTGGCATAAATATATTAATTCATGAATTTTTATGTAAAAATAATACTTTTTAATAACTCAGGCCAACAAAATGGTTTTGTTAATTCAACAAAATGTATCAGGATTTTGTTGAAATAACAATATAGCTTTTTGTTGCAATTACAAAAAATTGTTGTTGCTTTAACCAAAAAATTTTAACAAAATTATTTTGTTAGTCCAACAAAAAATATAGTTGTCCCTATTTCAACCAAATTTTTTTGTTGGGACAACAATTTTTTTGTTACCCCAACAAAACAGTTTTTTCAGTGTATGAAAAAGAACAGGCCTAACGTTTTCAAGTAAACTACTTGATTAGCAATAAAATCTTTGATCAATTGATCAAATCAATTAATGAATGGCCTTAAAACGGAAACTTTCTCAAATAGTTTTACTTCTATAAACAGTTTTATGTGGGTCCCGTTCTTGGCTCGGCACCATACAACTCTACATAGTTAGAGCCCTTATCTCGGCAGACATATCCATGCGTAAATAAATTTCTTCACTCTTAACATTATACCGGAAGACCACAATATACCGGATTTATTCGGATTGCAGTCCCACAGTAGAATGAAATAAAATCTCATAAGAAACTGTCACTTCTTCAGCTATGTACATCTCCTTACCAAAAAAGGAAAGAGTTCGTCTCTTATACAAACGAATTAAAAGACAGATAATTTGGGAGGAATACGGCTTGGTTAAACCACGAAGTCTGGTTTAAAGCCATTAATTTTTTATATACTAAGATCAAATTCGGGATATTATACATAACTTATCTGAAATAGTGTTTTGCCGTTGAGTTTCCAACAGGGTTATCTCGGTAGCGAATGAAAGACGTTGATTTCTTATTGATTGTGCACTAAGCTGAAGAACGGAATGAAACAACATTCTGTTTTAACAGAATCTTTCAAGAAATAAGTTGCATTGTGGGTTAAATGGCGGCAATCAAAAAGGAACAAACATTCCTATCTTTGGAGCACTCTAGACGTAGTTTTAATGGGTTGGACCATATCAATCGACACTACGGACCAAATAAGAATTAATTAATCACGTAATTAACTGTGATTGTACACACATATACAGTATACAGCCAGTGCGGCGTGCGGCATGTCTCCGTCGCGGTACCGCCGGGCGACATGTCGTCAATCCGCGCAATGTGACATTTATGGCGGCGTGCCAGCTCTTGCGACAGGGAATGTGATTGTCGCACTCACTTCCTTGTCGCAGCTCCACCACTGCACAAGTGACGGTGGGTCTTCATAAACTGGAAATGAAGAGGGTTCGAGAGTTTGAAGAGTTTGCTTCAGCCTGGATAGTTAATCGTTTACCATATGCGGGCAAAATCCGAACCGTGCAAGGCTTATTTACTGCAGAATCTATATTTTGAGCCTTTACATTTCTTTTCAAAGCGTTCTAGAAGAATTCCAGAAAGTCAGAGGACACGTGAGTCAAGAAAAGACAAGTTCGCGTTTCTAGCCTGGTATCTGGTAAAATTTCTATGACTAGAATCTGATAAAATCTGGTTCTTTATATCGTTAACTCAAAAATTATTACACCAGTCCCCGTTTGTAGTTGAATTTAAATTTTAGATAGCTAATTTTTCAAAATATTTTTGAATCC
Source organism: Neoaliturus tenellus (assembly GCA_030545055.2). Classification (NCBI taxonomy): domain Eukaryota; kingdom Metazoa; phylum Arthropoda; class Insecta; order Hemiptera; family Cicadellidae; genus Neoaliturus; species Neoaliturus tenellus. The sequence continues at coordinate 34,775,154 of CM061537.1, forward strand.
ATTCTTTAGAAATATACGAACAATAATATGAGTCAAGGCGTTAGCCACCTATGGAAAAACATTTTTGGGAGTCACTTCGATATCTATTGTTGGAAGTTAAATAAAAATCTAAATTATAGGCCAAACGTCACGTGACTTTTACATATCTGAAATCCTCTCCTTTCTCATTCCTCACTTGCAAGAAAAAAAGCAAAATGAACCTACAGAGTTATATTTTACATATCTCGAATGACAATCGGCTAAGAATCGTCCCCGACTGCAGCATTGTGTCGGTAAACTCACCCGGCGACATCCTGTCGTATATCAATCACCGTAATGCCGCCGGATGCCATAACTAACATCATTGTCCCGGATGATTATCTTACTCCCCGTCTCTATCATGTAATGCCTCGTATACACACAACACGCTGATGATCCGAGCATTGAACAGTGCGCTGGGTTGCAACTCATTTCTCATTTGTGGGCTAGACTAAAAAAGCTATTGGATGATTTCTATCTACAGAATTTCAGGAACGTTGATCATTGCAGGAATTTCAGTAGTGAGGTCTTAAACTAAAGGTGATTTGAATGATCAAAGGTTGTGAATGAATTTATATCATTTGTAAATTAACACCATTGTAAATTCTGTCGCATCACGGGTTACTGCAAAAGCAAGCTGTCGGCAAGTCGTGAAACTTGAGACGGTATAGCAATGCGGTTGGTCATTTCCCTCATACAATAATGTGAACTCAGGATTAATACAGAAAAAGTTGTTTAAGATAAAAGCTTGAAGGATGGTGCAATATTTCTATTAGGTACGATTTTATTTACCACTAACTGTTTTAGTGAGTTGGGGCACTCTGAGTTATTTAAACAAAGATAAAGTATAACAGTGAAAACTCTTAAAAAACTTTGTAAGATGATTCAACAAAAGCTGCAGGGATGAACTATGAAAGAAAAGAGCTTCAACAAATAATGTAAAGGTGTTCTAAACTAACACGTTGACGCAGGCAAAATGAATCATTGCTGCACTAAAAGCATCCGTATTCTTGGAAACCACACAAAGAAAAAAACACTACTTCTAAATTTTATTAACTGTAAAAGTTAGAGGTTTCAACACTTATTATGTAAAGGTTTATATAAAGGTCATTATAAAGGTCATTATAAAGGAAAAGAGTTTCTACAAATAATATAAGGGGTTCTAAACTTAACACGTAGACGCAAGCGAAATGAGTCATAGTTGCACTAAAAGCATCGGCATTCGTGGAAACCATAGGGCCATGAAATCAACGAGGCATTGTTGCAGCCGTTTATAGAATATGCGAGATTTGTGACGTCATTCGAGGGTCACGTGATGAGCCGATGACGCTTTGGCTGTCACTTCCGCGTAGTTGCGGTTCCGGTAAAGCTGATAACGTTGATATCGCGTTGTCTTTGTATTTTATTTTACTTCAATAAGTTTTAAACTCTTGAAAAATCAAACAGTTAAATAAAGTTCTTAATCTTTTGATTATTATGTGCAGTAAATGTTAATAATTTATGGACACTGTATTTACCTAAGAAAAATTTTCACCTATTGATCTTGCAGGTTGATTAAATATGATTAATTCAACAGGCGATCTAAAAAAAATCGATAAAAATCATTTACTTTAGGGCCCATTTATGCACGCGATTCCTGATAGCATTGAGTTTAATTGAACCGTTTCTGCACGCGGCATGATGTCGTGCGTTTTTTGGTGCCGCGCTTATGTAATGAAAACGAAATATACGATCATTTACACCATCAACCAACTCATAACACACATTCACTTTATTGCAGAAACTGGATTTTATAACAATATTTGTCTTTATGGTGTGCATGGAACTATTATATTAATGTACCATTTATAATTAACCTTTACTGGTGTCCTATTGTTCCTTTCGTCACTATATTAATAATTTTGAAGAAGCAAAATTTTATAGCCCCTAATCCTAATAAAACGATAGATTATACTAAATCTCATAAAAAATCAAACACAACTACTTCAAAGTTTACCTAAACAGAAATGTATGTAAATGAATACCTATAAAAGTGTTTAGTGTATTTAATTTTGTTCACTATATTTCTTTAAAACGCATGTATTTTTAGTTGAATCAAAAATTTATTTTAAAAATAACTCTCAAATTGTGTTTGAGTAATGATAAGCAAGCATTCAATAACAAAATGATATTTTCATAAAGACAGCAGCCATGAGGGCAAGGCAGAATATCCTTTCTGGCCAGAAAATACACCATTCCGAGTCTACGCATACTGTTTTGTATCTATGTAAAAAAATTTATGTCTTCTTTTTACTGCAAACAGTAAAACTCTAAATTATACTGCACAATCCAGATATAAATTGAGAGTACATGAATAAGCAACACATTATAATAAAAAAAATTAATATAAATTATTGACCATACAAGTAGGCCTAGAGTGTTTATATACTTACATATAAATGTGATAAAATCAAGAGGAAATAAAAGCCATACCTGCAACAAAAAAATTATTGTAAACAAGCGAAAGTTGATTGAATAAAAAGAGTTAATCATGTGTGTTACACCATAAAACTATCAGTCTATGTTAACTAGCTTAGTTAAAACAGAGATTTATTTCTAAACAGAATTAGCCTTTGACTGAAACAGCACAAATAATGAATAAAACATATCGTTACATCTGATTCTTAAACTCTCGAAGGCCAAGGTTGAAAGAAACAACCTCCAGCAGTCCCTGGTAAGAAAATAATGGCTTTAGAATCCGGAACTATAGCTTACAATGAATGTTTTAGATATGTTTCAAAATAAAGCAAATTCTATGAGAATTGACTACAATGTATTCCCTGTAAAGTAAGGGAAAAGGACAAAGTACTGTAAGTTGTGGAAGCCTCCCAGGTTGTCAGTAAACTAAGAATCAAGATTGAGAATCAAGATTCTTAAGAGAATTAGTTTCTCCGTCCATTAATCTATAAAGAACATAGCTTACTGCTAAAATATTAGTACTGCAGCTCCTTTATTTGTGATCAGAAAATTATGTCAGGTATGGTACCTATAAATTGAGACGGATATGGTTTGTGAGGATGATTTAATAACAATTGTAGTTTTTTTACAAAATGGAAAGAACAAAACAAAGTTATTCACTGTCATTAATACATATTTACACAATTTTACAAAACTTTACAAAGAATCGCTCTCGGAAAATGGAAAGGTAAAATTAATTGGGATTTAAAAGCAATTTATTTTAAACCGACTGTACAAAAAATTATATGACAAGAGGCGGAGACAAGTTTGGCATTGCACTTATAAGAAATAAATGCGACATGACGGCGCTCCAAAGCCCTGTATGCCATCAGGCGTTAACAATGACAACAATAAGTGCACACGAGCGCGTCGTCCAATCATGTCATGCGACACTTGCCGTGTATAGTCGCCAAGGTCGCTCGCGCTGCTTATGAAACAACTAGGTGCTGCTGGCACTTGCCTCACTCGCTCATTATCGAAAAATGTGTCAAAAATAATATTGGTTTCTCTTTTATATTTGTATACCCGTGGTTTGAATCATGATTAAATCACACTTAACATTTCTAAAATTAAACTACTGAGCTTCAAAAGAGTGAAAATTCATTTCAGAGATAGCTTACCCGTTCAGCGGAAAATAAAATTGTTTTTCTCGAGGCAAAAAACACGAACACACGAACAAATAATGACGTCACGAATTGTAACCCGATGTTCGAGAAACGGCACAACGTTCTCTGTTATCTAGGAAGGAAAATTTGAGATTTGAAATCCATGCGATTATTTCGTTCATAAATTCATCTGCAGTTGTAGTCCAGCGCTCGGTGAGGTTACGAAATAATCGTGTGAATTTTAAATCTCTTGATCACCCTAGATAAAGAGATATGTGGGGTTAAAAAATTGTAACGTCAATGTTTGTTCATATTTTGTGTCTTGTGTAAAGCTAAATTTTATTTTCTGATAAGGGGACATCTTGAAAGAATCTTTAGGTAATCTTCATAGAGGTGGTAAAAACATAGAGGTGAGTTGGTGGGTAGTGCCCAATAATTGAGCGAAAGTATAGCATACCAGGATTAAAAATCAAACAAAAATGTTCTTCACAGCAGGGACTTTCTGTGACTTTCAAAACTAGGCGCGCAATCCTGGGAGTAGCACGGGTTTGGTCCGGAAAACGTTCATGTTATAGTCCGTTTTTTTAAGCCTGATCCTTCGAGGGAGAGATGGTGGAGGGGGTTTGTTTATACTTGCTACTATCCCATTGGCTGAAGCCTTTTGGTTTTTTTGTTGGTTTTTTTGTTGTTTTTGTTTTATTTCACTGTTGCATACCAGCTGGTAATTTTACATCACAACATAATGTGTATCAGTTTTACAATATTATTGGTAGCAGTTGTTTTTTAATCAGTTTACTTTAGAACTGTTACTTTTTAACAAGGAATAGGTTTGGCTTAAAAATATATCAGCTGACTAGGAGTTACTGAAAGATATTATAATTTATTTAAAACGTTATTTGAGGAAATCTGATACTCGACAAACGTTTGTCACGAGTTTAATTGTGTTGTTTACAGTTTAAATTTTTTGTTTACAGTTTAAACCCCTCCCCCACCCCAATTTTCTCGAGAAGGATCAGGTTTAAAAAAACGGACTATAGTTACCGTTCCAAGTATACGGAAAATACTTCTCAAGTTCGTAGACAAAAATTATGACGCAGTTCAAGAAATACTTTTTGAATATAAAATATTGTATTTACAGTGCGGAGTAGCCTGTCATAGAAGTAACAATAAAAAAAATAACACCATTCCGCAGTAAGAAAGTTTTTCAAGAATTTAAAATGACGTTTTGATATATATATATATATATATATATATATATATATATATATATATATATATATAAAACATCAGTATATTGTTACTTGTTTGTTTTCTTTGTTAAAAAAGAATTTAACAAATTTCCACCAGATTTATTCAACTAATTTAGAAAAACTAGTATACGTGTTGCTCGAAATCGAGCAATTTATTTAAATAAAGTACAAATGTTACTTTAGCTCTAAATCAATGAAATCCGACTAATCCAATAATGTGAATATCTTTAATCGCCAATAACTACACGTATTTACAGCTGATTATTAACAGAAGTTTCAAATGCTTTATTCAGTCCCCAATGTTATTTAAATGGGAAATTTTGAGATTTCAATGTTGGATAGCGCCTTTATTTTCAGTCCGATTCTCATTAATTTTTGGCGGAAACAACTACAGACCAAGCCCTATCCAACGACACCAAAAACTTGAAAATCGGTTGAAAATTGTAGAAGGAGTTCTCAAGACAAAAAAAACCCTTAGCGTATTAAATAAGTATAGATTAAGCGATATTAACAGTTTATTTTCAAGGAAATTATTTGTTTAGGGATTATTAGATGAAAACTATAATAAAGATATTTCCATAAAAATATGAAACCTAACGCCACGTTGCAAATATTCAACGCAGCGAGTTCTGTATATTGGCAGCGTTTCTGACGGAATAATCTAATCAGAGTGCGAAATGCGATAAACAGTTTGTAGACAAGCGTGACGTAAAGATGAAACACTTCAAATAAATACAATTTGGTACCGTACTACTAGGCTATATGGAATGTAATTTTATTTTTAAAATAAGTTATTCCCACAGCTACTCGAGTTCCTAGAGGAGTATATTGAAAATTTCAAAACTAAAATAAAGTAAAATTGAACGAGTTTTTGTTATTTTATAAGGTTCCAAAAGTCAAGCACCACTCAAAAGTGTTGATATTCAAACCGCTTGTTTTATTCTTTGATATTGACAACTAATTTTAGAAAAAAATGGTTTGAACTTCCTTAAAAACATTGTGATAAGGAAACATTCCGTGGTCATTAATAAATAGATGTATAACATTAAGTAGGCTTAGTAAATAACAACACAACAGAGATGAGAAGACAATGATGTAATGTACTTGAATAATTTACAAATAACTTGTACATTTAACACTTTTGGTAACACGTTTAAAAGCCAGCGATTAATTTCTCCTGCAGTCGCATAAATGCGACAGCTTGTCGCAATAAGAAAAATTAGCAAATATTTTTCAAATTGATCGGACTCCACCTTTCGAGCAACCAACATTTCAAATGGGACCTAATAACGAAAAACCGAAAATACATACCAACAACTACCAACTCTACTTTTCCCTGCATCTTTTGTTATAGTTGTTGTGTACATTGCTGTTTTCTCTAGCTATTTTGTTTAAGCGTGGTTTTTAACTAAGAGTGTACGACAAAAATATAAGGTTGATGTTAGGTTTTCTTACTAAGCTGTATAATGATCTCTTGAAAGCAACAGTTCCCATAATAACTATAGGCTAACCGGAACGTCGCATTGTTAAAAAAACTAACAACGATAAAATATGAATCAATATCCAAAATAATACTTCTGTAGTTATCGCGAATTTCAACAATACAGTAAGTTCCACATTTGTTTGTTCATAACCGTACGATTCACACATCTTGTGCGTGGCCAAACGAACGAAGAGCCGCCAGTGTTTCGTTGCCCTAGAAAGCGCGCAGTCTCGGAGAGGGGAATGACCTTAATTCAGCGAAAACCGCTTCTCGTTGACTGAGTTTGTCTCTCCAGAGTGAGAAGTGAAAATAAAGGCACGCACTCACAACATGTACCCCCGTCGCAGCAGACCTGCGTAGGGGCCTACTCAGCGATTTTCTAATGGAATTTTTTTCTATTTCCCATAAAAAACCATGGGGTTGAGTACGTAGGTTTGCCACCATATGGGTTTTGTTAGTAAATATAAGTTAAACCCTATCTAGTAAATGTACATACATAATTTTATCAAGCTATGGTATGCTTTTCAATTTCCGCATAAACCCATTGGGGTTGAGTAGTTAGGTTTGCTGCAATTTGGGCTTTGTAGGCAAATAATAGTTGAACCCTTCCTAATTAATAAACATACCAAACTTAATCAAAATATGTTAATAAATAACAAGGTTTTGTTTATTTTCTATAATAATAACATGGAAAGAATATTTTTGGTGGTAAGTTAATAATTCAAAATAGATTGTTGATTTTTTCAGCTTAAATGGTTACATTAAAGTTGCTAATCATGGTCCCGGGTTCGGCTCTTACCAGGATTACTATACCGTGATAGCATAGGACTATTCAATTTATTGAATATAGAGAAATTCGCTAAAAATCTAAATATAAGTATCATTGGCTTGCAAGATATTACCTGAATGGTTACCATTATTGCATAAGCTACTTATCCAAGTTCTAAAGTTTTGTGTTGTTTCCCAAATGTTGAAGCAACGATGGAGCAACCAGCTTAGTTGTCCAAACTATTAAACTGTCACATTCCAATATTTTTCACACTTCTTGCAAGTGGTATCATTTTGTTCCGGTTTATTTAACACAAAAAAATTTAAATGATTGAATGGACATACTGTATAGACAAGTCCGTGAAAATATCTTTTGATTCGGCTAATCAATTGAGGCTTGAAAACCTTTACGTGAAAAATTATAAGGATGTATTTTATAACTACACCCAGGGTATTTTATCAAAATAGGAACATTAATGTAATATCGTGCTTTGTAGATATTCACGTACAAAGACAACACACAGCCAAGTAGACAAACACATTTACAGACATACATTCAGGCAATGATAAACTTGCATATCTAGACATGTAAATAGTTCAAGCAAGTATTAATAATATGGATTTTTTTTAGAATCAATGATCTATGAAACAAAAATTTCAACTAAAATATAAAATTTGAATTTGCTGACAGAAACAATATTTTCACTTTATAGTGAAAGGGGGGAGAGTAAAAAATAATAGTGCACGTAAAATTTATTTGAGTGATAGGCCTACATATTATAAACATAAAGAAATAATTGGACTTATGTTAAGATAACCGACTGGATTTTCAAGATTTTTTATGAGAAAACATAAAATTAGTCTTCACAAACTTTTCGGATAGGCATATTTTACTTTTGTGTATTTATTTTTAGACTTTCTGGCCACCATGGCTTAAGACTATATAATATTGATACTATGCGGCGGTCCCCTAAGTTCTCTTGAAACGGGTGGAGATATTAAGATATCAAAACCTCAAAAGCGTCAACTAATTAATCTTAATAATCAAGTCTGTAGATGATATAAAAAAATAAATAAATAGAAGGAATTGATCAAAACCATAAACGTTTGTGCAAAATAAAGAAACAATTTCAATAGCAGGATTACGTCATCGGCACGCGTAGGCCTAATTAATTTGAATAGATTATAACAGAAACAGCAATCGGTTAGGTAATTAAATTAAATTTTTAATTAAACTAGTTATTCACAAGGGGATAATTATGTGAGTCAGAGTGTATTAAATCAACTTTGGCTTCAACATAATCGGGATTTTAACTACCCTACTCTCTTTACAAATAACGACACTTTGTGTGGAATATTATTGTTTCAATTCCCAGTCGAAAACAGAGTTATTCGGTCTTTATTTTTTATTTAACGTTTGTGTGCTAATGATTTGTATACTTGCTGGATCTAACCCGTTAAGATATTTCATTATTTTGAGCCATTAAATTATTTAGTTAAGAAAAAATGAAAATGATGAATTTGCATATTGACGAACCAAAATAAAACCAACATTTGATTAATATAAAAAACTTCATACAAAAGGAGTACTGTAAGCATACAATCTAAAGTTTGGATATGTTTGATAAATGCAGTAGTTAAGAGTCATCTTCACCCCTGTGCCCGTAGCCCATTGTTGCGCAGTCGGCAATGTTAACCTTACGGCTTTTAATGCAAAAAACGGTATTTTTTTAACTTGGTAAGTATTTAGTTGAACAGTTATATTAGGCCCTTCATACCTCGAAATTTTGAAAATTTAACAAATATTAATAAGGAAAATCGAGTTACTTTGCAACGTCACAAAGAGTAATATTTGTTAAATTTTCAAAAATCGAGGTATGAGGGGCCTAATATAACTGTATTCAACTAATACTTACCAAGTTTAAGAAAATCGGTTGAAAAACAGCGTCCGAAACAGAGGAATAAAATACCATGTTTTGCATTAAAAGCCGTATGGTTAACATTAGCGACTGCGCAACAATGGGCTACTGGCACAGGGGTGAAGATGACTCTTAATTATAAAGTGTTTAAGCACATTATGTGCGTGTGTCCAATACTCAAACAATTCATTCTAAGTCTCTTCGTCGCCAAAAGCCATTTCAATTGAAGGTGTAGGCTAGCTATTAATTCAATAACTAGTGAAATCTCCTAGTTCAAAACACGGGTAAGATTATTCAATACCCTAGAGCGCCCCGCGCCACAGATAATGCGCAGCCTGGCGGAGTTATTGATAACTAAACCGTAGTGAGCGGCAGTTTGACAGCTCTCCCGGCCTTGAGTGGCGGTGAAACTAAAACCCCAAATTATCATAAAACCGACGCCAAACGCCTAACCGGTTGTCAGAGACTCCAGCTGAGTTATACGGTACAGGTATATTGATTTGTGTTTCAGTTGCTTGCGAAATTATAAATGTCGCCTGCTCCAAACTTCCTCGTGGTTTTTTTACTTTACCATAACCCAGATACCAACATTTTGGTAGGCCTAACTTATGTAGTTTGCCCATATAATCTTGAAATGTATTAAAACGAACATTTCTCTTTGTAAAAGAAAATATATTTATTTAAACACTATTTCACTTTAACATAGGTACTGTACATTTAATTAACAAAGCAACATTGATGATGTTCAAGCCCAAATTCCAACCCTAACCATGTAGTGACATTAAGTAAAAAAAAAAAAAAAAAAAAACATGAATATATTGGATGATAAATTTTGTTTAAACAGAAAGTTTGATAACTCTTATATTTTTTGTGAGTTATAATTAAGATTTTAGTTTTAAAGTTAGTTTTGTTAAATGTTAATTAAGACGATAAAATTAAAATTCCACAATTCTACTGTACCATAAAAATGTATAAACAATTTAAAATACGAATATATCACTTAGTTTATTTTGTGTAAATAGAATTTAAAAATCATCTCATTGTATTGTCAGAAATACAAATTGAATATGAATTTTAAAATTAGTTGTTTTTAATTTTAATTAATACGATTAAATATGAAAAATCTAGCACTGTTTGACATTTTAGAAATCATTTACCATAAGCTAAAACATATAACAACAAGGTGAACCACAATTTTTGCATCGAGAGACGACAGGGTGTTTTAACCAAGGTATCAGGTCATTAAAGGCTCAAGGCGACACTTCTTGGAACTCGTTTGAAACAAAAATTTTCTTCTTATCTCGCGTGAAAAGACCTCTTGCTCTCTCTTACTTTGTAATGCGCCGTCAAAGCTCTTGCACTTTCTAAGTTCAGTGGTTTGATTGTGTGGAACGAATTTAACCGACGACATTACATCAAATTAACGTCTTCCATAAGTAAGCTACATTTTTCTTTTGTTTTAATTGTACTGTAAAATAACAGGTGGTTATTTGTAAGTGACGGGTAGGAATTATTAATCAATACTCATTATTGGCCTTACTCAGTACAAGGTTTTGTATTGTAAATATTAAATTTTCACAATAGGCCTATGTGAAATAGATTTTCAGTAAGTTTATTGGCTCGGTTGATCTTTTAATTAAAAATTCTGCGTAGGATATTCTTCGTTACAAACAATAATAAAATAATTAAAAAATTTGCATTAAACCATGTTAAAGAAAGTACCAGGTTAACCAAGCCTTGCTCGTTGGTTTTAATTTTCTTTTGTTATAGTGTAGTGATAAAAAGCTATTAAGTTGCCACCAACAACAAACTTGGAACCAACTATACCTCTTCACAGTTAACAGCTGTTTCAAAAAGTCTGCTGAAAACTAACGTTGCTTTCTTTTTGTTAACACTTCGTTGTTATTTCGTTACCAAAACAGCAACCCATAAGACCAATGTTAAAAAATTATGATTTTTAAATTTAATTTGAGACCAAATTTGATTTTTCCTGAGATTGAGGCTGTTTCTAAACTTATTTTTGGGCAAAAACACTCTTAAATGCAAAGTTTAAGCATAATCTACCCGCTAGATTTCGAGATCATAGAACACACATACCTCAGACAGTGCTCGTATTATAGGATAATGCATTGATCACAGAGAAAAAAATGTCTCACATAAAAGCAAACAGTACGTTTCATTTTGCCAGTTGGGTTTCTGATTTCTTTTATGAAGACTGTTTATTTGATACGTAAGTCTTTTTATTGTGCATAATCATGGGAAAAATTAAACAGTTAAACATTTAAAATAAACTCACAAATTTGGTGCGAGTGAGTGTTGATTTGATAAACAACTGTTTCATCAATATGGCAGTTGTGGAAAGCGGTATCAATGCTGAGAGGCCTTACAAATGTTAATCGATAAAAAGTAATCGACCCTGACCTGGAGCTCCGCTACGACCAGCGTCTAGTGGCACAACAATAACAACGGTGAGCAGTTCATAAAGGAATTATAAATCAATCCAATGTTTTACTGATCATTAATAGTAGTTTTCATTACTAGGAGCAAAAGTGGGTCTTTTTGGTGCGCAATCGTGTTTTAAAAACGAGGCGTAGCCGAGTTTTTAAAAACGATTAAGCATCAAAAAGACACTTTTGCTCCGAGTGATGAACAACGTTTTTTATCATAATGCGAAAATTAGACTTTTGATCGTTAAAAATAATAACTATAAAGTTTTATTTTCAAGGTTATATTTACAAAGTAAGTAATATGCAGTGTTTATATTTCTGTTATTTACAAACAATTCTTTTCATAACGTTTGAATTTCAAAATTCTGCTCAACATAAATAAATCAATAGTAATATACTTGGCAAACAGCTGACTTTTCAGTACTAGGACCTAAAAAATTCTCCAGATGATTTTTCAGTCCTAGGACAGAAAAGATTCGGTTTTGGTACTATTGAGAGAACAAAAAACTGGCTGATTTCGTGCAGAATGATAAAAAAAAATTTAAACACAGTCGACCTAGTGCATTATGTTTAAGGTCAACGTTATAACTTGGTTTACATACACAATTACTACGCAAGAATTCAATAATAAGGCTAATGTTAAATTGATTGTAAATGCATTGGATATATGAAATCTAAGTAATCGTGCATATACAAAAAAATTAGAACCATTGGCGTGCAAAATATAATGTATTACGGTACTTCAATAAAAAACATCATTTACGAGTCAGCATTACCGGACCGCCTTGGATTTTTATTCCCTTAAGACTAATGTTAAAGTTAAAGTTCAACCATTCACTGAGCTTTTTTATTGGTCGATAAAGATTGATCTTTATGTTATTTGAAAGGAAAATATCAAGGACACTGTGAAATCAAAATTAATATTATAGAGCAATTTATGAGATTGCTGAAAAAGCGCGTCCATTTTTGAACAAAAAATGTTGACAATTCTTTGTTGTTCATTAGTAAAACCATCAAGAATATGTAAACAGTTTGATTTCATACCGCCCTAGGTACCAAAATTTCCTTTTAAATTAGATAAATATGAATATATATTTCGACAAATATTAAAGACTTGTAGTGGATGTGTGTGTTGTTAGTCTTATGTTAATAAAAATCCAAGGCGGCCGCTACTGCAGACTCGTGGAAAATGAATTGTCGTCCCACGATAAGTTTTGTTCTTGTTAAGTTGCTGCTCACAATTCTTGGCTATCATACAATTTAACATTGATTCAGTTATCAGTAAAAGAGATTGAGAATTACAGATGAAACAAAATGTAAACTATGGTTTTGGACGACACTAAATGACGCGTTTGCATACGACCTCGCGGCGATAGTATACGTGCTGATGATGCCCCTGGGACATACTGGTGAAATATTCGTTCCCGTCTTAAAGGATTGCTGTAGACGGTGAGTTTTTACTGCTTATTAGGAACAAATTATGTGAAAATTTAGGGGTAAAGAAGAGAATCTAGATGGTTCCCACTGCTGCCAACCGAGTGATTAACATCTGTATAATGGACTGAATGGTTGGTAACACTGACGGACGCTGCAACTCTTCCGCTTTTCTTTAAACCCTTTCCCTTATGCTGCCTAGGTATAAAGTAATCGTTCTAACGCAGTCGTTGCGATATGATATACGTGTTTGGTAGCTAAAGCTGTCCGACTGAAACCGTTGGAGCATCGATACAATGCCGATGCGATATGCTGATAACATGTAAATTAGTCGAGTTGACCACTGCCGTGGAGGTGGGGCTATGTGGATTACACAGTAGTCGATCGCTTGCGAGATGTTGACACATCGACTTGGACATGTCAAAGAGTCGACTGCGACCGATGGAGCATCGATACAATGCGATATGCTGATAACATGCAAATTAGTCGTGTTGACCACTGCCGTGGGGGCGGGGCTATGTGGATTACACAGTAGTCGATCGCTTGCGAGATGTTGACACATCGACTTGGACATGTCAAAGAGTCAACTGTGACCGATGGAGCATCGATACAATGCGATATGCTGATAACATGCAAATTAGTCGAGTTGACCACTGCCGTGGAGGCGGGGCTATGTGGATTACACAGTAGTCGATCGCTTGCGAGATGTTGACACATCGACTTGAACATGTCAAAGAGTCAACTGTGACCGATGGAGCATCGATACAATGCGATATGCTGATAACATGCAAATTAGTCGTGTTGACCACTGCCGTGGGGGCGGGGCTATGTGGATTACACAGTAGTCGATCGCTTGCGATATGTTGACACATCGACTTGGACATGTCAAAGAGTCGACTGCGACCGATGGAGCATCGATACAATGCGATATGCTGATAACATGCAAATTAGTCGTGTTGACCACTGCCGTGGAGGCGGGGCTATGTGGATTATACGGTAGTCGATCGCTGCGAAATGTTGACACATCGACTTGGACATGTCAAAGAGTCAACTGTGACCGATGGAGCATCGATACAATGCGATATGCTGATAACATGCAAATTAGTCGTGTTGACCACTGCCGTGGGGGCGGGGCTATGTGGATTACACAGTAGTCGATCGCTTGCGAGATGTTGAAACATCGACTTGGACATGTCAAAGAGTCGACTGCGACCGATGGAGCATCGATACAATGCGATATGCTGATAACATGCAAATTAGTCGTGTTGACCACTGATGCGGGGGCGGGGCTAGGTGGATTACACAGTAGGCGATCGCTTGCGAGATGTTGACACATCGACTTGGACATGTCAAACAGTCGACTGCGACCGATGGAGCATCGTTACAATGCGATATGCTGATAACATGCAAATTAGTCGTGTTGACCACTGATGCGGGGGCGGGGCTAGGTGGATTACACAGTAGTCGATCGCTTGCGAGATGTTGACACATCGACTTGGACATGTCAAACAGTCGACTGCGACCGATGGAGCATCGATACAATGCGATATGCTGATAACATGCAAATTAGTCGTGTTGACCACTACTGTGGGGGCGGGGCTATGTGGATTACACAGTAGTCGATCGCTTGCGAGATGTTGACACATCGACTTGGACATGTCAAAGAGTCACCTGCTACCGATGCATCGATACAATGCGATATGCTGATAACATGCAAATTAGTCGAGTTGACCACTGCCGTGGAGGTGGGGCTATGTGGATTACACAGTAGTCGATCGCTTGCGAGATGTTGACACATCGACTTGGACATGTCAAAGAGTCAACTGTGACCGATGGAGCATCGATACAATGCGATATGCTGATAACATGCAAATTAGTCGTGTTGACCACTGCCATGGGGGCGGGGCTATGTGGATTACACAGTAGTCGATCGCTTGCGATATGTTGACACATCGACTTGGACATGTCAAAGAGTCGACTGCGACCGATGGAGCATCGATACAATGCGATATGCTGATAACATGCAAATTAGTCGTGTTGACCACTGCCGTGGAGGCGGGGCTATGTGGATTATACGGTAGTCGATCGCTGCGAAATGTTGACACATCGACTTGGACATGTCAAAGAGTCAACTGTGACCGATGGAGCATCGATACAATGCGATATGCTGATAACATGCAAATTAGTCGTGTTGACCACTGATGTGGGAGCGGGGCTATGTGGATTACACAGTAGTCGATCGCTTGCGAGATGTTGACACATCGACTTGGACATGTCAAAGAGTCGACTGCGACCGATGGAGCATCGATACAATGCGATATGCTGATAACATGCAAATTAGTCGTGTTGACCACTGATGCGGGGGCGGGGCTAGGTGGATTACACAGTAGTCGATCGCTTGCGAGATGTTGACACATCGACTTGGACATGTCAAACAGTCGACTGCGACCGATGGAGCATCGATACAATGCGATATGCTGATAACATGCAAATTAGTCGTGTTGACCACTACTGTGGGGGCGGGGCTATGTGGATTACACAGTAGTCGATCGCTTGCGAGATGTTGACACATCGACTTGGACATGTCAAAGAGTCACCTGCTACCGATGCATCGATACAATGCGATATGCTGATAACATGCAAATTAGTCGAGTTGACCACTGCCGTGGAGGTGGGGCTATGTGGATTACACAGTAGTCGATCGCTTGCGAGATGTTGACACATCGACTTGGACATGTCAAAGAGTCGCCTGAGACCGATGCATCGATACAATGCGATATGCTGATAACATGCAAATTAGTCGTGTTGACCACTGCCGTGGGGGCGGGGCTATGTGGATTACACAGTAGTCGATCGCTGCGAGATGTTGACACATCGACTTGGACATGTCAAAGAGTCGACTGCGACCGATGGAGCATCGATACAATGCGATATGCTGATAACATGCAAATTAGTCGTGTTGACCACTGCTGCGGGGGCGGGGCTATGTGGATTACACAGTAGTCGATCGCTTGCGAGATGTTGACACATCGACTTGGACATGTCAAAGAGTCAACTGTGACCGATGGAGCATCGATACAATGCGATATGCTGATAACATGCAAATTAGTCGTGTTGACCACTGCCGTGGGGGCGGGGCTATGTGGATTACACAGTAGTCGATCGCTTGCGAGATGTTGACACATCGACTTGGACATGTCAAAGAGTCAACTGTGACCGATGCATCGATACAATGCGATATGCTGATAACATGCAAATTAGTCGTGTTGACCACTGCTGTGGGGGCGGGGCTATGTGGATTACACAGTAGTCGATCGCTTGCGAGATGTTGACACATCGACTTGGACATGTCAAAGAGTCAACTGTGACCGATGCATCGATACAATGCGATATGCTGATAACATGCAAATTAGTCGTGTTGACCACTGCTGTGGGGGCGGGGCTATGTGGATTACACAGTAGTCGATCGCTGCGAAATGTTGACACATCGACTTGGACATGTCAAAGAGTCGCCTGAGACCGATGCATCGATACAATGCGATATGCTGATAACATGCAAATTAGTCGTGTTGACCACTGCCGTGGGGGCGGGGCTATGTGGATTACACAGTAGTCGATCGCTTGCGAGATGTTGACACATCGACTTGGACATGTCAAAGAGTCGCCTGAGACCGATGCATCGATACAATGCGAAATGCTGATAACATGCAAATTAGTCGTGTTGACCACTGCTGTGGGGGCGGGGCTATGTGGATTACACAGTAGTCGATCGCTGCGAAATGTTGACACATCGACTTGGACATGTCAAAGAGTCAACTGTGACCGATGCATCGATACAATGCGATATGCTGATAACATGCAAATTAGTCGTGTTGACCACTGCTGTGGGGGCGGGGCTATGTGGATTACACAGTAGTCGATCGCTGCGAAATGTTGACACATCGACTTGGACATGTCAAAGAGTCGCCTGAGACCGATGCATCGATACAATGCGATATGCTGATAACATGCAAATTAGTCGTGTTGACCACTGCCGTGGGGGCGGGGCTATGTGGATTACACAGTAGTCGATCGCTTGCGAGATGTTGACACATCGACTTGGACATGTCAAAGAGTCGCCTGAGACCGATGCATCGATACAATGCGAAATGCTGATAACATGCAAATTAGTCGTGTTGACCACTGCTGTGGGGGCGGGGCTATGTGGATTACACAGTAGTCGATCGCTGCGAAATGTTGACACATCGACTTGGACATGTCAAAGAGTCAACTGTGACCGATGGAGCATCGATACAATGCGATATGCTGATAACATGCAAATTAGTCGTGTTGACCACTGCCGTGGGGGCGGGGCTATGTGGATTACACAGTAGTCGATCGCTGCGAAATGTTGACACATCGACTTGGACATGTCAAAGAGTCAACTGTGACCGATGGAGCATCGATACAATGCGATATGCTGATAACATGCAAATTAGTCGTGTTGACCACTGCTGTGGGGGCGGGGCTATGTGGATTACACAGTAGTCGATCGCTGCGAGATGTTGACACATCGACTTGGACATGTCAAAGAGTCGCCTGAGACCGATGCATCGATACAATGCGATATGCTGATAACATGCAAATTAGTCGTGTTGACCACTGCTGTGGGGGCGGGGCTATGTGGATTACACAGTAGTCGATCGCTGCGAAATGTTGACACATCGACTTGGACATGTCAAAGAGTCGCCTGAGACCGATGCATCGATACAATGCGATATGCTGATAACATGCAAATTAGTCGTGTTGACCACTGCTGTGGGGGCGGGGCTATGTGGATTACACAGTAGTCGATCGCTGCGAAATGTTGACACATCGACTTGGACATGTCAAAGAGTCGCCTGAGACCGATGCATCGATACAATGCGATATGCTGATAACATGCAAATTAGTCGTGTTGACCACTGCCGTGGGGGCGGGACTATGTGGATTACACAGTAGTCGATCGCTGCGAAATGTTGACACATCGACTTGGACATGTCAAAGAGTCGCCTGAGACCGATGCATCGATACAATGCGATATGCTGATAACATGCAAATTAGTCGTGTTGACCACTGCTGTGGGGGCGGTGCTATGTCGATCGCTGCGAAATGTTGACACATCGACTTGGACATGTCAAAGAGTCAACTGTGACCGATGGAGCATCGATACAATGCGATATGCTGATAACATGCAAATTAGTCGTGTTGACCACTGCCGTGGGGGCGCGGGGCTATGTGGATTACACAGTAGTCGATCGCTGCGAAATGTTGACACATCGACTTGGACATGTCAAAGAGTCAACTGTGACCGATGGAGCATCGATACAATGCGATATGCTGATAACATGCAAATTAGTCGTGTTGACCACTGCTGTGGGGGCGGGGCTATGTGGATTACACAGTAGTCGATCGCTGCGAAATGTTGACACATCGACTTGGACATGTCAAAGAGTCAACTGTGACCGATGGAGCATCGATACAATGCGATATGCTGATAATAAGCAAATTAGTCGTGTTGACCACTGCTGTGGGGGCGGGGCTATGTGGATTACACAGTAGTCGATCGCTTGCGAGATGTTGACACATCGACTTGGACATGTCAAAGAGTCGCCTGAGACCGATGCATCGATACAATGCGATATGCTGATAACATGCAAATTAGTCGTGTTGACCACTGCTGTGGGGGCGGGGCTATGTGGATTACACAGTAGTCGATCGCTTGCGAGATGTTGACACATTGACTTGGACATGTCAAAGAGTCGACTGCGTTTATAGATGCTGATTATGTTGTTGTCATATGTTTGCACACGGTTATATATTTATGCATATAGCATACAGGGTTTCCATTTCAGCTACACTTATGACGGTACTCCGAAACGGCGAAACACCTTTAAATTTTTTGTTTACAAAACAAGGCACTGAGAATAAGTTTTGAATCGGATTTATGTAACAATATTATGTCTTTTGACTTTTTCATATATTTTTGAGTGCTCATCTTTTTTTATAAAAAAACAACTTTATAATTTTAGAAATCGAGATCATTACAACCTCCAAAACAATTCTTTAATAACTATTCCACTTCATAAAACTCCAAATTTTGAAAAACAAATACATCTTTCTTCCGTAAAGCTGTTTAAGGCTAGGCGCACACGAACGACTTTTCAGTCGGCCGACTAAAAAGTCGGCGTAGAGAAAAAAATCGGACCCATGTTGGTAAATACGACCGCGCACACCAGCCGACTGCACTACGACAGTCGGCCGACTGTCGTGGAGCAGTCGGGACGAGATGGGTCATGCCCGATTTTCCCGCCGACTGCTCAACGACTCAACTGTCGTGGCGTATGGGTAAATGCACGGAAACAAGTTGAGATGCGCACACCGCCGACTGTCGGGCACGATAGTCGGGCATGTCTGCTGTTTTTACTTGGGAAATACTGTTGTTTGGGCGTTTATTCACAATTTTATTTACACGTTTTCGCATAATTTTAGTTTAAATCATAAAGAATATGGTGTGTGTCAATCATTTTTTTTATTCTCTATCAAAAGATATGCAATTTTATAGGTAATGCTATTAAAAATACTAAATAAAAAATACCCCTAAGAACCCATAATTAAGGGCGAGGATTGAAACCCCTAACCATCTCAAAAAGTTTAAGAATTAAATTATCCTTTTAATCTTAATTTTATTAATGAAGATCAAAAATTAAGATTAAGGCTCCGGTCTACCTGAGCCCGAATGCCGCCTCGCGGCCGCGGCCGTAGCGCTAGTCGAGTTTTATGGTTGCAGATGTTTACGGGAATCGTGTTTTAAAATGAACTCATTAAAATAGAGATTGACTCTTATTACTTTATCTAAAAGTATAAAGAAGAATCTCGTCTTCTCTGGTTTTAGAATTTTTAAATAAAAACTCTTTTTTTCAGTTTTTGTCTAAAGTAATCTGTTTTTCTCTAGTGGCGAGTTTTATGGATGCAGAGGTTTACTGGAATCGTGTTTTAAAATTAATCAATAAAGGCAGAGATGGGCTTTGAACTTTTTATAAAAGTAAAGAGACAGATCTCGTATTCTCTGGTTTTAGAAATTTCTAATACAATTTCTAATTTCAGGTAAAACTGACTAAATTCATCTGTTTTTCTCGATGCAAATACAAAATTTTTTTTAGATTATGTTATCTTCTGCTAAATGCAGCCTAGAGCTATAACTAAGGTGTCATATTAAAGAAGAACATCGGTGCTAAATCTTTGTTATACTTTGGTAATTATTTCATCAAAACTAATAGAAAACTTCAGTTAAAAGTCGATAAAAAACAGATCATTTTAGAGAGTTAAAGCAGAAATTAGAAATTTTATTTAAAAATTCTAAAACCAGAGAAGACGAGATCAATCTCTTTACTTTTAGAAAAAGTTAAGAGCCAATCTTGATCTTAATTGGTTAGTTTTAAAACACGATTCCCGTAAACCTCTGCATCTATAAAACTCGCCAATGGAGAAAAACAGATGATCTTAGACAGTTATAACTGAAATTAAAAATTTTATTAAAGAATTCTAAAACCAGAGAAGACGCGATTTATCTTTCTAATTTTAGAATAAGTTAAGAGTCAATCTCTAACTTAATTAGTTATTCCTGTAAACCTCTGCACTGCAGCCATTAAACTCGCCAAGCGCTACGTCCGAGCGGCGGCATTCGGTACCGTAACGTCGTTCGGGCTCAGGTGGAGGGGAGCCTTAAAAAATTCGAATAAGATAAAAAATTATTAGGGTGTTTCTTCAGGGTGGCCAAAATTCGCTCTTCAGCTGATACAGCCATCCTCATCACAGTGTTTTGAAGGGTTATTTTGGGCTGTAGTAATTTTGATATCTCGTCGAAGCTGGAAACACTCATTCGTGATTAGCTGAAAAACTTTTCGGGATATTATCGTAGATCAGTGTATAACAAGTAAAACTGGCCCTTCATATGTCTCGTTAATATGGCTCGCACTGTAAATAGGATGAATCCAGTATTTTCTATTACGCTTTCGTTTTCTAAACCTTAGCATTAGCGCACATATGACAGCGGTTTGTGTCTGATCCATCGTGGGAAGACGACTAAACTGTCGTGTGTGTGCGCATCACAGTCAGCGACTGAAAAGTCGGGACGACTTTTGTGTCGTCCTCTCTGACTGCCAGACAGTCTTGCCCAACAGTCGGCCGACTGAAAAGTCGTTCGTGTGCGCCTAGCCTAACCCCCTTTCAATATTCCTAAAACACGAAAGAGACGTTGGTTATTCCGGTCTGAGAGTGTAACTCCTGGCAAAATAGTATTACAGAGTACAAGCCGATTTCAATGACAATCTGTGCTAGATAGCTATATTTTTCTTTTTAAAAGTTCAAGCACGATCCTATTTGGTAATATCTGACACCGTGTTGAAGAAAAACAATTTAAGTTAAGTGTCACCATTTCAAACAGTTACGGGGGAACATAAAACATGTTCCTCGCGTTAACATCATCATTAAAAATCAACAAAACCCTTTATCTCGCTTATTTTCCGCAACAATTGATCAAATTTCACATGTATATTCACGAGGTAGGACTATCTTATTTGCTTACTACACTTACATGGCCCAATTCTACCCCTCAAAACGTGTACACAAAATATGGCATTTAATGGGGGTGATAACAGAACTTGATACAATTCAGCATGTAACTTCACTTGCTGGGGCTACCAAGGGGGTACCTAATGTAGGACTACACTGTTTGCTTACAACACCCCCATGGCATCAAACCTACAAACTCAACCATTATACAGTTTTCATAGAAAATACGGTAATCTACAAATCCCATGTGATGGTCGATTACTACGCAGGTCTGCTGCGACGGCGTCATTTATATGTAAATGCACGTGTTCGCGACTCGCTGGAAATAAATCGCAATGCGATGATCGATTGCATTTCGATACGACTCGATATGATGTGTTGATGCGCGTTCGCGTCGTCAGAGTTGTCGGTCGGTGATGGATCGTTCTCTCTCTGTTTATCGCATCGCCTGACATATCTCCGTCACTCTCCAGTGAGCTCGTATGAGCAATCAGCGATCCACTTGTCGTCTCACTCGCAGCTTTGACTCAATCGCGCTTTCAAGTGGCTGCTGTCATCTAGCGTTTACTGTGGTTTATATACAGTGCACTAGAATGATGAATATGAGCGAATTATTTTATACCGGGACAAATCGTTATCGCAACACAAAGTATTTAGTTATTGATAAAAAAAGATATATTTTCTCTTCGCATGTGTGGTTATTTTTGCAAACTCAATGGAATAGCTCATTTTAAACTTAAATATATGATACGAAATAAAAAACTATATTTCTAGTCCTGGATTTCTATTCAACATTTAATTGTACTTATTGGACAAAAATATCCATCTTAAAATATACTTCAGAACTAAAATTTATCAGTTATAAGCATATGCTAATGGGTAACAATCTTTATATTAATAGGCAAAATTGTTTCGTTTATTCCTTTTTTCTCAGCTTGTTCGCAAC
Organism: Neoaliturus tenellus; assembly: GCA_030545055.2. Taxonomy (NCBI): domain Eukaryota; kingdom Metazoa; phylum Arthropoda; class Insecta; order Hemiptera; family Cicadellidae; genus Neoaliturus; species Neoaliturus tenellus. Next base: position 34,797,613 of record CM061537.1, read on the forward strand.
GTAGGAGAAATCCGTGCATATCGTTAGAAAGGTATAGTCCTGTAGATGATCAGAATCACATTCCAATTCTCGTCTGCCTTCAGGGCTACGCCCCACAGGCTTTTAAAGTTGCAATGTTAATCTTATGGAGGAAGGATAATTAATTAATTGACTCATTGGATAGCTGTTGTAAAAAACAACTGCTAGAAAAACGGGAAGAACAGAGGTTTCAGTTAAAATATTTTCAAACTTTTGGGGTCCAGATCAACTTAAATTTTGGTCGAATTTCGATCAGGACGCGATCTCTAGTAAAGAATAATAGAATAAAGCTCTACATACATTTCACTATTGGTAGGTAAACAGAGATACATTAACGTGAACGACTTCAAGAACATTTCATAAACGCTATTATTACTCTGTCATTCCATAAATAGAAAAGGAACACTAAACCTGATTATGGCGTGGTAAACAGGAATGTACATAAATTAGATATTCAAGCGTAAGCGGTAAAATATATGGTAACCATATTACTAAAAATTTTACCGACTAAGTAATGAGTTTTTCTTACCGTGCGGCAATAATAAAGGGCATAGTTTGGAAAAAATAAAAAAAATTCTATTCAGTGCCAAAACAGCCTTTTATAAACCGTTTTAAGCCAAGTTCTAAAAAAACCCATGCCCTTATATAACCCACCGATATTGTGAAATTTTGAGTATGCGGCTTTAGTCGCAGCAGCGCCGTATGATGATATAGACATGACAGATCCACACCTCGCACGGACAGCCTGTGTTATTGAAATGAGGCCGATGTGGGGGGGGGGGGTAGAGGGGGGCTAAAGGGGGGTCTATTAGGAGCATATTGAGCACCTCATTGCCTCCAACGCACACACACACGCACGCATAGCACAGGGCAGCGGGGGCAGTGACAGTCTATTCGCAAACAAGTTGACATCATGATTCCAATCTTTTTCTGCTGGACCGTAGCTTCTGTAGAAGATATTTTAGGAAGGGATATATGTAAGGATTCGTTCATAGTCAAAATAAAACAGGGAAGAAAATCTAAGATCAATAATTTTCTTAGTACGAATCCTATCAAATTACATCTAATCCCACCAATATCGAAATCTATCTAATTACCGGTCAATTCAGAGTTAATAAACTGCAAGTAACATAATATGATGCATTAAATTCCTTTAAAACTCTTTTTAACTCGGCATGGAGCACGTATGTTAATTAGGATTCTTGAAAGAAGTGCAGCTATTCACACTCAACATCATACGGATCGCTCTCTTCTGCACTCTGGAAATTCGCAAAAGATCACTCAAGAATGCGGAATCCCCTAATCAACTTTAAAGACTTTAGTGCGTATGCGTTACACAAAACGCGACTCTATAAGCGAAGTGTCGATCAATCGGATTAGAAATGGGTTTTTGAATTTAGAAAACATATTTACAAAAACAATTGGGATGAAAATTTAGAGCAAAAATTGTTAATATATGGTGCCGAAGAAAAGGTTTTATCGAATATTAGTCCTAGACACAAGTATGATATCAGCTCCAATGAGCTCATAGCTCCTCCTGGTATACCGTGTGTCTATAGCGTGTCTACAATACCCCGCCCAAACCCATCAGACACCCTAGTAAGTGGTGGACCGACGCCTGATATCATTGTGTAATGTAGACAAGTATGATAATCAGCTCCAATGAGCTGCCGGCTCCTCCTGGTATACCGTGTGTCTATAGTGTGTCTACAATACCCCGCCCAAACCCATCAGACACCCTAGTAAGTGGTGGACCGACGCCTGATATCATTGTGTAATGTAGACAAGTATGATAATCAGCTCCAATGAGCTCACAGCTCCTCCTGGTATACCGTGTGTCTATAGTGTGTCTACAATACCAAGCCCAAACCCATCAGACACCCTAGTAAGTGGTGGACCGACGCCTGATATCATTGTGTAATGTAGACAAGTATGATAATCAGCTCCAATGAGCTCACAGCTCCTCCTGGTATACCGTGTGTCTATAGTGTGTCTACAATACCAAGCCCAAACCCATCAGACACCCTAGTAAGTGGTGGACCGACGCCTGATATCATTGTGTAATGTAGACAAGTATGATAATCAGCTCCAATGAGCTCACAGCTCCTCCTGGTATACCGTGTGTCTATAGTGTGTCTACAATACCCCGCCCAAACCCATCAGACACCCTAGTAAGTGGTGGACCGACGCCTGATATCATTGTGTAATGTAGACAAGTATGATAATCAGCTCCAATGAGCTCACAGCTCCTCCTGGTATACCGTGTGTCTATAGTGTGTCTACAATACCAAGCCCAAACCCATCAGACACCCTAGTAAGTGGTGGACCGACGCCTGATATCATTGTGTAATGTAGACAAGTATGATAATCAGCTCCAATAAGCTGCCGGCTCCTCCTGGTATACCGTGTGTCTATAGCGTGTCTACAATACCCCGCCCAAACCCATCAGACACCCTAGTAAGTGGTGGACCGACGCCTGATATCATTGTGTAATGTAGACAAGTATGATAATCAGCTCCAATGAGCTGCCGGCTCCTCCTGGTATACCGTGTGTCTATAGTGTGTCTACAATACCCCGCCCAAACCCAACAGACACCCTAGTAAGTGGTGGACCGACGCCTGATATCATTGTGTAATGTAGACAAGTATGATAATCAGCTCCAATGAGCTCACAGCTCCTCCTGGTATACCGTGTGTCTATAGTGTGTCTACAATACCAAGCCCAAACCCATCAGACACCCTAGTAAGTGGTGGACCGACGCCTGATATCATTGTGTAATGTAGACAAGTATGATAATCAGCTCCAATGAGCTCACAGCTCCTCCTGGTATACCTTGTGTCTATAGTGTGTCTACAATACCCCGCCCAAACCCATCAGACACCCTAGTAAGTGGTGGACCGACGCCTGATATCATTGTGTAATGTAGACAAGTATGATAATCAGCTCCAATGAGCTCACAGCTCCTCCTGGTATACCGTGTGTCTATAGTGTGTCTACAATACCCCGCCCAAACCCATCAGACACCCTAGTAAGTGGTGGACCGACGCCTGATATCATTGTGTAATGTAGACAAGTATGATAATCAGCTCCAATGAGCTCACAGCTCCTCCTGGTATACCGTGTGTCTATAGTGTGTCTACAATACCCCGCCCAAACCCATCAGACACCCTAGTAAGTGGCGGATCGGCACCTGATATCATTGTGTAATGTAGACAAGTATGATAATCAGCTCCAATGAGCTCCCAGCTCCTCCTGGTATACCGTGTGTCTATAGTGTGTCTACAATACCCCGCCCAAACCCATCAGACACCCTAGTAAGTGGCGGATCGGCGCCTGATATCATTGTGTAATGTAGACAAGTATGATAATCAGCTCCAATGAGCTCCCAGCTCCTCCTGGTATACCGTGTGTCTATAGTGTGTCTACAACACCCCGCCCAAACCCATCAGACACCCTAGTAAGTGGCGCATCGACGCCTGATATCATTGTGTAATGAAGACAAGTATAATAATCAGCTCCAATGAGCTGCTGGCTCCTCCTGGTATACTGTGTGTCTATAGTGTGTCTACAATGCCCCATCCAAACCCAACAGACACCCTAGTAAGTGACGCATCGACGCCTGATATCATTGTGTAATGAAGACAAGTATAATAATCAGCTCCAATGAGCTCCCAGCTCCTCCTGATATACTGTGTGTCTATAGTGTGTCTACAATGCCCCATCCAAACCCAACAGACACCCTAATAAGTGGCGCATCGACGCCTGATAACATTGTGTAATGTAGACAAGTATAATTATCAGCTCCAATGAGCTCCCAGCTCCTCCTGGTATACCGTGTGTCTATAGTGTGTCTACAATGCCCCATCCAAACCCATCAGACACCCTAGTAAGTGGCGGATCGACGCCTGATATCATTGTGTAATGTAGACAAGTATGATAATCAGCTCCAATGAGCTGCTGGCTCCTCCTGGTATACCGTGTGTCTATAGTGTGTCTACAATGCCCCATCCAAACCCATCAGACACCCTAGTAAGTGGCGGATCGACGCCTGATATCATTGTGTAATGTAGACAAGTATGATAATCAGCTCCAATGAGCTCCCAGCTCCTCCTGGTATACCGTGTGTCTATAGTGTGTCTACAATGCCCCATCCAAACCCATCAGACACCCTAGTCAGTGGCGGATCGACGCCTGATATCATTGTGTAATGTAGACAAGTATGATAATCAGCTCCAATGAGCTGCTGGCTCCTCCTGGTATACCGTGTGTCTATAGTGTATCTACAATGCCCCATCCAAACCCATCAGACACCCTAGTAAGTGGCGGATCGACGCCTGATATCATTGTGTAATGTAGACAAGTATGATAATCAGCTCCAATGAGCTCACAGCTCCTCCTGGTATACCGTGTGTCTATAGTGTGTATACAATGCCCCATCCAAACCCATCAGACACCCTAGTAAGTGGCGGATCGACGCCTGATATCATTGTGTAATGTACACAAGTATGATAATCAGCTCCAATGAGCTCACAGCTCCTCCTGGTATACCGTGTGTCTATAGTGTGTCTACAATGCCCCATCCAAACCCATCAGACACCCTAGTAAGTGGCGGATCGACGTCTGATATCATTGTGTAATGTAGACAAGTATGATAATCAGCTCCAATGAGCTCACAGCTCCTCCTGGTATACCGTGTGTCTATAGTGTGTCTACAATGCCCCGCCCAAACCCATCAGACACCCTAGTAAGTGGCGGATCGGCGCCTGATATCATTGTGTAATGTAGACAAGTATGATAATCTGCTCCAATGAGCTCACAGCTCCTCCTGGTATACCGTGTGTCTATAGTGTGTCTACAATACCCCGCCCAGACCCATCAGACACCCTAGTAAGTGGCGGATCGACGACTGATATCATTGTGTAATGTAGACAAGTATGATAATCAGCTCCAATGAGCTGCCGGCTCCTCCTGGTATACCGTGTGTCTATAGTGTGTCTACAATACCCCGCCCAGACCCATCAGACACCCTAGTAAGTGGCGGATCGGCGCCTGATATCATTGTGTAATGTAGACAAGTATGATAATCTGCTCCAATGAGCTCACAGCTCCTCCTGGTATACCGTGTGTCTATAGTGTGTCTACAATACCCCGCCCAGACCCATCAGACACCCTAGTAAGTGGCGGATCGACGACTGATATCATTGTGTAATGTAGACAAGTATGATAATCAGCTCCAATGAGCTGCCGGCTCCTCCTGGTATACCGTGTGTCTATAGTGTGTCTACAATACCCCGCCCAGACCCATCAGACACCCTAGTAAGTGGCGGATCGGCGCCTGATATCATTGTGTAATGTAGACAAGTATGATAATCTGCTCCAATGAGCTGCCGGCTCCTCCTGGTATACCGTGTGTCTATAGTGTCTACAATACCTCGCACAAACCCATCAGACACCCTAGTAAGTGGCGGATCGGCGAATGATATCATTGTGTAATGTAGACAAGTATGATAATCTGCTCCAATGAGCTCACAGCTCCTCCTGGTATACCGTGTGTCTATAGTGTGTCTACAATACCCCGCCCAGACCCATCAGACACCCTAGTAAGTGGCGGATCGACGACTGATATCATTGTGTAATGTAGACAAGTATGATAATCAGCTCCAATGAGCTGCCGGCTCCTCCTGGTATACCGTGTGTCTATAGTGTGTCTACAACACCCCGCACAAACCCATCAGACACCCTAGTAAGTGGCGGATCGGCGAATGATATCATTGTGTAATGTAGACAAGTATGATAATCTGCTCCAATGAGCTCACAGCTCCTCCTGGTATACCGTGTGTCTATAGTGTGTCTACAATACCCCGCCCAAACCCATCAGACACCCTATAGTAAGTGGCGGATCGACGACTGATATCATTGTGTAATGTAGACAAGTATGATAATCTGCTCCAATGAGCTGCCGGCTCCTCCTGGTATACCGTGTGTCTATAGTGTCTACAATACCTCGCACAAACCCATCAGACACCCTAGTAAGTGGCGGATCGGCGAATGATATCATTGTGTAATGTAGACAAGTATGATAATCTGCTCCAATGAGCTCACAGCTCCTCCTGGTATACCGTGTGTCTATAGTGTGTCTACAATACCCCGCCCAGACCCATCAGACACCCTAGTAAGTGGCGGATCGGCGCCTGATATCATTGTGTAATGTATACAAGTATGATAATCTGCTCCAAGGAGCTCACAGCTCCTCCTGGTATACCGTGTGTCTATAGTGTGTCTACAATACCCCGCCCAGACCCATCAGACACCCTAGTAAGTGGCGGATCGGCGCCTGATATCATTGTGTAATGTATAAAAGTATGATAATCTGCTCCAATGAGCTCACAGCTCCTCCTGGTATACCGTGTGTCTATAGTGTGTCTACAATACCCCGCCCAGACCCATCAGACACCCTAGTAAGTGGCGGATCGGCGCCTGATATCATTGTGTAATGTATACAAGTATGATAATCTGCTCCAATGAGCTCACAGCTCCTCCTGGTATACCGTGTGTCTATAGTGTATCTACAATGCCCCATCCAAACCCATCAGACACCCTAGTAAGTGGCGGATCGACGCCTGATATCATTGTGTAATGTAGACAAGTATGATAATCAGCTCCAATGAGCTCACAGCTCCTCCTGGTATACCGTGTGTCTATAGTGTGTATACAATGCCCCATCCAAACCCATCAGACACCCTAGTAAGTGGCGGATCGACGCCTGATATCATTGTGTAATGTACACAAGTATGATAATCAGCTCCAATGAGCTCACAGCTCCTCCTGGTATACCGTGTGTCTATAGTGTGTCTACAATGCCCCATCCAAACCCATCAGACACCCTAGTAAGTGGCGGATCGACGTCTGATATCATTGTGTAATGTAGACAAGTATGATAATCAGCTCCAATGAGCTCACAGCTCCTCCTGGTATACCGTGTGTCTATAGTGTGTCTACAATGCCCCGCCCAAACCCATCAGACACCCTAGTAAGTGGCGGATCGGCGCCTGATATCATTGTGTAATGTAGACAAGTATGATAATCTGCTCCAATGAGCTCACAGCTCCTCCTGGTATACCGTGTGTCTATAGTGTGTCTACAATACCCCGCCCAGACCCATCAGACACCCTAGTAAGTGGCGGATCGACGACTGATATCATTGTGTAATGTAGACAAGTATGATAATCAGCTCCAATGAGCTGCCGGCTCCTCCTGGTATACCGTGTGTCTATAGTGTGTCTACAATACCCCGCCCAGACCCATCAGACACCCTAGTAAGTGGCGGATCGGCGCCTGATATCATTGTGTAATGTAGACAAGTATGATAATCTGCTCCAATGAGCTCACAGCTCCTCCTGGTATACCGTGTGTCTATAGTGTGTCTACAATACCCCGCCCAGACCCATCAGACACCCTAGTAAGTGGCGGATCGACGACTGATATCATTGTGTAATGTAGACAAGTATGATAATCAGCTCCAATGAGCTGCCGGCTCCTCCTGGTATACCGTGTGTCTATAGTGTGTCTACAATACCCCGCCCAGACCCATCAGACACCCTAGTAAGTGGCGGATCGGCGCCTGATATCATTGTGTAATGTAGACAAGTATGATAATCTGCTCCAATGAGCTGCCGGCTCCTCCTGGTATACCGTGTGTCTATAGTGTCTACAATACCTCGCACAAACCCATCAGACACCCTAGTAAGTGGCGGATCGGCGAATGATATCATTGTGTAATGTAGACAAGTATGATAATCTGCTCCAATGAGCTCACAGCTCCTCCTGGTATACCGTGTGTCTATAGTGTGTCTACAATACCCCGCCCAGACCCATCAGACACCCTAGTAAGTGGCGGATCGACGACTGATATCATTGTGTAATGTAGACAAGTATGATAATCAGCTCCAATGAGCTGCCGGCTCCTCCTGGTATACCGTGTGTCTATAGTGTGTCTACAACACCCCGCACAAACCCATCAGACACCCTAGTAAGTGGCGGATCGGCGAATGATATCATTGTGTAATGTAGACAAGTATGATAATCTGCTCCAATGAGCTCACAGCTCCTCCTGGTATACCGTGTGTCTATAGTGTGTCTACAATACCCCGCCCAAACCCATCAGACACCCTATAGTAAGTGGCGGATCGACGACTGATATCATTGTGTAATGTAGACAAGTATGATAATCTGCTCCAATGAGCTCACAGCTCCTCCTGGTATACCGTGTGTCTATAGTGTGTCTACAATACCCCGCCCAGACCCATCAGACACCCTAGTAAGTGGCGGATCGGCGCCTGATATCATTGTGTAATGTATACAAGTATGATAATCTGCTCCAAGGAGCTCACAGCTCCTCCTGGTATACCGTGTGTCTATAGTGTGTCTACAATACCCCGCCCAGACCCATCAGACACCCTAGTAAGTGGCGGATCGGCGCCTGATATCATTGTGTAATGTATAAAAGTATGATAATCTGCTCCAATGAGCTCACAGCTCCTCCTGGTATACCGTGTGTCTATAGTGTGTCTACAATACCCCGCCCAGACCCATCAGACACCCTAGTAAGTGGCGGATCGGCGCCTGATATCATTGTGTAATGTATACAAGTATGATAATCTGCTCCAATGAGCTCACAGCTCCTCCTGGTATACCGTGTGTCTATAGTGTATCTACAATGCCCCATCCAAACCCATCAGACACCCTAGTAAGTGGCGGATCGACGCCTGATATCATTGTGTAATGTAGACAAGTATGATAATCAGCTCCAATGAGCTCACAGCTCCTCCTGGTATACCGTGTGTCTATAGTGTGTATACAATGCCCCATCCAAACCCATCAGACACCCTAGTAAGTGGCGGATCGACGCCTGATATCATTGTGTAATGTACACAAGTATGATAATCAGCTCCAATGAGCTCACAGCTCCTCCTGGTATACCGTGTGTCTATAGTGTGTCTACAATGCCCCATCCAAACCCATCAGACACCCTAGTAAGTGGCGGATCGACGTCTGATATCATTGTGTAATGTAGACAAGTATGATAATCAGCTCCAATGAGCTCACAGCTCCTCCTGGTATACCGTGTGTCTATAGTGTGTCTACAATGCCCCGCCCAAACCCATCAGACACCCTAGTAAGTGGCGGATCGGCGCCTGATATCATTGTGTAATGTAGACAAGTATGATAATCTGCTCCAATGAGCTCACAGCTCCTCCTGGTATACCGTGTGTCTATAGTGTGTCTACAATACCCCGCCCAGACCCATCAGACACCCTAGTAAGTGGCGGATCGACGACTGATATCATTGTGTAATGTAGACAAGTATGATAATCAGCTCCAATGAGCTGCCGGCTCCTCCTGGTATACCGTGTGTCTATAGTGTGTCTACAATACCCCGCCCAGACCCATCAGACACCCTAGTAAGTGGCGGATCGGCGCCTGATATCATTGTGTAATGTAGACAAGTATGATAATCTGCTCCAATGAGCTCACAGCTCCTCCTGGTATACCGTGTGTCTATAGTGTGTCTACAATACCCCGCCCAGACCCATCAGACACCCTAGTAAGTGGCGGATCGACGACTGATATCATTGTGTAATGTAGACAAGTATGATAATCAGCTCCAATGAGCTGCCGGCTCCTCCTGGTATACCGTGTGTCTATAGTGTGTCTACAATACCCCGCCCAGACCCATCAGACACCCTAGTAAGTGGCGGATCGGCGCCTGATATCATTGTGTAATGTAGACAAGTATGATAATCTGCTCCAATGAGCTGCCGGCTCCTCCTGGTATACCGTGTGTCTATAGTGTCTACAATACCTCGCACAAACCCATCAGACACCCTAGTAAGTGGCGGATCGGCGAATGATATCATTGTGTAATGTAGACAAGTATGATAATCTGCTCCAATGAGCTCACAGCTCCTCCTGGTATACCGTGTGTCTATAGTGTGTCTACAATACCCCGCCCAGACCCATCAGACACCCTAGTAAGTGGCGGATCGACGACTGATATCATTGTGTAATGTAGACAAGTATGATAATCAGCTCCAATGAGCTGCCGGCTCCTCCTGGTATACCGTGTGTCTATAGTGTGTCTACAACACCCCGCACAAACCCATCAGACACCCTAGTAAGTGGCGGATCGGCGAATGATATCATTGTGTAATGTAGACAAGTATGATAATCTGCTCCAATGAGCTCACAGCTCCTCCTGGTATACCGTGTGTCTATAGTGTGTCTACAATACCCCGCCCAAACCCATCAGACACCCTATAGTAAGTGGCGGATCGACGACTGATATCATTGTGTAATGTAGACAAGTATGATAATCTGCTCCAATGAGCTCACAGCTCCTCCTGGTATACCGTGTGTCTATAGTGTGTCTACAATACCCCGCCCAGACCCATCAGACACCCTAGTAAGTGGCGGATCGGCGCCTGATATCATTGTGTAATGTATACAAGTATGATAATCTGCTCCAAGGAGCTCACAGCTCCTCCTGGTATACCGTGTGTCTATAGTGTGTCTACAATACCCCGCCCAGACCCATCAGACACCCTAGTAAGTGGCGGATCGGCGCCTGATATCATTGTGTAATGTATAAAAGTATGATAATCTGCTCCAATGAGCTCACAGCTCCTCCTGGTATACCGTGTGTCTATAGTGTGTCTACAATACCCCGCCCAGACCCATCAGACACCCTAGTAAGTGGCGGATCGGCGCCTGATATCATTGTGTAATGTATACAAGTATGATAATCAGCTCCAATGAGCTGCCGGCTCCTCCTGGTATACCGTGTGTCTATAGTGTGTCTACAATACCCCCCCCCCCAAACCCATCAGAATCCCTAGTAAGTGGCGGATCGGAGCCTGATATCATTGTGTAATGTATACAAGTATGATAATCAGCTCCAATGAGCTGCCGGCTCCTCCTGGTATACCGTGTGTCTATAGTGTGTCTACAACACCCCGCCCAGACCCATCAGACACCCTAGTAAGTGGCGGATCGACGCCTGATATCATTGTGTAATGTAGACAAGTATGATAATCAGCTCCAATGAGCTGCCGGCTCCTCCTGGTATACCGTGTGTCTATAGTGTGTCTACAATACCCCGCCCAGACCCATCAGAATCCCTAGTAAGTGGCGGATCGGCGCCTGATATCATTGTGTAATGTAGACAAGTATGATAATCAGCTCCAATGAGCTGCTGGCTCCTCCTGGTATACCGTGTGTCTATAGTGTGTCTACAATGCCCCATCCAAACCTATCAGACACCCTAGTATGTGGCGGATCGACGCCTGATATCATTGTGTAATGTAGACAAGTATGATAATCAGTTCCAATGAGCTCCCAGCTACTCCTGGTATACCGCGTGTCTATAGTGTGTCTACAATACCCCGCCCAAACCCATCAGACACCCTAGTATGTGGCGGATCGACGCCTGATATCATTGTGTAATGTAGACAAGTATGATAATCAGTTCCAATGAGCTCCCAGCTACTCCTGGTATACCGCGTGTCTATAGTGTGTCTACAATACCCCGCCCAAACCCATCAGACACCCTAGTATGTGGCGGATCGACGCCTGATATCATTGTGTAATGTAGACAAGTATGATAATCAGCTCCAATGAGCTGCCGGCTCCTCCTGGTATACCGTGTGTCTATAGTGTGTCTACAATACCCCGCCCAAACCCATCAGACACCCTAGTTTGTGGCGGATCGACGCCTGATATCATTGTGTAATGTAGACAAGTATGATAATCAGCTCCAATGAGCTGCCGGCTCCTCCTGGTATACCGTGTGTCTATAGTGTGTCTACAATACCCCGCCCAAACCCATCAGACACCCTAGTATGTGGCGGATCGACGCCTGATATCATTGTGTAATGTAGACAAGTATGATAATCAGCTCCAATGAGCTGCCGGCTCCTCCTGGTATACCGTGTGTCTACAATACCCCGCCCAAACCTATCAGACACCCTAGTATGTGGCGGATCGACGCCTGATATCATTGTGTAATGTAGACAAGTATGATAATCAGCTCCAATGAGCTCCCTGCTCCTCCTGGTATACCGTGTGTCTATAGTGTGTCTACAATACCCCGCCCAAACCCATCAGAATCCCTAGTAAGTGGCGGATCGGCGCCTGATATCATTGTGTAATGAAGACAAGTATGATAATCAGCTCCAATGAGCTGCCGGCTCCTCCTGGTATACCGTGTGTCTATAGTGTGTCTACAACACCCCGCCCAGTCCCATCAGAATCCCTAGTAAGTGGCGGATCGGCGCCTTATATCATTGTGTAATGTAGACAAGTATGATAATCAGCTCCAATGAGCTGCCGGCTCCGTTGCCTTTCACCACTTATGTAAGGCGGCCGTCCCATATTAAGTCACGTGATACCATACTGGGCTCACCGCCTATATTGGCGGAAAGGACAAAGTTGATTTTCCAGTCAGGATCTTGAGCAGGGTATTTGAACGGTGCGATGTCAAAGAAATGGTTTAGTGAGTAATACAAGTGTTGCTCCTACCCTGTCCCACTCGTGTTAAAAACGTAAAACCATACGTGAAGGTGTCTTTACAGTTCACTCTACGAAGTAGAAATAACTGGCAGTTTACAAATAATACTTTACAATTTACAGCGTTTCAGCGACTGGAGTTACAACCATCACAAGCGAGTTTAATAACATAATGTTCCGTACTTATTTATCAAGTATATCGAAATGTAAAGTGATTATTTTCACCACAGGTTTTCTTAACTTAATTAAATGCCTTTTACCTTTGTAAATTTCAATTGAAATGCAGTATTTTCTTTCATAAAATATTGACTGGATGAAGCTTAATGCTGGATGTTTACAATTAAACTAAACCACAAACTTCACTTTTCTTGTACTTTACCTTTATTTTCCTTTTGTTGCCTTTTCCTGGCACTTTTGTCACACGTCATTGTGCTTTATTTACATTAAGAAGACTATACGACAGCCAAACTTAACTTTCATGTTGTTTTATGTCGCTGATGGTTCCTTTTCGTACTTACAAAAATGAAACTGTAGTTTAAGACACATCTCAATATTCTCAAATTGAGTTATCAGTGAAAATGATGTAAAAAGCGAAATTCTCTAAAAGCTTATGGAGATTTCAAAATCCCCCCCCCCCCCCCAAACGTGTGGGCCTGTTGACCTTTCGAGAGAGTCGTCTTGTCTTGCGCCGTGTTTTGGAAACGTGTCAAGGGTGTTGGGCCGCTACCGCGTTTTTGTTTCACTCCAATCTTATCTGATCGGATCGGATTAAACATCGTTTAGATCCAATCTCAACCGGTTCATTGATTGTCGATGATAATGTTTCACAATAAACATTTGGAAACAGACCCAACAATCTGATTTCTCGGTTACAATTGATTGTATGATTTAAAGCGTTATTGTTCCGTGTTATCTGGAAAGACTTAACGAGCGTATAAGATCGCCATCAATTTTATTTTTGGAGGGTTTTGTGTTTACACAAAAATTTAATGTAACACTAGGAAAATTTTAAAAATAGTTTTCTTATTTCTAGCAAAAATGAAGTGGTACATTTATCAATCTTAAAGAGTGTAAACGGTTACAACTTTTTCGTTATGTAACTGTTTGAAATGTGTAATTTTCTCAATGAAGTTATCCAGCAAATATTACACAAAATTCTTATTTGGCAATGTAGCAGTTAAAAAAAACCAACGTTAAAAATTACCAATTCGTTAAAAGTATACAAATATTACTTCTTTTTTACTGTGTACATGTATGTAAATGCGCTTTCCATTTAACTATATCACATTTAATGTACAAACCACCGTTTTTCCTGGAAACTGTTGAAGAAAAATAAAAATACAATCTTAATACGGTACTAACTAATAACAACTAAATGTTGTCAGTTTTTTACACAGTTTTGGCAAAGTTATAAAAAACTCTTTCTTTCATCATAAGTGTACTTGTTGCTCAATATCGCACAATTTAGTTAGGGTAATTTTTACTTTTTTCACTTTTTAATCAGTTTGTTAATCCTCCAAGGTTTAAATCATAACCTCTTTGGTATGGATAGACAGATGTTGGTTCTCATTGGTGTAAATATTACAGTTGCTAACTTGAAATCTTTTTAATTTCCTCATCAATGTTAATCAAATATAGAAATTTAGAACTTTAAGGGCTTCTAGGGCCCTTCAGTTTGGATGGATGTTTACCAATTTAGTTTAAAAACAACTTCTCGCCGAGCTTTATCCAATGATATACTAAAATCATAAAATTAGTTGAAAACTGTAGGAGGAGTTACTTGTACAAAAAACCGTGTCGCGTATTAAATGTGTATATAGAACATGTATAGATGCATGCCAAAAACCAGTTGTATGACAAAAAATGTATGTAGAAAATAACACAAAATTATTTGACTATGCCGGATTTAAAATAAACCAAAATACTAACAACATCATAACTGAATTAATATAGCCAATTTAGTTTATAATTGGCACGTATATACAATGTGCATTGATGTTTACACTTCAATTAATTGTTGAACAGTTGTTTTAACACATAATAAGCTTGACGTTTTGTAAGTTTTACAAGTTTTAGTTGAAGGTAACAACAATTCAATGCACCTATTATCCAGGTCTGAGGTAAAATGTTTTTTTTTTCTTCTCCGTAGTCCTGCCTCTATTATCATGTTGGTTAATAAATTGTCCATAACCATTGAAAATGTGTACTTTTTATTTTTTTTAAACCAATTTGGGTTGTTAAAACCTTTTATCCTCTTTTTAAAGGTAGGGTGGAATGAAAATAGTCTACATTGTACAAATATTTATCTTTACAATACAATTAACAATGCTTTATGAAACTCAACATTGCTTCATTTTGTGGTTTATAAGTAAAATACTTTACAATTTAGCGCTTTGGTGATAATTCGTTTAAATCAATGTATAATCAATAAGGAAAGTTAATGTTTAGTGATAAAATTAAATGTACAGTAACTTTTGTCGTTCTCTTTTAGTAAAACACAACGAAACCCACTCTAAAAATCAAATAACTGCCCCTAAAATGTATTATTAGCAATTTTTTGAACAAACTTCAATCTGTTTCAATTACCTCTTAAAATATTTTATAACTTACCACGATGTTTACTGGAATAAACAGATCTCTTAGTTAATTCTCCTTTATGCAAATATTCTTTTAAGTAAATCGAATTCCATGCCCAATTAAAGACAATTAACGATAATCGACCAACCAATTAGTGAATACCAGAGGGCCCGGTAGTCCTCCCTGAGACACTCCTGACACCGGAGCTAATTAATTAGGACGGTGTTATGCTATGATTAATTACTTACCCTTGACATCTCTCCTTGAGCGCTGTATCGGCTGCAGACAGAGATGCAGACTATGGGATGCTTCAGTAATTATAATCAGTAAACTTTGAGTACAACTTTGAAGGATTTGGTAAACTTTTAAAGGGGATTACGTCGCAAAAATGTTAAGTTATACAGATTTATGATTTTCAACGTAAAAACGTGATATTTACAAAGACAATGCTATTTTCCTTTACTGGCCATTTAACATACATTTCAATATGAATAAATCAAGGAAATACAGTACTTCACTTAATTCATCATTATAACTTAATACTTGAAAGTGTATTAGATATACAGAAGATATACTGTAAAGGATTGAATATATATTCAGTGCTTTGTTTGTAATAAGGTAAAAAATCTAGGTACTATTATAAGTAAATTGGCAGAAATACTATTCCAGGTCGAAATTTAAGTAGTTATCTCCTTCACCACTTTGTTGATTTAAGTTTGTTATTATTTATTTCAGTAAATAAGTAGGATCAAAATACAGTTCTTTGGTACAGTTTTTAAAATTTCGGAACACAAGAATGACAGCTACAGAATATCCTTACAACACATCTCACCCAATATGGAAATATAGTCCGGGGAAGTTAGCATTTCAATCTGACAAAATTAATAACAAAACAAAACCACTTGGGACGTGTTTGGCATGGTCCCCTGATCATTTTGTGAAAATTCCCAACTTTTCCCACTTTGGCATTTTCCGCCATCTTGGAAAATGGCGGCTAAAATATTTTATTATGTAAGCGTTTATTTAAAAATTAATTGTACGATAACCATGCGAGGTAAAAACCCCAAATAAAATTTATTCTACTCAGAAAAAGATTTCCTACAAGAAAATGTGGTATTTATTGGTGGGATCTTACACGCCAAGGACAATATTTGAACGTAAACAAAAAATTTGACAGAATTTTCATGTTATATTTGAGAATTTTCTTAGTTTACTTAGATTGTATTGAAGATATGAATTTTGTCCCTTGACAAAAGTTGTAGCCAATAAAATTTTGCATCTTTTCATGTATAATGTTTGCACATTACTCTTAAAACAAACACTGCAAAATATTTTAAATTTTAACTTTTATGTATTTTAGCAACAGGAAACATAAAAAATTAATATTTTCGCATGCAAGTACAACATTAATAACGTATTGAAACGAGTTGGAACTTATTTGGGGTGGCTCCATGATCATTTTGTGAAAATTTCCATTCATTCCCACCTTGGAATTTTCCGCCATCTTGGAAAATGGCGACTAAGACATGTCATTGTGTAAGCTTTCATTTAAAAATCGATTTTACGATAACCATACAGTGTAAAAACCTCAAACAAGATTTATTCTACTCACGAAAACATTTCCTACAAGAAAATGTGGTTTTTATTGATGGTATCTTACACGCTAGGGACAATATTGGAACATAAACTTAAAATTTTACAGGATTTTCATGTTATAGTTGCGAATTTCCTTGTTTACTTCGATATGATTTTTGTCCCTTTACAAAAGTTGGAGCCGATAAAATTTTGCATCTTTTCATGTATAATGTTTGCACATTACTCCTAAAACAAGAGCTAAAAATATTTTAATTTTTAACTTCTATGTAGTTTGGAGACGGGTGAACAAATTATAATTTGAGCAGGCAAATGCAACATTAATAAGTAAGTAAACCTTTATTGACGTGTTTGGCATGGTCCCCCGATAATTTGCGAAAATTCTAACCTTTTTTAAATCATTATTTCCGCCATCTTGGAAAATGGTGGCTAAGTATCAGAATCATATCACGTTTTTTGTTTTAAAATTAATTGTACATTAACCATAAGATGTAAAATCCTCAAACAAAATGTAAGTCTGTTGCACTCATCAAAGCGTTTCGCGTAAGAAATTGTATTCTTTATTGATTTCACATCTTACATGTCACACCCAACATCTGAGCGTTTAGTTTTAATTTTGTAAAAATATCATTTATATTTCTATGTATCGCCAAGTTTGAGTAGTGTCAAATTGTTGGTGCTGGCCCAGTTCAAGGTCACCTGAGGGATGACGTCATCGAGGTCAATGACCTCACCGATGACGTCATCGATGACGTCATCGATTGCGTCATCGATGACGTCATCACTAATGACGTCATTTCTATGACGTCACACCCATGACGTCACAGAAATGACGTGCTGATGACGTCATCACCCCTTACGTCATCAAAATGACGTCACCGACGCCACTGAGGTCAAGGTCACGCCGAAACTTAAAATTTTTTGGCACTTTTGCCGTTTCTCGCACTACGCTCCGAGTTTCAGTCAGAGTCCCCGTGACCTTGACCACTTGGAGCGAATTTTCGACGAGAAACGGCAAAAGTGCCAAGTTAAACTCGAGTTTCTGACATGACCCTGCCTAAATGGGCAATTGGTTATCCCTCAGGTGACCTTGAACCAGCACAACACCAACAATTTGATATTACTGTGACCTTGAAAAACCTAACAACGGAGCGCCGACACCGATGCGCACCCCACGACAGCCACCGAGTGACTGACTGTCAGGCTCTGTGTACTCTAGGTATATTGGCTTGAGAGACTAAGACTCTAAACTGTCAGGAATGGGAGTAACTAACTGAATTTTGCAAGGAAAAGTCATTTCATCCAATATATTAAACAAATCTTCATCAGTAAAACTGACATTAGTCTGTTTGGTATAAAACTTAGGGTGTCCGCGCAACAGTTTGCGCCACTTAGCTAAAGTTGAAACTCTCTTAACTTTGAGTGGTGGACAGTGAGCAACTAATAAAGTCTTAACACGGCTAAGTTTCTTACCTAAAGTGTCCTGCGACATGGCTTCACCTCACAAAAGTCCGCACAATACTGAGAGACTGCTTGTAGCGCATGAGTCAAGGGAAAAGAGGTGGGGGAAACAGCAGGAGTGGGGGAAGGTCACAGTGGTGGGGGAAGGTGAGGTGGTACGCTGGAGTATCGCATCACTTCACCATGAGCTGTCCTACAGTCAACACACTGTTCTCTTGGCCCGAGTTGGCACTAGAAGAAACATTTCTGTACAGCTTAGGCTGTGAGAGCCGAGGAAGCAAAGTCAAAGTGGAAATTGTGTTAAACTCCAAGATGAAGAGTCTCCTAAATAAACTAATTGTATCCCTGCAATCTCCTATAACTTTAGAGAAATACCACTTTATTAAGCGACACCTTATACTTTGGCAAAACGAAGCGGAAATGGAAAAGATTACAGTAAAATTAATCTAACTTAAAACTTGGACTGGACACTCATGGCGATACCACGTGGCGTGCAAACGCCACCCTAAACATTACAAGTTAGGTTATTGAGCACCTCTGGTACGATAACCGATGTGTTAGAGTTAAAGTGTGATGACCTTGAGTCAAAACACTGAAATACTACAAGTCGATATCGTCCCAGAGTTAAAGTGTAGCGACCTACATTCAGAACTTGTAAAATTACTTACATATAGAGAGCTAGAGAACAGCGAGACGCACCGCATGGAAGCCGGAGACATACTGGCGAAGCGGTGTTGTGCAGCCTAGGGACCCAGTTGTGTTGGGGGTATAGCCAACACTTAGAGTACAAGTGTTGTGGGTGACCTTGACCCACTTAACTTACCTGACCCCCCCCCCCCCGACAAAAGTGCGACCCCCCCCCCCCCCCGACAAAAGTGCGAACCCCCCCCCCCCCGACAAAAGTGCGAACCCCCCCCCCACCCCCACCCCCACCCCCACCCCCACCCCCACCCCCACCCCCTCCCCCACCCCTGATATCCTGGGCGTGGCAGCCCCGGTGGGGATATAAGGGGGTCCGGCCAGAGCCAGCTCGCAGTCCGCTCCCGCGCGTTGAACGTGAACGACCGGGACGGACCGCCATAGGCATCACTAAACATTGAATGGCGCCTTCAGTGTTTAGCGAAGTCTACTCTAACTTTAAGACTTGTATTAGTTGTAAGATATTGCGCTTGCGTTTGGGTATTGCGAATTGTTTTATATGAGAGTGTTTTACTTGTACCCTATGTCTCCTGTGTCTTTTATCCTTTGTGTCCTGTTTGTTATATGTGTTTAATGTGTATGTGCTTGTTCCAGCATTGACTACGTTGAGCTCAATTGTGTGTGTTGTAAGTGTGTTATATGTTTCTAAAGTGTATACGCTTGTTTTAGCAATCCCCCCTTGAGCTTTTTCAATGCTCAAAGTAAATTGTAAAGTCAGGGAACGGGAGTAGGCCCCCGTGTAAAGCCACTTTTAATAATTGGTAGGCTCCTTGCCAGGCATGCAAAAGGTTGCGGATGGCATTTGGGGAGCATGTCCGTTTGTAAGCTGGCAAGCAAAAGGTTGTGGCGGCCTCTGCACTCGGACCGAGGACGTAAGCCATTAGGGTGTCCTCAGTATGTTTCCCTTCTGGAAACTCAAAATTATGTAAATGAATCTTTGTTAGCTATTTGTGTTTTTAGTCCCCAAGGCCCCCGAACATTCGTGGTTCGCCATGGATGTACGGGGGCCGAAATTTTTTAATGTCCGTGTGGCCTTGACCTACAAAGACTTGTAAAAATTCAATGCATTTTAAATGAAAAATATTAAAGATAGGTTACGGGAGTAGGCCCCCGTGTAAAGCCTATTTTAATTATCGGTAGGCTCCTGCCAGGCATGCAAAAGGTTGCGGATGGCATTTGGGAGCATGTCCGTTTGTACGCTGGCATGCAAAAGGTTGCGGCGGCCTCTGCACTCGGACGAGGACGTAAGCCACTAGGGTGTCCTCAGTTTGTTTCCTTCTGGAAACACAAAATCATGTAAATGAATCTTTGTTAACTACTGAAAAGACAATGCAGTAAATGTTTACAAGTCTTGCGTGGCGAAGGGTACACGACATTGGATGTTGCCTTGTTGTCATAGTTGGGTCTCTTCGGAGGCTACAGCGATGACAACCCAAGTGCCTCACACCCCCAAAGGGGGGTGTGGGGCTTAATTTTTTTAAAGTTTTTTGGTGACCTTGACCTAAATATGTAAAATCTTTCAAAGTGTTTAACAGTCAGGTCTTATTAACACAGTTAATACATTAATGTCTGTTAAAAAAATATAACAGTTAGGTATTTGTAACCCACAAGTTTGGAGTTGTTAATAGTTGGGTCCCTTGGGAGGCTTCAGCTATGGAAACATAAATGCCTCAAGTGGGGCTTATTTTTTAAAAGTGCGAACCCCCCCCCCCCGCAAAAAGTGCGACCCCCCCCCCACCCCCACCCCCACCCCCACCCCCACCCCCACCCCCACCCCTAATATCCTGGGCGTGGCAGCCCCGGTGGGGATATAAGGCGGCCGGGCTGCACGCACTTCTCATTCCGGTCCAAGCTCCCATACGGACAGGTACTCTCTCTCGCTCTTGAGACTTTTGTTTTACACGTTCAATTCTTTCTTTACATCTCTTCTTTTCATTTATTACAATGGGTAAAATGGGTCTGAAGCTAAAAAACTACCCATCAACTTCAACCTCGACCGACGCGTCTCGACCCTCATCATCCTCGACTTCGATCCTGGAATACCTGATGACTGCGAACATCCTGAGCTGCCTGACGATGCCGCCACCGCCGCCGCCGCCACCACAGCCCGCCTCAATGCCCAGCCTGTCGCCGTTGCCGGCGACAGTGGAAGAGGCTGGTGCACAGCCATCGTCAGGAGAACTCGTCAAGTCGTCAGGCCGAGTCCCGGTAGCCTCTCCAGCACTCTCGCTGCTATCGGACTCAGGATCGGAGTCTGCGGCTTTTGAAGAGACGTCTAGGTCGAGGATCACCCCATACAGCAGAACCCGGAAAATCCTCTCATACACTACATCCCAATGTCCTTCACCTATATCCCCCATGCCACCTACACCAACCAAACCACCCCGTAAATCCATCTTCTCCCCTGATCTTCCCACCATAGACCTAACACGCTCTCCTACCCCGCCCAAAATTGTTTGCTCCATCCCGCTTGAACAATCTTTGCCCCTTCTACCTCCTTCCAACCCCATCCCTTCTAGCCAGCCTAATTCAGAGAAGCTCCAAGACACTCCGCTAAAGAGTCCAACACAGAAACGTAAACGCGTTAAAGCCCCTGCTGGCAAGGGTAAGAAATGCGATTACGCTTGGATGTCTAGTAAGTTTGGGGTTTTGTGTTGCCAGAAACTTGCTTGTGCAGAAGGGGATCGCTGCCAACGACACCTCAAAAGTACAGTCAAATTTCGGCAATTCAAACCCTATACTCTGTACATTAAGCCTAAAACGTTCAAGTTCAGACATCCCCACGGTCCGCAACCGCGGGATATTAGAAGGCTAAAGGTTGATGAAAAATACTATTTCATTGGTCAGACATATGGAGCAGGTAATAAGAAAGTAGAAATCGTTGTAAAAGGTGAAGGCCGCCTTTGTACAATGCAAGTACCACCTCGTATGGTACAAAGAGAATTTTTCATACCTAAAGCCTATCTAATACGAAGGAAAGGATGTGAAACCGTGTGGGAAATGGACTAGGACATGGGCCCACCAAAAAAAAAACAAAATTGTTAGGCTGTGTTGGACAATATTTAAAAAGTCTTTTTCCAAATTATTTTTCCAAATTTAGTCTTAACCCTCTTAAAGTAAGGGAGAGGGGTATTATACAAGTCAACTAATAAAAAAAAAAAAATACTTGACTTGTATAATACTTTAACCTGGCGGTGATGTAAAGTCACTGGGACAATCTCAAACCGTGTCCTTGAGGGTGAAGACTAAGTTACAAATAAATCATTAACAAATAAAAACTTACCTCCAAACACTTGTAGCTTGCTACAAGTGTTTGGAGGTAAAAATTTTTCAAAGTTTGAATGACCTTGACCCATATAAATTACTTACAACTAATGTTGTGTATCACGTGATACCCCCACTCTAACGCTCTTACTAAGCTTGTATGAGCCGTTCATTTGCTTCAGTCTGTTTCTGTGCTCCGTGTAAACATGTCACGGTACAATTACAAAGGTGGTGACTTCTTGATAGATCAACACAATGCTTGGGAAGTACTAAACCAGCATAGAATGGAAGTTGAGTATTGTATAAGACAAGACGGGTCTACATTTTATCTATGTATTATAAACAACCAAACTCATAAGTATGAACACTGGACAAAAATTAATTATAACAACATAGATGAGCTGTTTGCTTGGGTGTTTGAGGTGTGTAAAGTTATTGAAGAAACCAAAATAATGGGTGTGCTAAAGGTATGTAAAACTGATGACCGGGAAGACTAAGCAAAATTTCTTTTAACCCCCCCCCCCCCCCAGTGTTATCCCCACCACTAAAAATGGGTATATATAGGAGTGGTGATCAACCGTCCTCTCATTCTGCTTTACACCGTTAAGCTGAACACCACCATGTCTGCTATGAACGTCCCAGCCTCTACCTCTGGCCCGGTCGCCTCCAACTCCAGCCCGAGCATTGGACCAATCCGATCGGCGCCTTCGTCAAGAAGTCGTGTCCGATTCTCCGGCTTTGGTCCTGTGAGGAAGGAGTTGCGGAGCAGCGGAGCGTCTCAACCAACCACGACGGATGCATCAACTCAGACTCCACCAAACATCATCGAGTGGTACGACGAAGTGATAGAGCAAAGGGACAGAATGCTAGAGAATACTCGCAGGGAGCTACTTTATGTCAGGAGTAAATGGGAAAAACTGATTAAGAAGTGTGAAAGCCTGTTGGACAGTGATGATAGTGAGGATGAGAGTGGATAGGTGTGTGGGTAAAGACTTGGACTGGGACTTGTGTGTATGTATGAATGTGTGCGTGAATGTGAAATACAGAGCGGGGGATAGATCACTCTGTGGTAATGGACTAACATGCCACTTAGTGATCTATCCCCCGTTCTGGTAATGTTTTTGGATGGCCTTGACCCACTTTACCAAGGCTAGCTAGTACCCCCCACCACTGATAAGTGTATATATACGGGTATTGATGTGCAGTTTGGTTATTCTGCTTTGTATCGCTTAGCTGAATACCTCACTTCAACATGGCTTCCAACTGCAAAACTTCTCAGGCTTCCTCTTCTTCTTCAAGAAGGCGTGCTGCCAACGTCCTGCCTGCTACTCGTGGACCTGCTCGACCATTCCACAGCATAACTGTTGCTCGGGCAAACGCCTGCAAAGCTCCAATGCTACGGACCTTGCTGGAGGTGAGCCAAGACGGGCAAGGCTTGCTCAGTCCTGGTCAACGGCAGGAGCAAGAAAGGCGTATGGCGTACTACAGGCTGCAGGGTGTAGTTCCCAGCTTGAAGTTAGGCGATCCGAGAGTAGCAAGCATCAACGAGGCAGCGGACTACATATCACACCTTCACAGTGTTTTAGAAGTAAAGGACCAACAAATTGAAAACTTAAAAGAACAATTGAAACAATTTAACTTTAATCCTGTGGAGTTTGTGGAAGCAGTGATGAGTGATAGTGATGATGAAGGAACTGAATATATATTGGGTATGTAATGAAAGACTTGGACAGGGACATGTGTGTGTGTGTGTAGAATACAGAGCGGGGGATAGACTACTTTGCGGCAATGGACTAGCATGCTGCTTAGTGGTCTATCCCCCGCTCAAAGGGTAGCATTGGATGACCTTGACCCACTTTACAGCAAGGACAACCGGTTAACTGGTATAAAAGAGGGGGGTCTGTACATCCCGACTTCATTCTGCTTTGAACCTTCCAGTGGAACGCTAGAAAATGAGTGGATCACTGATCATTGGTAAGGAGTGGGAGTATGTAACCATAAACTATTTAAACTGTAGAGGGATGTTGAAGAAGGTGTATGATAATGTTAAAAAAATGGTTGTTGAAGAAGGTAGGGTAGTGATTGTAGCGTGGAAGAAGAAGCAGTATACAGGACAACAAGTGAGAGCAAGTGACTTTGGGGGGAATAGTGTGTTTCAAATTGGACGAGCGAACTTGGTTAATTTGGACATTGTGTTTTGGGACTTGGAAAGGTTAATTGAAAATAGTGGCAAACATGGGGAACTCTTAATTGGCAGGGAGGACAGAGTATATGAGTAAGTGTAAAAGACTGGGGGGCTTATGTGTGTGTAAAGACTAGGACTTGTGTGGAATACAGAGCGGGGGATAGATCACTTTGCGGCAATGGACTAGCATGCTGCTTAGTGGTCTATTCCCCGCTCAAAGGGTATTATTGGATGGCCTTGACCTATATAAAGGTAGAGGGGGAATAGGTAATAGGAGGGGGAAATTGGTATATATGTAGGACTAATGAATAAAGTATTTAGTCAAGCATTTGTCTAGACACTATCAACAACAACAATGGAGAGCTTCAGTGTTGAGTTCATCCTCTTGGAAGAAGACATCAACGAAGTGGTGGAACTTATAGAGGATAAGACCAGCCAGGGTACATTGGAACTTGTGAATTGCGAACCGTTGGACAATGCCGCAATCGATAAGATTGCATATTTCATGATGCATTTGTATAACGAACAAACAACCAATATGGAGTTTGTGCAGTACCTTTATCAAAACCAAGTAAATGTGCGAGTGACAATTACTTGGTGGCAGTAATAATAAAGTGTAACATATGGATGTGGACTTGGATGTGGACTTGGACTTGAGTGTGGTCTGCGGAATAGAGCGGGGGATAGATCACTTTGCGGCAATGGACTAGCATGCTGCTTAGTGGTCTATCCCCCGCTCAAAGGGTATCTTTACGTGACCTTGACCCACATAAATTGTATAGTTGGTGGGGGTATAAAAAGGGTAAGCAAATTGGATGGATACAACACTTCCATACCATGGCTCCACTTGACAACACCGTGTTCCATCGCAACAGGATTGTCTCTATTCTGGAGGTAATACCTCTAGAAATTATAGAAGTAGAGGACCAACTACCTGCGGTTGATCAAGAAGAGGAGGAGGAAGAGATAATGGATATTGAAACGGACTCTGACGAAGCTGGTTCAACGGACAATGAGGTGGACTTGCACGCCTACGAAACATTAGAGTCGTCATCTGAGTCGGAAATGGAATTCCAATTGGAAATCGAAGAAGAAGAACAAGAACAAGACACTCCCCATCGTCCAATGGATAGGATGTTAGTTGCCAGAAGAATTATGTATTGTCATCGCTGCCTATTCCGTGATGAGGATGATTCCGACTCTGATGGTGATGTTTCACCCTTGTAAAAAGTTTAAACAAAAAGTTAAAAAAGAATGTGAGCGGGGGATAGAGCACTTTGTAGTAAATGATGCTGCTTAGTGCTCTATCCCCCGCTCAAAATAATAATTCCAAATGACCTTGACCTATATAAACTTGCTCAAACAGACATCTTTGAAAAAACTTGTACAAATTATTGAATCTAGACCAAATATCATCAATTTATCAAGCCTACTGATAAATGTATTACAAACGGTTGTGTAAAGGCTAAATTTAGCACATGAGTGATAACCTGTTTCCATATGACGTCACTTTCCCCACCTATCTGCCTCGGATATAAAGGGTCCCGGTGGAGTGCGCTGCTCATTATTGCGTGGACATTCACAGAGTGTGCATTCAAAGCCAAACTGTTTGAAATGGCTCTTTGCGACATTTGTGGGGAAATCTTTCAAGACGAAGATCTTTTCATCATACACAGAGAATTACATGAAGACGAAGATAGAAAAGAAGATATTACCATGGATGAAATAGACTTAGACTCAATTGACCTGTTTTTGGAAGAGCATCAGAAGCAGATGGACTACTACGACAGCTATCTACAGCAAATGCAAAGAAGAAGACCTAGTGTGATCCAATTTGCTGGTGCTGGACCATCTACTGCTACAAGACCTATTGAAGAAGAGGACACCGAAGAAGAGGACACCGAAGAAGAGGATATGGAAGAAGAAGAACTGGAAGATGTAAGACAACTGCGCACCACAGCCTTGCCAGGACGAGTTGTAACACATTTCAAAATTAATAACGTTCAATTGGAATTGGAAACATTCATAACCCAGGCTAAGGAACTTGTTGGTCAAACGTTGAGGGAAGAATTACAAAGGCTAAATTTTATTAAATTTGGAATGGTGTTAGAGGCTATGTTTAACAATACTGATGGTGAAACAGCATTGAGAGCATTCATTACCAAAAACCGAACCCTTACCTTCACCTCCGACATTGATGATATTATTGAAGAATGCTTGGAGGAACTTATAACCAAACTCCAAGAACATGAAGGAAGAGGATCTGGATGGACTTTGTCATCAATCGAAGGTATGGATGTTAGGGTTCATAAACATGGATATGGTTTAAGAGGTAGTAGTTTTATCCCTCTACCAAAGAAAATCCAAAACACTAACTCGTGTAGAAATGTTCAAAATGAGGGTAATGAATGTTTCAAGTATGCAATGTTAACCAAGTATGTTAAAGATCATCCTGAAAGAGTTGGTAGAGAATATTACGAAAATGAACACCGCTACAACTTTCAAGGTCTTACTTACCCAGTTACTTTAAAAGATATTGACAAATTTGAAAAGAAAAATCCTGGCGTTTCAGTCAATGTTTTTGGTCTGGATGATTCCAACAACGTTTATCCTTTGCGGGTAGTAAAGGTTGAGCAAAGAAACCATACGGATTTGCTATTGATAACCAAGGGTGAAATTTCCCATTATGTATGGATAAAAGACTTTGAAGCGTTAGTTGTAAAACAATTGACCAAAAGAGTAAATAGGATTACAGTTTGCAAGAGATGTTTCTGCTTTTCTTGGAAAGATTCAAGACGTGGAGGATTGGACTGGTTATTGGAACATAAAAGACTTTGCAACGAGAACTATGAAGTAAAGATAAGTCTTCCACCGCCTACCCGAGCTTCAATACAATTTAACAAGACAGTTCACCAATACCGAATTCCAATAGTGGTCTATGCAGATTTTGAATCAACGTTAGTACCACAGGAGCTGCCGGACGGCGAAGTGACTAGAAGAACAAAATATCAGTTGCATCAGCCCAACAGTTTTTGTTTACTAGTTAAATCAACCTTGTCTGAAAACCAATTGCAAGACTATGGTTTAACATCCACTCCAATACTCTACCGTGGTGAAGAAGCCGCTAAGTATTTTGTAGACCAACTGTACGATATTGCTGGAAAGGTTCAACGCTTGTTCGGTAATATTGTACCTATGGAACCTTTAAACCAAAATCAACAAGAAGAATACAACTTAGCGACAAGATGCTATTTATGCAAGAAGATGTTCAGTGAAGAAAATCCAAAAGTAAGAGATCACGATCACCTGACAGGGTTATACAGAGGAGCTGCTTGTAATTCATGCAATATAAATTACAAACTGCCAAACTTTATTCCTGTCGTTTTACACAATCTTAGCGGCTACGACTCCCACTTTATTATCCCGGAGTTAGGAAGAGATGACGGTAAAATTGATGTTCTTGCTACAACATTGGAAAAGTACATCAGCTTTTCAAAAACAGTAGGTAAAATTAAACTTCGCTTCGTAGACTCTTACAGATTTATGGCATCTAGTTTAGCCAAATTGTCAGAGAACCTAAGAAGAGAAGATCTAAAAGAAACCAGAAAAATTGTACCTGAAGATAAATTAGACCTAGTATTACGGAAAGGAGTGTTCCCCTACGATTACATAACTTCTACAGAAAAATTTGAAGAAACCAGTCTACCGCCGATTGAAGCCTTCAACAGCAAATTAAACGAAAGTGAAATCTCCGTTGAAGACTACAATCATGCATGTAATGTTTGGAACCAACTAAACATTCAAACCTTAGGGGAATATTCTGACTTTTATATAAAATTGGACGTAACTCTGCTGTGCGATGTGATGGAAGAATTCAGAAACACCTGCTTCTCCGCCTATGGACTGGACCCTCTACACTCGTACACATCTCCAGGATTAGCATGGCAAGCTATGCTAAAGTCAACCAACTGTCGACTGGAACTTCTAACGGATATTGATATGGTGCTCATGATGGAATCTGGTGTACGGGGCGGTTTGACACAAGCTGTAACACGTCATGTCAAAGCCAACAACAAGTACATCCCCGGCTTCGACGAGCAACAACCATCGGTCTACCTTGGCTATTTTGATGCAAACAACCTTTATGGTTGGGCAATGTCAAATCCGCTTCCCTACGCTGACTTCAAGTGGATCGACCCGGCCACCATCGGAGACATCTCACAGATTCCAAAGGATGGTCCAAAAGGCTATATTTTGGACTGTGATTTTGAATACCCGGAGCACCTTCATGACCATCACTACGACTTGCCTCTCCTAGCCAAGACTGAAGTTTCACCGACAGGAAGATGGCCAAAATTGATGATGACCTTGGAGAATAAGGATCGCTATGTGGCTCACTACTGGGTAGTTCAACAGGCTCTTGAATTGGGTCTACGTATAGTGAGAATTCATAGAGCAATTGAATTCACCCAGTCTTGTTGGTTGAAACCATATATTGATTCCAACACTGCAAGAAGAGCTGCAGCGACAACAGCATTTGAAAAGGACTTCTATAAATTAATGAACAATGCCATCTTTGGGAAGACCTTGGAGAACAAAAGAAAACACAAAAATGTAAAATTAGTGAGTGATCCTAGGAAATTGGAAAAATTAGTGCAAAAACCAAATTTCGGAACATCCATGATTATAAACGAAAATCTAGTCGCTGTCAGTATGAAGAAAACAACAATAGTCATGGACCGTCCGTTATACATAGGTATGTCGATTTTGGATATAAGTAAAACCCTGATGTATGATTTCCATTATAACAAAATGGTTAAACATTACGGAAGGGAAAACATTGGAGTCGCATACATGGATACGGACGCGTTTATCTACTGGATAAAGACTTTGGACATGTATGAAGACCTAAGGACTTTTCCATACAAAGAAGATTTCGATTTTTCTGACTATCCGAAAAACCATCCAAATTTTAATGAAAAATATAAAAAAGTAATTGGAAAATTCAAAGATGAAGCAAATGGAATGCCTTTAGAAGAAATAGTGGCGCTGATGGCGAAATTGTATTCATTTAAGATGTACCACGAGAACAACACACCGACAGTGAAGAAAGCAAAAGGAGTGAAGACATCTTATTTGAAAAAACACGTGACATTTGACCACTACAAGACTTGTTTGTTTGAAGATACTACGATATCAGCAACATTCAACAATATCCGAAGCTTTAAGCATCAAGTCTACAGTGTCACCGAAATTAAAAAAGCGTTGTCAGCTCGGGATGATAAAAGATACATTATGCCCGACAAAATCCACACTCTTCCTTTTGGCCACTACTCTCTAAACCCTATCAACTAGTAACCTATTCTTCGTCCTTCTACAACTACGACCTTATTCCTTTCTCCTTCCGTAAAAAAATGGGGAACACGGCAAGTCCAACGCCGTGTTCCCCATTTTTTTACACAAGTTTGGATGACCTTGACCCATATAAATGATGTGAATATTTAAAACAACATTCATTGTGATTATACATGTGATACAACAAACATTGAAACCTGCAATATGAAGGACTTAAAGCAACAAATTGTCAACGAACTTCATAAACCTGCAAGAAGAAAGTTTCCACGAAGAAATACGGTGATAAAAGGAATTAATGATTTATATCAAGCGGATTTAATCGAAATGATTCCTTATAGCAAACAAAATAAAGGATATAAATACATATTGACTGTTATTAACTGTTTTTCAAAAATGGCAGATGCTTTACCACTAAAAGATAAAAGTGGCAAAAGTGTTACAAAAGCAATGGAAACAGCTATACAAAGAGACAAACATACTATTAAACATTTACAAACAGATGATGGAAAAGAATATTTTAATAAGGAATTTGCAAATTTAATGAAAAAACACAATATAAACCATTATTCAACCAATTCAGAAGTAAAAGCCTCAATAATCGAAAGATTCAACAGAACTTTAAAAAGTGCAATGTATAAAATGTTTTCCAACAGAGGATCGCACATATGGATTGATATGTTACCAAAACTTATAAACGATTACAATAACAAATTTCATAGGACTATCGGGATGAAACCAAACCAAGTAACTAGTAAAAATGAAAACCTTGTATTAAAACGTATAAAAACGAATACTAAACCAAAAGTTGAAAAACTAAAGCCTAAAAAATTTAATGTGGGTGATAAAGTGCGAATAAGTAAATATAAAGGTGTATTCAGTAAAAGATACCTGCCAAATTGGACCAATGAGGTTTTTACTGTATTCAAAGTACAACCTACAGTACCTGAGACATATATTTTAAAAGATAATAAAGGACAATTGCTTGAAGGAGGGTTTTATGGACATGAAATGTTAAAATCAACAGTAGGCGATGTATATTTAGTTGAAAAGGTGTTGCAACGGAAAAAAGATAAGGTCAAAGTACGATGGTTAGGATTTAATAAGACGGAAGATTCTTGGATACCTAAAAAGGATTTGATATAACCATAGAGAATCATTTTAGGTTGAACCATTACAAAGGATGGAGATAGTACCACAAAAAGAGAGTTTTACTATTAATAATATAGATGAACTCACAGTGGATAATTCAGAATTCAATAGTGGGAAGCATGGCAATTTGTTACCAAACACCGTTCGTTGTCTGGTTACCGGACCTTCCAACTGTGGAAAAACTAATGTAGTATTCAATTTGATTACAAACCCTAAAGGATTACGATTTAACAATCTATATGTATTTTCAAAATCACTACAACAACCAAAGTATCAATTATTGGAAAAAATACTGACTAATGTGCCTGAAGTTAAATATTTAAAGTTTAATGCAAGCGAGAGTGTCATGCAGCCACAAGAAGCTAAACCATTCTCCGTGTTTATATTCGACGATGTATCTTGTGAAAACCAAAACACAATAAGGAATTACTTCGCTATGGGTCGACATAACAACATAGATAGCATTTATATTGGCCAAACTTACAGCAAAATACCTAAACAACTCATTAGAGACAATGCAAACATGTTAATTGTATTTAAACAGGACGAAACCAACCTAAAACATATATATTTTGATCATGTAAATGCGGATATGACATTTGAACGATTTAAAGAGTTGTGTGGAAAGGCTTGGGCTGAAAAGTATGGGTTCCTAACAATTATGAAGGAACAACCGCTAAACAATGGTCGATACAGGATAGGATTTGATAAATTTATATTAATACATTAAACGTGGTATAACACATTCATTGTTGTACAACACGTCTTGCTACAAACATGGTTAACCAAGAAAAATTAGTAAAAGAAATAAAATCACTTAGTGATTCTATTCGGGCTAAAAACAGAGCATTGAAACTAGGTATTAGCGAGAGGGAGAAATTCCTTGAATCTACTTTTAAACCTATTACTGAACCCTTGAAACAATTAAACAAAAAATTTGCTAAACCTGTATTGGAAGGAGATGCGATTGCACCTATTACGAAGTTTGAAAGAGAAAATGTAAAATCAGAAGATTTTAGTGATGAAGACCTGGAATCCTCTACGTATAGTGGTTTTACCGGTGGAGAACCCGAAAGAGAGCTAGAATCACCGGACTATAGTGGAATAAAAGATTTATATGAAGTAAAAGCCAAAAGAGGACATGAAGTTGTATCAACTGCTAGTGAAGAGGAAAAAGAAGAAGAGAAAAGGGAAGGTCCGTCAAACATAAGCTTATTGGGTGAAAACATTCATAACAAAGGACCTTTAGGAAGGAAATACATGGTAAAAATGTTACTCGGAACAATTCCTAATAAGAATTACCATAGTTATGGAGCGAGATTAACAGAAGACGGTTTAATGATAGGTAATAGCCCGTTAAACGTTGACGAACATGATAATATTGTCATTGGTGATCAAAGGTATAAGGGCACAAAAGGATTATTTGAATTATTATTTGAAAATAAGCCTTCAGTATCGGTAGTGAAAGAAAAAGACATGGAAGCATATAAAAATATTTTGGAACAGACAAATGCATATAGGAGAAAGTATTTACCTGACCAGCCTCCTTTTAGATCTAAGTCTTTAAAATATAAAGAATTTGTATCCAAGTTAATACCAACTAGAAGACAAACAATGCCGTTAACACAAAGAAAACCTGTAAAACGAAGATTTATGGCATCCACTTTGGATGTAAGTGCTCAGGAACGAAGAAAAAGAAGTAAGTCCGTTACGGGTACAGGTTTAATGAAGAAACTATATAACACAAATGTGATTTATTACAATAATATCAATAAATTGGTGGATAGAATGAAACTAATACATGAAGCTAAAGAAGCGGGTCATACTGGATTGGAAAACGAATGGGTGGCTTTAGTGGATGAACTCCGAAACCGTGGGGTAATCTCATAAAAATGCGTTACTCCCTAGAATACTATTCAGTTGCACCATGAGTGTCGACAAGTTCGGACGTTACTCCTCGGATGGGTTATATTATGCCAATAGTTTAAAAAGAAGTGCTGGTTTACCACAAACACCTGATGGAGATTATGATATGAGTAATAAAAGGTTAAAAAACATAAAAGATCCTACGGATGAAAACGATGCAATAAATCTAAAAATATTAAAGGAAAAGATATCGCCAACATTAAAACTACAAAATAACACATATGACGCAGAAGATCATAGAATTATCAACGTTGGTAAACCAAATCAAAACGGTGATGCGATAAACAAAGGTTATTTGTCATCTGAATTAAAAAATACGTTAAAATTCAATGGGAAAACGTATAGTGCCAACAATAAACGTATATCCAACGTAGATGACCCTAAAGATGCAAAAGACAGCGTAAATAGACGCTATTTACATTCTTTGATACCTGAAAAGACAAAAGATGGATTTTCTTTTTATAAATTTGTTATTAATGATATAGGCTATCCAAAAACTGAAAACGATGCTGTAAATCTAAAATATATTAAAGATCATTGCATCATACGTGATGTAGGGGTTATAGATTGTTTTAATAATTGTTTAGCAAATGTTAAAGATGGTTCGGCGCCATCAGATGGTGCAACAGTGGGTCAA
Source organism: Neoaliturus tenellus (assembly GCA_030545055.2). NCBI lineage: Eukaryota > Metazoa > Arthropoda > Insecta > Hemiptera > Cicadellidae > Neoaliturus > Neoaliturus tenellus. Next base: position 34,831,042 of record CM061537.1, read on the forward strand.
ATGATGGAAACCTTAAAACAAGAAACAACCTCTTTTGTAAAACAAGATCAAGTAGTATCGAAGCAAGGGGATGAATTTGTTCAAGGTAATGAAAAGTTTAATTTATTAACATACAAAAATGATGCTTGGGATTGCATGGATAAAAAGTTATCAAATATGGGATGGGGTTATGAAAAACAAGATGCAGCTGCTTTATCACAAACCGTACATCTAGATCCAGATCGATATTTTAGATGGTTTACATGTAAAAATAGAGTGATAAGAGACTTGGCACAAGGAAGAGAAGCAAATGATGCTGCAACTGTAGGACAGACCATTACAACATCATTAAAGGATAGTAAAGTGTATAATTGTAATAATAAACGTATAACAAACCTTAAAGACCCTGAACATGTAGATAATGCTGTCACTGTTAATTTTCTTGTAAAAGTTTTAGGTAATGCGATATTTGATTTACACAATCATTTTACACCAGATATTCTTCAAGGAAAATCAGGTCATAATACTTATGCTGAATCCATGAGAGGTGAGTATATTAAACGAGAAATTTATAATAAATACTTTATTAACCCTAAAACGAAACAGTTTAGATCATCAGATTGGGGTGATATTGATATTTAAGTAAATAACTCAATAAATGACTTCATTTATGTGCAACCTGTCATAGAGTTAACACATGAGTTGCACATTGCCATTATAAAAGGACAATAATGACGTTCAAGTACATCAGTCCATATCGAGACACTGCAAGAAAAGGAGGTGGGATCACGTCCACAGCGGTTTCTCTGTTAAGTAAAGCTTTAAAACAAATTCCAGTAGGATCCATAGTAAATAGAGCAATAGACGCATTACCATACGAATTTCATATACCAGGAGGTTATCAGTATTGCGGACCAGGAACTAAATTGAAAAAACGACTGGAAAGAGGCGATCCTGGCATAAACAAGTTAGATCAGGCTTGTAAAGAACACGATATCGCATATTCCACGTTTGCCGATTCAAAAAATAGATCAATAGCTGACAAAAAGCTTGCGGACATAGCTTGGCAACGAGTAAAATCAAGTGACGCTAGCATAGCAGAAAAAGCAGCAGCTTTAGCAGTAACAGCAGGTATGAAGGCTAAAACAGCAGTAGGAGGTGGAAGAAGGAGGAGAAGGAGAGTAAAAAGGAGGTCAACCACAAGAAAACATGGAGGAAATATAAAAAGAAGACGACGATCTACAAGAAAAGGCAGGAAGAAGCCCACCGTATGGTCAATGGTAAAAAACGGGGCAGGTCTTTACCTAAGACCTTATCGTGCATATTAAATGAAAGAAATCAATTGGTCATACCACATAAAGCATTAACCAATATTGAATTATTTAAATATATTTCCTGTTTAAAAATACCATTTTTCCGCGGTGTGTTTATGAAAGACAGTTTACCAAAGAAAATGTGGCAAAATGAGACTGGAATTGTAAATTTGGATAATACTGAAGGGCCTGGCACCCATTGGGTTTGTTATAAGAAACTAAATAACAATGTATATTATTTTGATAGTTTCGGTAATTTGCCACCACCAAAAGAACTTCAAAATTACTTTAAATCTGCTAAAAACATATATTATAACTATAAAAGAGAACAACCTGATAATACTTCAATATGCGGCCATTTATGTTTGGAATTTCTAGCTAAAAGTATCAGTCACTATTGAGATGTCTTCCTATACGGTATCATTAACAGGAAAATCGTCCACTTTACGAAGTATCCTTTTTCCAGCGTTACGCTTGCAAAAAGGAAGGTTTTGGGAGGCGGCACTATTGGATTTTACAACGTACAACTCTATTCCCAATGTTACGGAAGGTAAAAATAACATATTGCATTATTATAAGGGAAAGGATGCCAGTGGAAAATTTACAGACTTACAAGAGTGCAGGTTACCCACAGGTTCTTATGAAATTGATCATATAAATGAATTTTTGCAAACTAAAATGGGAAAAGACAATATAACATTAAAAGGTAATAATAATACGATGAAAGCTGAAATTACTTCCAAATATTATATAGATTTCACTCAACCAAACTCAATTGGTGATTTATTAGGATTTTCCAACGATGGGCCTGTATTAGAACCAGATGTAACACATTCCGGTAAGAAAACAGTAACAATATTAAAAGTCAATAGTATAGACATAACTTGTAACATTATACAAGGTGCTTACAGGGATGGGGCTAACACCCACATTATACATACTTTTTACCCAAGTGTACCACCTGGATTTAAAATTGTTGAAAAGCCACAAAACCTGGTATATCTACCGTTGAACACCACTTTCATTTCAGACATCGTGTTGAGCGTATTGGATCAAGACAGTAACTTGGTAGACTTCAGAGAAGAGCCTATTACGATTAGATTACATTTAAAATCGACACTTTAATACAAAACCATGGGTTTAACATTTAAAAGCGAACAACCTACGGGAAACCGCATTAGTAGCTCTTCAGCTGTGGAGGAGTTAACACGCGAGAACATTCGTTTCTTAGAGAGAATTGGATTAAAATTAACCGAGTATGGATATACTGGATATAGCGCAGGGTCCAACATTCGACGAAACCCTATGGGAAAAAGAATATCACACCCACAACCCTTACACTTCATCGAAATTAAACAATAACGATGAAATCCGTATTCCCATACAAAATCAAGACATTTACACACTACCATGTGAAAGTTACTTGTATATTGAAGGACAAGTTACTAAAAAGGACGGTACTACTGTTGGTACAACAGTTCCATTTATAAATAATCCTATGGCTTTCCTATTTGATGAAATTAGATATGAAATATCAGGTGTAACAGTTGATTCCACTAAAAAAGTAGGTATTACGACAACTTTAAAAGGATTAACATCTATAACACCCAATGAAACCAATTTACTTAAACCTGCCGGATGGGTATTACCTACGATTGACACGATCACTCCAAATCCAAATGGATATTTTGATTTTCATATTCCATTACGTTTGCTGCTTGGTTTTGCTGAAGATTATAGGAAAATAATATTAAACGTTAAACAAGAATTAGTTTTGTTGAGATCTTCTAACGATAAAGACATTATTAAAGCTGCAGATGCTACTACAGATGCGACTTTAGAATGGAAATTAAAATTAGACAAAATTGTATGGAGAGTTCCACATGTTAAATTGGCTGACGAGCATAGAATGCTACTTTTAAGAAAATTAAAAGCCGATCGTGATATTGTTATTCCATTTAGAAGTTGGGAATTTCATGAGCATCCCAGTTTACCTACTACGGATCGACACACTTGGACTGTTAAAACATCGAATTATGTAGAACGAGCCAGGTATATTATATTTGGTTTACAAACAGGTAGAAGAGACGCCATTACTAAACATGCAGGACAATTTGATCATTGTGACTTGAAAAATATTAAAGTTTATTTAAATTCACAATTCTTTCCATACGACAATTTAAATGTGTCATTCACTAAGAAGAAATACAGTATATTGTACGATATGTACGCGAGATTCCAAAGTTCATATTACGGTAAAACAAATACACCTTTATTACCACCTGACAAATATTTCGATGCCTACCCAATAGTTGTAATCGATTGTTCTAAACAAAATGAATCAGTAAAGTCTTCAAGTGTGGATATAAAAATAGAAATGGAATTCAACGATGCTATACCGGCTAATACAACTGCATACTGTTTAATTCTACATGATAAAATCGTAACATACACACCTTTAACTGGAATTGTTAAAAATGTATTGTAAGAACCGGTTTTGTTTCATTCCGCGAGTATAAAAGCAGAGCGTACAGACCGCTCCTCATCAGTTTGTTGCCTACTGTTGTATGGGTAGCATCGTATTCAATATGGCTTCTCCTAGTGGTACACCTGAAAATGTGGTAGATATTGAGAAGGAGATATCTGAGTTTTTAGATCCTCAAGGTCACCAGGAAGGAGGTGAACAAAACGTTTGCGGACAACTTCACGCCAGTAATAATGTTGAAGAAAAAGGTAAAAGAAGAAAGACTATACAAAAGAGAAAAAGGGATATTGAAGATAATATTTCTCCAAACATATTGAGTGAGGTATTTTTGCGAATATTTTACCCAATCTCTTCCAGTTTGGATAAAAGTGTTTTAATCGGTGTTATGAAATCTACAGATTATTCCCCTACTGTAATTTTAACTCATGGACCCAAAATGATTTTGTTTACGGACAGTGCTTGGGAATCGTTTATGAAACATTTGCATCTACTAGAATGCTATTTAAGTAGTAACATGTTTGGAAGAAAGACAAGAGTAGGACTTTTGGATTCAAATGTGGAAATTGATATCATTAAACAACGTGGTGATCATCAGCTACGGTTTAGAGACACAACAAGACATGATAACAAAATTCAACTTAATCGAGAGGAGTTTTTCATTTTAACTTGTGCTACTGAACCTATAACAAGATACTTGAGACAACTGGTGTTTTCAAGTTCGATTATTAAAGATTATCTGGAAGACACTTTGGACAAACAACCGGACGCACCTATATTATACGGACCTGTGGATACTTCTATATTTAATAGAGTTCCTCATGAAGTACAGATGTGGAGACAATTGGAAAAGTACGCTCAACTACATAAGAAATCAGTAAAACAGGAAGAAGAGGAAGATGGAGGAGAAGAATCAAGTGTTAGTGATGAAAATGAAAATAAGGGAAATATAAAGATGGAAACTTAAATGACAATGGTTAGTTTTTAAAACAATAGCCAACATTTTGTGGGGTTAGGCCTATTGGGGACGGTGCCCACGTTAAATATACACCAACGCGCCAACAACTGTACGGCCTGGTATAAAAGTAGTACCTACCGTGGTGTGGAAATCAGTTGACCTCCTGACTTCGTAATGAGCAGACGTGTGACCTTCAAAATGGACAAGGGAGAAGAACAACAAGTAAAGTCCAAGCCTGGTATTATTGAGTTTCAAGCGTTTCGTGGTAATGATGATAGATTCATTATAAAAGAACTTGTGTTTTTGGACATGAATACAAGTGTTCCTTATTCGTTTTTATTTAAACCACCATGTTCTTATTCGTCTTTAACTAGTAAAGCCGCTACTACCAACAGATGGATTTCAAAACACTTCCATCATATCGATTGGTATGATGGATTTACAAGTTACACGGACTTGTATCACATTATGCATCACTTTTCAGACAAGTTTACCAATATTTACACAAAGGGGCTGGAAAAGAAAAGATGGATCGAAGGATTTACTCATGTTCCGGTTAATGATGTGGAATTGGATAAGAATTATCAATACATGCTGGAAACCATATGTATTTGTACAAAAAGCCCAGAACATGATAAAGATAGACATTGCGCTTTGAAAAATGCCTATAAACTCGCCTCTTACCTTCAAAGTGGGGAATTGGGGAGTGGTGGGGGTAACGGAGAGTATATAAGTGGGGAGCAGACAGGGACCTGGCATGAGTATTACTCGAGATTCCGAGACGACAACATCTCCGAGCAAGAAGACGATCTGTAACCTGACCATGGCATCTCACCAGTTCCTTCAGACTTTGGTCGAGCAGTTCAATGCTCACTCCAAGTCAACAATATTACCTGTAAAGAAGTGCTCGGAACTAAAAGACGAGAAGCACTACATAATCCATGCTATGAAGAAGATGGAGACTACAGTTGGGGAGGCCATCTGCTGCAGTCTCAGCGAGGCACCGTTTACTCCGGGGGATGAACCAAAGTTCCAGGTGTACCTGCCCAAGAGATTCGTCCATCTTCTACAAAACGAGGATCTTCGCTCTATTCAACCCGGGTGTCTATACCTGGTGTCCCACGGCTGCACGGGTAGCAATTCTACAGAGTTGACCATCCACATCGCTGACAAGCAGCAGTGTTAGATTTAAGTTTTAATGTTGTACATATGTTGTTGTTGTAATGTTTTATAAATAAACAAATCATAAAAGACAAAAAAATAAAAAAAAAACAAAAAATGCAACATATCAATATGTGACAGACTTCACGTATTGATATGTTGCATTTTTTTTTAAACTTCGCGGGTGACCTTGACCTTTGACCTTTGCATTTCACAATTACCCCCACTACTGTAATTACCCCCACTACCGCACTAGGATTCAAACCTGCTTGGATGCGAAAAACGGTCAGTCTGTTGCCAACTAGCAAACGATGAGCACCTTGTACGAGCTTTGCATACAACGAGTTATAACTCACAAGGACTTGTTCCCAACATGTTTACAAGACAACATCCCACTAACAATAAAAGAAGATGTCAAACGCTACAGGAGGGAAAATACAGGGTATTCGGAATACTCCTGGTATAAGTTCCACGACGGGGAAAAGTTTTGTAGGCCTTGTGGCGAGGCCGCCGTCAGAGACCTTCGGCGATTCGTACAGGATGGTGGTATAAAACAATTCGGATTTCTAGCGCCACTGTTTCGATTTGAAAATTACAAGGACACCTGCGCTATTTGTTCCATTCCATTGTATCGATGGAAAAAGTTTAGAACTGTTTAATTGGATTTTCTATACCCCCACCACTATTACCCCCACCACTTTTTCATGTACCTCCAAGCGCTGTGCCTCGGCTTCATTTCTACTCCAGCAGCCAACCTAGCAACATCAAGATGTCTCTGAACGTTAGTTGCGCAAGTTACGAGGAGGTGAGCATCAAGACTCAGCAGGAGCTAAACGACTTATACAAGGAGTTGCAGCTGATGGTGGCACGAGGCTACCGTATAAATGTGCAAGTTTACGCTTGCAATATACGGAACACCCGGCAGTCAAAGGAAGAGCCTGGACACTCCTCGACGGCTTCCTCACCAGCGTCCATGAAGACCGAGCCAGACAACTTGGACTACTTCAGCTGACTAGCAGTTGTATTTCTTGTCCTAACCATTGTAGAATATGTATATTTTTTCATTATATTAAAGAAGTAAAAGAGCAGAAACACCTATCTTGTTACTGACATATAAGCTCAGTAACAAGATAGGTTTTTTTAAAACACAATTTGGATGACCTTGAAACTTCCCCCTCCACTGCTTTGTTACCCCCACCACTTGACTATTGGTGTACATGGCACATCGCAATTGGAAACCTCATTCCATCTTCAACAGCCACACCGACAACATCAACAATGGCAAACCTACCAACAGATGAAAGGTGTCCTCACGCATGTTGTGACTTCGTCCACGAGTTGGAGAAGAGGATGCAGGAGAGGGCGATAAGAAGAAAACAGATCCACTCAGAAAATATCATGATAGTCAACGGCTATCTTTTATTGTTCGGCCTTATTATGGTTGTACTTTTCATACTGTACGGCATAGTCACATGTGTCGGCAAGGTTGCAGAAGAAAACGCTCGCCACCATCAATTGGAAAGTTTCAATGTTACTTTGTAAGTTTTCCTTTTTTTAAAACTCCGTTTGGATGACCTTGAAAATTCCCCCACTACTCCACCACACCCCCCACCACTTCACCATGTTCCTGCATGAGCATCACATCAACCGTCATTCCTTGTCCGACAAGCAACCATGGCAGACAACAACACCATCAGCCAAGCTGACTCCACTACTGATGTCGGTACAAGTACGGGTTGGACACTGTCGGTCGATAGTGTACACTATTTGGAGTCAATTTGCGAACGTATGAAGGAAATACTGCGGGACAACCCTGGGATCATAATACAAATGAATTTAAATTATGATTGGTCCCAAGTTAGAATGCAAGGGGACGACAACAACGGTCAACAATCTCCACAATATTCGCCCATGTCCCCGATCTATCCTTACGGCGAGTCTGACGTCGATGAAGATGAGGCTGATGAAGATGCAGGGGACAACGAGGCTGAAGAGGAGTAAGCTTCATTCCTTTTTTTTAAAACCTAAATTGGATGACCTTGAGAATTCCCCCTCCACTATTTCCTTTTTTTTAAAACCCAAATTAAATGACCTTGAAAATACCCCCTCCACGTACTTTTGGTTTACCCCCTCTACTTTTCAATACTGTTACCACAGTCTGTAGCTCACATCATTCCTTGCTTAGCTATCATGGCGGACAGCACTCTTTCTCGAGTTGACTCCACTACGGATGAAGAATGGCCATTTTCCTGGAATGTTCATCTGCAAGACTCGGCAGAAGTGGATATGTTGCATGAGAAATTGGTGTATGTATTAAACGAAAACCCCAACATTGAATGTAGAATGACTATGGATTTCGATGCGACAGGGGTCCACACTCAACCTTCCACTTCCAGCCAGCCTGAACCTCAGCTACAGCCAAAGAACTTTACACATCTTTACACTCCAATACGGCCGGAGGATGTGGTTATCAGCGAGGCAGACTCTACTACAAGTTATATTGAACCAACGAATTGGAAGCTTGTTGTTGACACCTTACACAAGGTCGACTTAGTATGTGACAAATTAAAGGAATTGATGATGCAAGATCCTGGTCTTCGTTTTAAAATTGATTTGTTTTTCATCTGGGGAGCACCTGCACGGGGCTCTTCGTCTGACAGCTCTCTAAGTACAACGGATGAGGAGGAGGAGGAGGACGACTAGTTATCTTTTTTAAAACTCCGTTTGGATGGCCTTGACCTTTCCCCCTCCACTGAGTTTATTTAAGGTGCACTCTCAATGACTGCAGCATCATTTCATCGCGCACCTTCACCACAGCAACATGGAGAGTCAACTCAACTACTGTTGCGAACGGAAATGTTTTTCATGGCCGAATGACATTGATGTTGCGGATGGCCTGGCGTGTAGAAAATGTGAAGCTTTTGGTCAATGCATGTGTAAGTGCAAGTCTTGGAAGAAGCCGAAACCGGAGTTGAAGACATTCCATGTGTACCAGATGAGAGGGCATAAGTACACTTGTTGCCCTGAACGTTGCATTGAATTCACATTAAAACAGCTAACTGGCTGCAAATTGTGCAACAATCATTTTGCAGGTTTTTGCAAACATTATTTAGGAGCCTGTCAGTACAGATCAACTTGGCATACAGAAGCACTCACTATCAATGAAATCGCTATAGATACACAAGAGTAGTCTTTCTACTCTTTTCTTTTTTTAAAACTCCATTTGGATGACCTTGACCTTTCCCCCTCCACTCACCTTAGTTTATATAAGCTCCATTCCTGCTGGCCACGGCATCACTTCATCTTGCTCCCTCGCCAAAGCAACATCAAGTATGGAAACTAAGCGTGTCTCATGTTGCGAGCATAAGTGTTTAGAGATACAAGGCGTCGTCCATTGTGCAAAGAAGCTTTGGGAGGAAGAGACAGGGACAACCTATTGCTGCGAGGGCAAGTGTTTCCTACTACCAAGATGGCAAGTGGACGGGCTGGCCTGCCGGCAATGTGAATGCTTCGGATGTTGCAGGTGTAGATGCAAGAACCAACAGCTGCCACCACCGGTACTACAAACTTTCAAAATCTACAAATCCAACTACTTTTACACTTGTTGTCCGCAGCGGTGTATTAAATTTCATTTCTCCAATCTTACCAATTGTCGGAAGTGCTACGGACAACCTGATGGGTGGTGCACCTGTTTTCTGGACTCCTGCCGCTACAGATCGGATTGGTTTACAGATCCGTTGGAAATTGATGAGGTCGCCCAGGAAGCACAAGAGTAGTCTTTCTACTCTTCAACTTTTTTAAAACTCCATTTGGATGACCTTGAGATTTCCCCCTCCACTTCCCCATATACCTAGAGTACACAGAGCCTGACAGTCAGTCACTCGGTGGCTGTCGTGGGGTGCGCATCGGTGTCGGCGCTCCGTTGTTAGGTTTTCAAGGTCACAGTAATATCAAATTGTTGGTGTTGTGCTGGTTCAAGGTCACCTGAGGGATAACCGATTGCCCATTTAGGCAGGGTCATGTCAGAAACTCGAGTTTAACTTGGCACTTTTGCCGTTTCTCGTCGAAAATTCGCTCCAAGTGGTCAAGGTCACGGGGACTCTGACTGAAACTCGGAGCGTAGTGCGAGAAACGGCAAAAGTGCCAAAAAATTTTAAGTTTCGGCGTGACCTTGACCTCAGTGGCGTCGGTGACGTCATTTTGATGACGTAAGGGGTGATGACGTCATCAGCACGTCATTTCTGTGACGTCATGGGTGTGACGTCATAGAAATGACGTCATTAGTGATGACGTCATCGATGACGCAATCGATGACGTCATCGATGACGTCATCGGTGAGGTCATTGACCTCGATGACGTCATCCCTCAGGTGACCTTGAACTGGGCCAGCACCAACAATTTGACACTACTAGTTTGCTTTAATGGTATTGAATATGCAGTTTGTACTTGCACAAAATATGTAGCCCTTTAGTTCGTGCATCTTTTAATATAGTTCATCAGCACATAACTAGGCCTACTGATTGGACTTTTTATATTGATTTGCGATGGGATTAAAAATGAGATAAAAACTATTCAAGCACAATAATAACACAGAAAAAACACTTGGATCGTTTTTGACATGGTGACCTCTCAATTTTTAAAAATTTGTTGATTTTTCCACAGTTTCACTTCTCAAAAATCAATAAAAATACATATAAAAATAAAAAATCTTTATTGTTGTTGGACAGGTACATGACATGAAATGGGCATAGTCAGGGAAATATAAAACTACTTGTAACTAAAAATAATAAACTGGAGCCTATTAGGCTGTGTTGTTACTTAGGCCTAAAACAAGCTTGGTATACAAACCTCGAACAAGTTTCATTATAATCTCTACAGAAAAATTCTATTCCTTGAATGAAAGTTTCAATTTTCAATTAGATTATTTATGTAAAATTGTAACAGAATTACAATATAAGGGAATTACAAGTTACGGGAGCGGTAGCTCAGTGGTAGAGCTCTGGCCTCACAAGCCAGCGGTCCCCGGTTCGATCCCGGGCGACGACATTACACGTGCAAACATGAGCGGTCACCTCTAGCTAGCCTATGTGACTTAATGCCGTGACCGTACCTTGCTGTCTTTAGATCACCGCACAGGCCTATTGGCCCATGGTGACGGGCAGTGGAGGTTTAATATAAAAAAAAATGAACCAACATAGGTTTAAGCTACTATATGGTTGTGTGGCACGTAATACTTGACATCAATAAACTACACACCACATGTTTACATATATATATTTTTTAAAATTAAATGCATTGACAAGTGAAATACATATTGTTTAAGGGTTTTACATTTCATGGTTGATGTACAATTCATTTTAAAATATAAGTATGAAATGGCTAGGCCTACATTATTTAGCCTTTCCAATATGGTTGAAATTGCCAAACATGTCAAAAAGGTTTTACTTAGTTACTAATGTTGTACTTGCCTGCTAAAATTATTATTTGTTTGTTAGCTGTCACCAAACTACATAAAAGTTAATTTTTAAAAAAAATTTCTTAAAATATTTTAAGAGTAATATACAAACATTATACACGGAAAGATGCACAATTTCATGGGCTACAACTTTTGTAAAGGTACAAACTTCATATTTTCAATTCAGACGAAGCCAAGAGCATGTAATATAGTTTCATGTTTATATTCAATTATTGACTCTGGCGTCGATACCATTAATATACACCATAATTTCTTGAAGGATATTTTTTTCGAAGAGAAAAGTCTTGTCTATGCTTTTACACTGTATCGTTATCGTACAACTAATTTTTTGGTAAAAGTCTTCATAATTACATACTTGGCCACCATTTTCCAAGATGGCCGAAGATGGCAAAGTTGGAATAAATGGGAATTTTCACAAAACGATCGTGGCACCATGCCAAACAAGTCCCGAATGGTTTCACTAGGTTAATAACATTGTATTTGCCTGCTCAAATTATAATTTGTTTTTAACCTGTCTTCAAACTACATAAAAGTTAAAATTTAAAATATTTTTAGCCTTTGTTTTAGGAGTAATGTGCAAACATTATAAATGAAAAGATGCACAATTTTATTGGCTACAACTTTTGTTAAGAGACGAAATTCATATCTTCAATATAATCGAAGTAAACTAGGAAAATTCGCAAATATGACATGAAAATTCTATAAAATTTTAAGTTTATGTTCAAACATTGTCCCTAGCGTGTAAGATACTAGCAATAAATACCACATTTTCTTATAGGAAATCTTTTCGTGAGTAGAATAAATCTTGTTTGTGGTTTTTACACTGTATTGTTATCGTATAATCGATTTTTAAATGAAAGCTTACACAATGACATGTCTTAACCGCCATTTTCCAAGATGGCGGAAAATGCGAAGGTGGGAATGAATGGAAATTTTCACAAAGTGATCATGGAACCACCCCAAATAAGTCCCAACTCGTTTCAATACGTTATTAATGTTGTACTTGCATGCGAAAATATTAATTTTTATGTTGCCTGTCACTAAAATACATAAAAGTTAAAATTTAAAATATTTTATATTGTTTGTTTTAAGAGTAATGTGCAAACATTATACATGAAAAGATGCACAATTTTATTGGCTACAACTTTTGTCTTGGGACAAAATTCATATCTTCAATACAATCTAAGTAAACTAAGAAAATTCTCAAATACAACATGAAAATTCTGTCAAATTTTAGGTTTACGTTCAAATATTGTCCTTGGCGTTTAAGATCCCACAAATAAATACCACATTTTCTTGTAGGAAATCTTTTTATGAGTAGAATAAATCTTATTTGGGGTTTTTACATCGCATGGTTATCGTACAATTAATTTTTAAATAAACGCTTACATAGTAAAATATTTTTGCCGCCATTTTCCAAGATGGCGGAAAATGCCAAAGTGGGAAAAGTTGGGAATTTTCACAAAATGATCAGGGGACCATGCCAAACACGTCCCAAGTGGTTTTGTTTTGTTATTAATTTTGTCAGATTGGACCCCTATATTGTCATAACGGCCCCGGACTAATAGCCAGACCGATGTCTTTACAATTTTAGATACCCAAATCCTATGCTATAGTTATATAAATCGCGATAACACATTAAACATCTAAATATCGTTTGAAAACTTATCGTTATACCTATGGTGAAAATATGTGCGTAACATAAATAGATCATAAGTGATCTAAAACATAAATATACTAAACATAAATAGATCATGAGTGCGTAAAAGTGAGGGATTTTCACTTAAGACAAAGGCTACGGAGAAATCGCATGAGAATGAAAGTATCTAAAGGCGAACAACCTGTAAACTCGATGTAGGGTTTTAGGGGAGGTAATGCAATTGCTGTGAGTGGATCCCATGGGGGTACCGAGGGCTCCTGTGGGAAAGTGTTCTGGATTCTGTAAGAGGTTTGGACTTTTATCTGGATTAAAAGTTTGATAAACTGCAACAGTAATGAATGCATAGCTCAGCAATAGTTGTTAAAATAATTAAAAACTATCGCTATATAGCAAATACAAATCTATATAGCCATGTTTTATTTATAGCTCATCGTATAACCTCACAGTAATGTTTCAAATTTAACATTGTTCTTAAGGGACAAAATACCGAAACGGTGGAGATACTGCAGACTCTAAAGGCTAAATACAGTCGTGGCATACACTACCTACTTTATTTACGAACAACTTAAAAATCTGGCAAATCACTGTAAAAACACGTCACAAATTTATGAGTTACATGCGGTCACCCATCAAAAACGTAGCCACACAGATGTCCCTTGACCTAAGGCTACGGCCACACATGGCGACTTAGTCGCCGCGACACAAACGCCGCGACAAAGAAGGCCACCTTCATTTGATTCAATGTATCACACTTTTTCGGCGTTTGTGTCGCGGCGACTAAGGCCCGGTTCACACGAGCGTCAAAATACACTGATGCACGCTGCGTCGACGCGGCGTTCCCGGTGCACACGACCGTTTACGTGTGTACTGTTCCATTTGAGTACATGCACTGCTCAAACGCCGCTGCAAAATAAAGCTGCATCAACGCAAACGCAAAACGCTCGTGTGCACCGGGCCTAAGTCGCCATGTGTGGCCGTAGCCTAATCGTTGATCTCACTCATAGCATTTTACACTATTTTGAGACGTGTGTTTTGCGTTCGCACACGAAATAAAACATAAATCGTAACTGAAAATCAGCTGATGTGCGATTGCGTGATTTATAGAGCGCCATAAACACAGCAAAAGTAATTAACACCATTCACTCCCCTCTTCCATTACAGTATGGCAACAATGGCGCGGCCTAGTAGTTGATTTTACTTGCTTTTACACCGCTAAGTTACGGTATACCTCTCTACACGGTCGGTTAGCTTTGTACATTCATACTGTTTTACATCTACGTATCTGTGAAGAATTGCACAGTTGTAACAACTTAATGTGATGCTTATTAGTAGAACCCTAATTAGTTCGCACAACTACAATTAGTTTTGTCTTGGAAACTAAAAAGTGCCTTATTAAGCGGTTACAACATAATCTTTGTGGAGACGAACTATTTACTTTTCTAACTGTATGCCTATTTCAATTAGTTTGCATGCAATAATCGTATACATTAGTTCAAATTTTTAAATTGCAATTCTCAGATTTTTTCCCCGAAAATTCTTATGTAAATAACTATTTATTTAATTTATTTTAATTTATTTTGACTAAGGTACAAATACAAACTACAACGTTATCTTTTGTAACTTTTTAAAAACTTAAATATTTGTATTGTATTTACCGATTACAAAGATGACTTTAGATGTTAGACCCTAAAAATTTTAAATGGATTCTCAACATTTCGGTCCGAAAGTCAAACATGCGTTTAATTTGTTTACACGCATCTACTCTGTTTAAAATTATGACGTTTTTTGCATTCTGATGAATATGTCACAAACCCAACCACGAAAGGTCGAATGTATCGGGAGTGTTAGTATTGTTTTAGGTCATATTTTAAGGTTTTGTGCTTTGTTCTCTATTCGTAGGGACCTATATTTTATGTATATTTTAACTAAAATATGTTCACATTTAGGATTTTTTCTAACGAAGTATGGGTTTTCTCCCTGAATTAGGAAAACCTTACACAAGTCTGAAAAAGGAGAGTTAAATGGGTTACATCAAGGGTACAATGTTTCAAAACTAAGACCTAAGTGGTTGAAAAATGACTGACTCATTCTGTGATTTTTGCACGCCGTATCCATGCAGTAGTAGGCCCTATACCGGAGACTGGAGGCAAGTGGTCGCAGTTATCACGGACAATGCCTCGGTTTCAGGCAACATTTTCCTCGCCCACTTATCCGATCATTCTGCTTGTTAGACGGGTTCGGATAATCGCGACCCTCCACCGTTCCCGGGTCCCACCAACAGATTGGGTGTCTTACTTTACATTTTGAGTACAAAATTCATTAAAACCATAATGTTAAAAATATTTCGGATAAGGAAACACGCAGCATTAAACTTAGTTGCTAGCTAATTTCCGATCGAATTTAGTGATTTATTTTCCTTCACAAATAAAATTGTGAACAATTATGTTTGCTAAAAAATTAATGAAGATAAACAATCGAGCTGCTAAATAAGCGAGATATAAAGCCATCAAAGGCTGGGTGTTGATTTTTCCCACACAAAAATTACATTTGAAGGGAGACATCTTTTTAAGGTATTTTTGCTCAACAATTAATTAATTATACTTATTAAAATAAGTCTTTAATTAGAATAGATGGATGAAAAATATTGGTTAGAAGAAATGAAACAATCCGGAAATCCAGTTTACTATCGAAACAATAATTTACTACATGTTTACCACGATGCTTCATAGTGTATGATTTGCAGTGAGTAAACAAGTAAGTTATAATAAATATTTTAAAATTATGTTATGACATAATAAAACTAGAGGAAAAAGGCGAAACGGCAAACTACATTAAAGTTGAAGCGGCAATAAAAATGTTCAGTGTGTTGAATTATTCAGTTTTTTATAGCCTGTTAAATCCTGGTTGACGATGGAAGTAAACTATCATAGGTATCAACTAGTTGACGATAAAAAAAAGCTTTAGTTGCTGATTTATTAACTCATTATTTCGCTTTAAGCTTGTACAAGTAAATTGAATACAGTCCAGAGAAATGTATAATAGTGTTTTGGCATATTATGAAATTATTGTTGTAGTTTGAATAATTTGAAAAAAAAAATATTTTTCGATTCTCTTGTCATTACAGTTTGGACATTGATTGAAAGGGGTTCTGTACTAATTTGTTGATTTTGCTCAGTATGGGCTTACAGTATATTCTTTAGTTTACGAAAAAATACAGGAGTAATATTTATAATATAACACATAGACAGGAGATTGGTAATTCGTGTTCATTTGTTGATTAGTTTTTAAATAATTGAGTGTAATGTCGAAAGATTGCAAACAAAATGCATTGCTTTAAATGAGTGGGGACCCCTTTTTTAGAAGAAAGCTTTTCTCTCCCGTAAATTGACCTTCGAGATGGATTTCAAGATGGAGGAAAGTTACCTTCCATAAGATCCTTCTCTTTTGTACATTTTTACATTAAAATACCCAAAATGTTAGAGGCACAGATATTATACAACAGGTGAAGATACAAAAACATTATAAACGGCTATCAAATTATTAAATCGAAAAATACAGAGATCATTTAATCAAATTAAAGAACGAACGCGAAGAAATCGTCGAAACAGCTCTTAAGTCAAAACTTGTGGCGGTTACGGAACAACAACTAGAACCCTTCTTTCTTTCTTCTCCTACACCTTTCTTCTGCCCCGGCGCCGCGACAGCTGGCCCTCCGACGGTTGGGGCAGAGCCCGAGGATCTTCGACAAAGGTCCGGGCAGATGTCTGGGGCAGATGGCTGCCTGGGCAGGTGTCCTTGCCAGTCTTCCGCATGCTCCGCATCGTTCCGCGCAACCGAATAGTCGACTATCACATCGCATACTATCCGATTAATCGATACATGCTTGTTAATAGGAATCATCGTGACTTTCGATGTATCGATAGATATCGGATCAGTCACAATCCAATTATCCGGTCGTTTGATGGAATGATAAGACTCTGTTTTTTAACAATTAATTGAGGGAATATTTTAGCGGTGTACAAGTGGAAACAGGTGCTGAATATAATTATATCGAATATAATTGGCTATTAAAAAACGAGGTGAAAGGGGATGGAATTAAAGAAACCCTTTGGCTTTTGGCTTTGGATTTTTGTTTAGTCGCAACCACGTGTTGAGGTTTAAAGTTTATAATTAATTGAACTAAGAGTCTAATACCTGTCACAACGGGGTTTCCTCTCATAAAACTATTTTTAAAATTTTAACGTCCACTAGGCCTTTAATATTGTTTGAAAAAGATTAATTTTTATGTCTTTTGAAAGAAATTTTAAAATCTAGGGGACGATGAAATAAAAATCACGCTTATAGAGCAATTACTGCGGTTAAACTACTGAAAAACCACGTCCATCCTTGAACACATATTGAGAATACTTTATTGTTTATGAACATTTCCTTTAAAATTACATCAAGATGAATCTTTTTTTGGCCAATATTAAAGGTGTAGCGGACGCTTTAAATTTAACATTAATCGTAGGATGGGAATACAAGTGCAAGATGACGGATACTGCAGACACTTAATCGACGAAAATGAAAAAAAAAAACAATAACTTTAACAAAGGGCAAAAAAAATAAGAAACAGTAACTGGATATTGCAAAAAAATTTCATGATTAACTTTTTTAATGACGTTATCTCTTTGTCCAATTTTAAACTGGATTTACCTTGTAGTATCTAACTGTTATACAAAATGAAGAAATGTCAATGATAATTACAGTAGGGCCTACAGTGACGGCTATATTTTTTTTTTATTTTTTATTTTCCCAAATGAGCTAAATAGCTTTTAGCATAAATACATGGACTAGGATAAGCCAATATATTTTGGTTAATCTATACATAAAGTTTCTCCAGTTGTTTAAACGTCCTTAAATAGAAGACCTACACAAAGCAACACACATGGTTCAAAAATACAAAAATCGCTAACTATAGACCTACATTTAAACTGTACCGGCTGTTTCGTTTCCGCGTAAGGCTTCTTTCAGATCAGAGCGGTCCGGCGCCGCACCGGACCGGACGTGCGGCGGCGACCGGAAGGCCCTTTCATATCAAAGCGGCCGAATCCGGCGATTTCCAGGCCAATATTATTCAAATTTTAAATACAAATCCCCATTTTTATATCTCTTTTATAATTTAATTTTTAGAAAAATTTATAAATTTGATATTCCTAACGGTTTAGAAGATGGTAACGGTAGAAAGTTAGTTTTTGCTTTCAATACCTAAGAATAACATGAAAAAATTCACAACCATTCCAGAGTTTTTGCACACACGGTAAATGAATGCGGTAAACGCTAAACGCTATTTAATTAATGGTGGATTTGGGTACTTTTGATGCTTAAAGCTACGAAAGTTCGTTGAAAAGTGGTCAATAGGAACCATTAAGCACTAATAATACAGTTGAAATATCCTGTGTAACGTAAATATACGAAAATTTGCCAACTTAAAAAATAGCGTTTAGCTTTTACCGTAAGATTTATTGTATGTTGCAAAAACTCTATTGTCTCTGAGAATTTTACGTTAAACAAAACTGTCGAAGCATGAAAATAAATGTCTTACCTACAATATTGGATTGGTGGGATGTCTTTGATTTAGTACTATAATTTTTGTAATGTATCAAAATAAATTGCTCGAGTTCGACCAACAAATACTGTAGGATACAGGTTTTTTCCTGATTCTTCTTACGAATATTGGAGTGGGGGAGTAATTTAAACTGTAAACAAAACATTAAAACTCGTGACAAACATGTTCGAGTATCAGATTTCCTTAAATAACGTTTTAAATCAGTTATAATGTCTTTCAGTAACTCCTAGTCAGCTGTTATATTTTTAAGCCAAACCTATGCCGTGTTAAAAGTAACAGTTCTAAAGTAAACTGACCGTAAAATTACCGGCTGGTATAAAGCAGTGAAATAAAAAAATAAATAAATAAAAACAAAGGGCTCCAGCCAATTGGACATTAGCGAGGATAAACGAACCCCCGCCACCATCTCTCCCTAGAAGGATCAGGTTTTTAAAAACTGGCTATATATGAAAACAATTTTGCTTTCGGGTTGTGTTATAATAAAAACACATCTCCCCATGATTCCGTTACAAAAACACGGTTATGGTGTTCTTTTAAGGATTTCTCCCACAACACTGGCCTCTGGTTGACCAAACCTATCAAGTGCTTGATGTCAATTCATTCCTTCATGTCGTACACAGTGCTTATTAAAAACTACAGTTCAACAAGAAAACTGTAGAACCAACACTAGTCAACCACTGAGAGATAGAGAGTGAAAAATATTCGATTTATGTCCGGCGAAAACCCTGCCGGAACGCACTGATGTGAACGCGTCGATAAAAACCAATGTACGAAACAATGTACGGTCCGGTGCGGCGACGGAAGGTACGTTTTTGCTTTCCGGCGGTCTTCCGGCGCCGGACGTCCACCGTGGTTCGTCCGGCCGCTGCCGCACTAGTATGAACGCTCCCATTAGGATCAACAGTCAAAAAATTTTGGTCCGGTCCGGTACGGCGCCGGACCGCGCTGATCTGAAAGAAGCCTAACAGCCCTGGCGGGAAGCCAAACTGGTTATCAGTTCGTTATCAGCGGTACCGACTGATAAGCGGCGCGTGGCGATAAGGCGCGAAACACAGCCGAAGGCGTTGAGCAATGTCACCCTGAATCAATGACGTCATCACGCGGTTCCGGCACACGTCACCGGAAACGGAGCATCGCCGGAGGGGATCACTTCCGGAAGGTAAATTTTCTCACAGGTACTTTTACCACGCAGGCAATGCTTCTCTGCGATCACCTAAACTTATAATCCAAAACGAACCAAGAAAGGTTGTCGAGAAAAGATACCCGACAGAAGAACTTCCCACTGGAGTACAGTGCCAGGTTATGAAACAAATAGCCTACTGTTATGGTTATTGACTGTAGTAATACATTCACTATATAAGTTTAGAGCGCGATAAAATATTTGAACGGAACGTTATTTTGTACGAGAGAAATTAAACTATTCAATTACATAAATTGTATGATAATTAAACGCGTCGTGGAATATAATATAATCATTTTAATTAATCAAATGTCAACGTCAAATGTAATGGTAAGAACCTCGAAAGTCTATAGTTAAAAACATTTGTTATGTTGTAAATCTTCCCCTCTCTATCATTTTTTTTATGGGGAGATAAAACTGAGAAAAGGATGGAATCTTATCACAATCGGTAGGCCTACATAAATGTGATTCTTCTCTTCTCGTTCTTAATTGTTAAGTATGGTAAATAAATTACGAAATTTACGAAATCTAAAACTTTTGATTAGAGTTGAGATAAATAGGAAAAACCTAATTTATAAAAACCTTATTGGGTAAAATCTGAACCAAGATTTGATTAATTACATTAAGAGATCGGTTAGCAAAACCAATACGTTTTATGAAGCATTAAGTAAGTTTACAGGCTGAGAAAATGTACGAAAGTTTTTCTGTTAGAAAAGCTATAAGAATCCAAAAAAAATTTCTTTGCATTTACATTGTACTCAAAAGTTCTGTGGAAGCGAACAAATACTATAAAAATTAAACTATGGAGGAATATTTTTAGTGTCCAAATCTTTTTCAACAAATTTATATTAATAATTAACTGTGCAATAAATTATCCTTTTTTTATAGTAGATTAAAACTTTTTCGATGGGATTTTTAAACAATGAATGGTTATTTTTTTATGGTTTTAAAAGATAAATGGTATTTAAACTCGTATTTTACCAAGCTTTAATAATAAAAGAGTGTAATTTTATTTCTGTAATGAAATTATGCTCCACTCGCTAAAACGAAGATGAACTCACTTCTCTAAAAACGTTCATTTGTTGGAGCTTAAAATATTCAGTCCCAGTAAATCAAATTATTTTACATACAACCCCTTAACTACGAGATATCGCCACCGATTCTGATAATTCTTATCACCCCGATCTACACGCACTGTTTACTTAAGGTAACAAGCAAAGTGCCGAATTACAGTGTAATTTCGGCCGTGTTCAGATACGTCGTTAAGATAAAATTACATTTACATTTACAGAACTATACTTCCTGAAAAGAATAATCTGCTTTTGCACGATCTTTACAAAATGAAGTACCAACAGTAAGTAAAATAAGCCTAACTAACTCACTGATGTAGTTTTTAGTTCATTAAAAACCACCATAAAAATTACTTGTTGGATCTTGAACGTATACAATACCATCATCATGTTGTAATTGTTGTAATGTAAGGAAAATACAATGTAAACCTTGATCAACATTAACAATAATTCGTATAAGAGTTAGCAGTAGTTTAGGTTTAGAGAATCAATGAAGTAAAAATATTATATCAAATCTTTCTGGACATTAAACTACCTTAAAATGACTGACAGGTAATATATAAGTAGATCCCTATAAGGGTTAACAGTGATGCTGAATAAAGCTTATAGTATTTCTACAAATCTACAAATCATTGGGTATTTCTTTAAGTATATTTTAAGTGTACAAAATTAACATCTTTTATGGTGAAGAAGAAGAATTAAATTACATATTAAAAGTGAACGCGATAAAATAGTCAGGTCAATAATAAGTAGTTCCAGAAACAGTCGTTTATACGGCGCCGCTATTATCAGTTCACTATCAGCTGTTATAGCGTTGTTGTGGTGGCAAGACCGGCGTTGCTCACGTATTGTTGATTGTTTGTGTTGGCAGCAGTGGTTGCGACATATGCTGCACTTCCTCTTCCTCCCACTTCCAATTAGACCTATACCTCTGCTCTGCTCCTTTGAATATCGGTAGTACAGTAAATTGGAAACGCTTGATAAAAAACAACGAAATTAGTATAAATTATTATGAAATAATAGCCTGTATGCAAATGCGTGAGCTTTGATTTACCCCTACAGTAGAGACGTAATTAATACAACTGCCGTGATATAAGAGCAATTTTTTATTTTTAACTTCTTATGAGTAAGAACCCTTACAACAATGTTTATAAACGCTTACAAAAGCGTTGAAGAAATATTTTAATCGCAGTACATCAATATCACATGTTTTCGACCCTCACTTCTAACAACGAAAATCAAGCTTTTGAGATCTAGGGCCGAAAAATTGTATGTAAGAAAATCCACAATATGCTTTACTAGCGTTCTACACAGCAAAATTCTAAAACAGTTGCTGAACATTGCAAGGCAGTAACTTAATTCTGTGTTAAATCCTCTTATAAAAGAATAACATTTTTAATGAAGTATCATAGAGAAATATTCTTTTGTGCACTAGTTTCTCTAAAATTATGTCGGATTTTGCCGTGAATGCTATAAGACCATTGCTGTTTTTACGACAGGCTTTGTTTTTTTTCTATGTTGACGATTTTATATTTACTTTTGTTGATTTTAGCATCACCCTTATAGTTAGTTGGTTTGAAATACATTGTACAGGAGATGTTTCTTTAAAACGTTTTGTTTGGTAGGCCTACTGTGGTTTTACTTAATCCATCTGTCCTGGAAACCAATAAATACTCAGATTTTGAAAAACAAAATATGTAAAATTTAGCTCTACATAACCAAATGGTGAAAATAAAAGATAATCTTGTTTACATTGGATACAGGAACATTTGAATTTTGCTGAAACTAAACATCGCTTGTACTCTTTCTTCGAACCCTTCTGCAGTGTGAAACAGAGCAAACCCATTATTCCGATTTCGCACTGACCAAAACGAGTTAAAAGCAAATACAAGACCATATCCGCTACACAGTAGGCTATGACGAAATCAACACCGTAGACAATAGCGGCTGGCAGCATGCAGCTATGCGACGTGCAGGATTGAGGCACTTGTTGCCGCCGCTTTTTTGGATTCCGCGCTCCAAGGGGAATACCAGATATTGTTTGCTGATCCTACCCTTGTCTGACACGTTGAGCAGCTGCGACAATCAATAAAGGCAATACTCCATGTTACATTGTTGCGTCGTCACTCTCTTATGTAATCTGTGTGATGTTGGTAACATACAATTATATTATAATTGGAATTTTGAAGCTTATTTTTTGAGAGAGAGGATCAAAATTACTGTTGTGATTTCTATGGTTAAGTTTTCAAACATTATGTAATATTTATCATCTGCTCGATTGGTGTATAGTTCAACTTTTAACAATTAAATTAATGTTAGAGGAAAACGCTATGAGATAATTGTGTTTCCTGTAAGTGCGTTTTTTACTAACAATTGACAGAAACTGTGGATTAACGGTATAAAGGGTTCATCTAGTGGAGTTAATGAGTTACAGTATTTACAGCAAATAAACTTGTAATTTGCTGCACAAAAAATAGTTTTAACTTCTCTTTGCATTTGCATTTGCATAGACTTTGACAAGGTTTACACGAAAAAATAACTATAGTCTAATAGTTTAAATAAACAAGTTTGTTTTCATAGTAAACAACAACTACCTATCCTGTACAGCCTAATAAAATGTCTGGGTGGTAATATTTGGCCTTTGCCTACGGTATTTGACTTTTGTCATTCCTTCATGTACTGAGCAAAAATGATTTATTTCCGCATTTCCAATTGAGAAAAACAGTGTAGAGTGTGTCCACCAACTTACTTCGGTAGGCCTAAGACACACCATCAAAGTAAAAAAGAACCCTTTCACTATCCCCATTGACTATTAATACACAACTTGTGTATTCATAGTCAATGCTATCCCCCTCTACATCTCATCCCATACAAACTAAACATGAAAAACTGACCGTTCTCAATCTATTACTGAAAAATAGGAAATGTTGGCACGAATTCTCAATTGAAGCACAATTATTAGCACAGCGCATCACGCGGAGGCTCTATACCAGCAGACCGGGGCCGCGCATGTTCTGTAGGAGAAAGTCCACCGCGCTTGTAATGTTTTATTTGCGCGGGTCGTGTTTTATTAATGACGCCGGTGAAACTGCGCATGCGCCTGCTCGCCCCTCGCAAAGTAGCGAGGCGAATTAGCATCAATAATGCGCGCGGCGCCTCTCCTTAGTCCTTACCCTACTTGTGGACGGCCCGACACCCGTCCTGCACGATCCGATACTACTGCACGTAGAGCGATGTGATCTTAGGATTGGTACCTAATAGCCAGAATTTTTTATCCATCTGTAATTACCAAATAACCGATCATTAGTGAAGATTTGGAAAGGTCAGCTAGCAAGGAACAAAATATCCGAAAAGCCACGTTTCCTGTAAAAACTGTAAAAATTTTCTCTTTTTCTCAGAGCAGGGATAACGAGTAAGGGCTGGCCAACGAAACTTACTAATCATCGTGACTATTTGGAAGGTTCCGATAGGCTGAAAAATTCGTGGATCTAACGATGTCAACAAGCTACAATTGATTGAAAAATCCTTCCCCTAGTAGCTTGGTAAAGGGCCCGAGAGTGATCTACAAAGAGGGGATAGTTTTGTGGTCTTTTAAGACAAATTTTTAAGTAAGAATAGCACACAACAAAATTTACCACTATGTGTGTAGCCTTGTGTCTCGGCTACTTTTAGAGGAGCAGGATTTTGAAAAGAGTCAAGTGACATTATGGTCATTGTGGAATGAATTTAATTTACTGTTCACGTAAACAGACCCGTGCGTAAACCGATAAACAACTTTTATCTCAAGTTTTGTCTGAAATGTCATTCACACATTAAAGAAACGGATTTGTAACATCTTGGGTGTTAAAATTAAAAGGAGCCGTATAGGAACGATTATATTAAAAGAGGAGATGGTAATAACTAAAATACAGTGTTTTTCAACATGAACCTAAAATTTTTTCGAAGTTTTTTTACAACTATTACCTACACTTACGTTATGTTAATTTTTGTGAACTAAAGTCAGAAAGTCTAGTAACTGCGGACCAACCTGGATCAATTACGTGCATAATAGATCTATCATATTTTCCTTGTAAGAATGAACTCGAAGAAAGTGTTCAGGATATTCTGTAAACAAAAATATATAAGGAAAATGTGTTGTTTTTTATGTGTATAGGAGGAGAACATGACAACATTCCCAAATGCCAAACCATCCTTTAGACTTCTGACTTCTCTGAAAATTACGTATTGTAAACCACGGAGTTTAAATGCATGATCACATAAAAAGATAACAGTCAACATAATTACTAACCACAAAAAGAACCTTGTCCTAAAAACTCACTTTAAAAACATAAACAACCAACATAACCAGCGTATATGAATAAATCAGCAAAACACTAAAGAAAAGAACGCCCATCATCAGCCGAAAAAGTGCCGTTGAAAACAGAATGTAATATTTAAAATGGGTGTACAAAAATAGAATGAATATGAAGAAGATGTAAATCAAGATGACAACGACGACAGAGGGGAAGAGAGGGGTGAGCTTGGGAGATGAAGGACCGGGGGGGGTTCGCAAATTGAGCAACTGCTACATTTTCATTCAAGTGGCCCGTATTGCATGTACGCTCACGGCTGAGGCGTTCGCAAGAGAAACTGTTCCCTCCTGGCTTTTGAGTTTTGCCTTTTATTATTCGAAGAAAGGCGGTTTTACGGTATCTGTTCGTAGTGATAAAGTGTGTAAGGATTGTAACAAAATTAATATGAGGCCAGTTAACAATTTCATAAATTAATTGCACCATTTGTATGTTTAACGATAACATAACTCTAAGACGTAAACCAAGTTTTGGACAGTTTGAAAGTAAAGGTAAATTGAGTTGTATTTCAAAATTAAAAAATCTTCAAACCGGATTAATTTCAGTACATCATTCAGGAGATTCGTAAAGTACGGTAAGGAATAATGAAAGTTTGCAGGAAAACTAATTTATACACTAAACATCGTAAATTCCTAATGCGCACAAATAATTCGCAACACACACAAATTTTACTTTCGAACTGTAAGTAATAATATAAACTAGGGGGCCCTAGGTAGGGGGCCTCAAGGTAGCTGATAAGTTACAATTCTATAACGGAAAATGGTTAACATTTTAAAGCGCCCTCTAGAAATAAACCAAGTTTACGGGGACGAAGCCAAAAACTAAATGGCCTTTTTAATCACCATTTGCACACGCGCTAGATCAAAACCTCTTTCCATTTTACGATGGACATTTTGCACACATATTTCATAATTATTAAATAAAATAAATCATTAAAATAAACAGTGCACAAGCCGAAATCGGACTAATATAATGTTTTATTGAGATCAACCTTGAGTGAGGGCTTGTTCTTTAGTTGTTTCCGCCTAAGTTGTTGCTTTAGTAATTTTAAATTGTTCCATTAGAATAAGATTGGGATTGAGCTGAGCATTAAAAACATCTGTTAATGTACAGCTTTAGTGTAGTTTTGTGTATTGATAATCACAATATTTGATTAAACGGGAGTAATTGAGTATTTACTAAAAGTAACATTAAATTTTTAGCAAAGAGTTAATAACTTAAAATGCTCGATTTCGAGCAACAAGTATACTATTACATCTTTAACTAAACAAAAGGGACTATCTTAATAATAATATAAATACAATTCTAGTTCAGCAAAATGTAAAACATTGTTGTATTGATTCAAGACGTCCCGACGCCTGCAATCCACGGCGGCACCCCGCGCAACAGCGGCGTCACACTTATTGCCTGCCGGAGTCTGCAGGCGCCGGGAAATTCAACAATTAATTAGCCTCGCCAAGGCTGGCAGATGTTTACCTTGCCGACAAGCTGGAAATTAGAAAATGGCGACTAACTGGTCCTGATTGGCTGACACGCGATCAATTTGTAGCGACCGTGGCACCGAGGAAAACAGCCTCAGGCACAGTGGAAAACAGCCTCAGGCACCGAGGAAAACAGCCTCAGGCACCGAGGAAAACAGCCGCTGGCACCGAGGAAAACAGCCTCTGTCATCGGGTGACAGCTGAAGAATGATGAGGCTTGATGATATGGAAATAAAAAATGAATAGGCCTTCACGACTACAGTATGGAGGTAAAGTTCACTTCATTATATTCTTATCTCACTATTGCCTTTGATTACACAGTTGAGGAGTTTACATGAAGAAAGTATGAAGAGCTACAGTTTTCTCTAATTGAATGTATGTTAAAAAAAAACGTCAAATTAAAGTTTCACACTCGAAATCAAATTTCTTTCTTATCATCTGGAGTTCCATGCAGGCAATGACAGACAATGCCTTATGAGTTTACTAGAGCTAGCTCGGATGATTTAAAAGACAACCTCCTCATTATGCATGACATAAGTAACAGTTCTCAAAATTCTGTATGTCAAATCCGAATTCCGGTGTTAATAGCCTACATTACTTTAAATTTTAATCAGTACAAGTGCACATTGTTCCAAATTTAACGATAGGCTGTTAAATATGTGTAATAATCAGTCATAAATACATTGCGAGAGCAACTAAATATTTTCATTCGTAGAAACTATACCCTTCTTCACCAGTAGGCTAATCGTGAGATTTTATTTCAATATAACTCGTATATTGGATGCAGTAGGAGTAGGGCCTACTAAAAAATGTTCTGAGGAAAATTTTCATATTCATGACAAACCCAGCGTAAACTAGGCTTTCAGGATACACTTTCTCCTTTCTATCAACAAACAACAATGAATGACAACACGAGGAGAAACTACTAGGAGATGAGTCGCTACGGTGGCGGTGGCGCACGTGCCGAAAAGAGAGGATCCCGGTATTGAGGGGGAGGGGCTGGGGGGAAAAGGGAGGGGATGGTGATAAATTGTTACTGAATGAGAGAGAAGCTTGACCAAACCTTGACCGAGATACTGCGAGTCGGGCCTAATGTTCCGGCGTGCCACTGCGCTATCGAGATGCATCGACTTGCCAAAAGTTTTTTCGACACACTGTAACAAAACCTAAATAATATATAACAAATACAAGTTCAACTTGTAATAATATTTTTTGTTAGGAAATATTCAGGCTATTGTCAATTTGAAAATATTATAAGCTAGGTCCAACTTGGTGTAGTATTTTATCATTAGCACCTCAGCATTATTTGAACATTTTTTAAGTTAAAAAAGACGTCAAAGAAAAATATTTAGCGTAAAGGTAAGGTGCAGTTAAGTATGCCCACAATTGTATCTATTTTTGTAGTTATGTATAATTCTGTATAACCTATATTATTTTTTAGAATAAATCAATCGATATATTAAAATTAGTTACAATCATGATGGGGGGGAAGTTTGCTGCACAGCGATACAAACGTTTTGAACACACGATTTATGGAATTATTATTACAATATATGATACTCCATGACTAAAATGCCATAAATGTGTTGATTTCATGAGTTAATTATTGAAAATACTCCTCTGTTCAACTGTTAGATTTTTTTCCAGAAACATTAAAAATCATTCAAAAATAATTGTACCTCAACTCATAGTTTATAGCTTAGCGTTTATTGACAAAGTTCAAACAACGTTTAGGCTACTATTATATTTTTTATATGTTTTTACGATGACTACTATTTTCATAATACGGTATGGTTATGACCATAGAGAAGTTATTTCTTTGTAGTATGAGGATGACGAGAAAAAGTTAAAAAAAGCGGTTTAAAGAAATTAACTGCACTATAGATAACACAACAGTCGTTCCACTAATTTCCACTTCAAAAATTCGCGATATTTTGATTCAAAGATTAAAAAACATTTAAAACCCAGATGAATCGGACAGCAAAAATCACCTCAGTGTGGGACTATTCAATTCACTCCTGTGTTCACCCGACCCTAACCAATGATCTGTTGAATGCAGTTCCAAACCGCCGAATGATAGGGGAGAATCACCCCCTCCACCGCCAATATGCCACCCCTCCACCCCCTCCACCCCCTCCACCCCCTACCACCCCAGGTGTAACGCTCGCCCCACTGACACCGACAGGTGTTTATTATTTATGAGTGTCAATACATCAACAGCTGATTAGCACAAGAGGGATTTGGTGGCGGTAGGGGGGAGGGAAGAGAGAGAGAGGGGGGGACTTTGATGAGCTTTTGATTGCTATTATAATTATAGCTGTCATTGACAATAGTTTAACATTTGGAATCAGTTAAATTAGGCATAGCTACGACAAATATGATAGACCTTTTGAAAATGTGTACTATTTTTATACAGTTTCTAACAAAATATATAACTGTTATACATTGTGAAGTTGTCATAACATGAAAGTTAAAGCTGTTACTTTGTGATTATAAATTCATTGTGACCAATGAATTGATATAGGGTATTTATTTTCGTAACTGATTTTCTACAGCTGAATTAGTATATTTTTGACTGTTTATTCTTAAAAAAAACGTATATAAATTAACATAAAACAGATACGTAATAATTATACCTTTATAATATAAACGAAAGGAAGTTCAAATATAAAAACTCTTCTTCGGGGAGATTATATAAAATTATCACCAAAATTAAGCAGAGGTTTAGAAAATGAAGTACTGAAGAAGGAATTTTTACTGAGCATATCAAAATAGAACATTTTCAATTCAATACTATAATACGAGCAGTGTCTGAAGCAATGTATTTTCCATAATCTACAAAATATTGCGAATAGATTTTGCTCAAACTTTACATTTGTGAATGTTCTGTCCAATAAACAGATTAGAAACAGTCCCAACCTCAGAAAAAATCGTTTCCGTCTAAAACTAACTTTAAAATTTTAATTTTTTAAATATTGGTGTTACGGGTTACCATAAAGGCAACGAAATAACAACGAAAAGCAAACAAAATACAAAAATGTTACTTTTAAGCAGAGACTTTGAAACAGTTGTTACCTGTCAAAAAGGTATAGTTTGGCGTGAACTTAAAACTCTGATGCCTATGATACTTAAAGGAAAGTAGATTAAAACAAACGAGTAAGGCTCGGATAGCCTGGTACTATTATTAAAAATTGCAAGGCTACAAAATTTATTTAGTTAGTAGGCCTACTAAGACTACAGATTCATTTGTAGGAGATTAAAGTACCAATTCGGTCTGGGTTTCTCAATAAACCATTCCCAAAACAAAAGTTTACAGAGGAGATACATTAATCGCAGAATAATTTGAAAATCCAAAATCTTTTCAATATTTCCAGAAGTTAGAGAAATGTTTGTATAGTGAAAACACAAAAGCTGCCAAGAGAAAACTCTCAACTAAATTCCGGAATTGAATTCGTGACGTCCTAAATCCCGTCGCGTCACGGCAGCCTTCTGAATAATTGGCGCGAGTGGCAACAACGAATATGATTAATACTCTGATAAAAACTCTCAACCAGGTCAAAACACAGAGTCAATATTTGGTCGAATCACGGCACGAGGGTTGACAGGCGGTGTAGAGACAGGTGAAGTTTATTATCAACGATGTTATCAATAGCGCAGTAACCACGAGGTTTGGGGGGGGGGGGCGGGAGGGGGAAAATAGTGATTGGTGGGGGGAGGTGTCAAGGAGTTTCATGACTCCTTCAATAATACAATACTGTTTAACTTCCTACTGAGAACTCAACAAGTCTCTATACACCGTGACGGGTGATTCAGTTTGAATGCCAGCATAGGGAGAACTAATTATATTTTAAGAAGTAACGTATTGATGTAAAAATTCAGCAAATTTTATATTCAATTTGGAATTTTTGGCATATTTATTATCAGGCTGGACATGTATTATCTGACATGGGAACGTTGTAAGCGTAAGAAAATAAATAATATCTCTCGGTTTGGGATAATACGAAATTTATTTGACGTTTTGTTGGTTTTCTTATACGAATAAAGTGACCTTGTTTATGGATTCACTCGACAGAAAGTTAAGTTAATGATTTTAATCTCTTTAAAAATGACGTTTTTTATTATATAAAATGGACAAAATTTAAAATAAAGGTTGGTAATCTTCTCCTCCATAGGTCCGAGCATTATGTTTACGATTTTATGTAAATATATGTTATATGTGAATAGATGTTTTCCTACGCATTAGTACAATATTTAACCAAAATAAATATCCTTAGACTAGTTTAAAAGATATTGTGTAAACGTATATAAATTATTTATATTTTATAGATTAGGTGACGTATAATCTAAGTGGTTTATGTTTACTTTCAAGAGTCCTCTTGGTAAAAATTTGGGAAAACGGCGTGTAAAACATTTTAACAATGAAAAAAACCTGTACTGACTAATTTACCGACTTCAACACTCTTTTTTAAATTCAAGCGTTTTAGCCTTAATTTGCACTTCGGAAGGTATACTTTGAGGCCATAAAATCTTATAAAGTCCAATTAAGTATTTAGCTCCACTCAATTTTCAAGAGCGCAAACATGAATTATTGATGGAAGCTAACGAAGCAATTATTTTTTGCTTCAATGCCCGAAAATACTTGACACAGGTGATAAAATTTCGGTCCTGGAAATACCTTAATCTGTAAAAGGCACACTAGAAATTGATGTAACATATAACATATTTGTGTCGTTCAGCTCTAGACAACTGTAGCTGGAAGTAGAAAAGCGTGTTGGAAAGTTTTTGTCGCGTTGCAGAAGACAATGTTTGACCCTGTTTATTGCATCAAGTCTGCTTTATAACACTAAAATGGCGTAAAATGTGTTATTTTGTAAAAATAAACGGTTTAACCTATTATTTTAGAATATTATTTGTTAACACAATTTTCTTCCATTAAGTAGCTATATAAGTACTTTAGTACCAAGCTATATTAGTATGTGTACAAGGGTGATGAGCAAACCATATTTAAAAAGTCCAACTATCTCAAAAAAAAAAAAAAAAAAAAAAAAAAAAAAAACGGTTGACGAATTTAGAGGAGTGGTAAACAATAAGTCAATTTGAAAAATAAGATGGCTACAATAACTCAATATGATAATATTTATTTAACGGTTTCACGATACTATGATGGGAGAGCGCCCTTTAATTTAACGGCCCTTGTATTTCAAACGTAAACAAATTCAAGACAATCCAAGAACTACCGGTAGCTAAAGATTTTAATAAATGTATAGGAATTTCACAAATCGTGTCCAAAAAAACCGAATTGGAGAGAAAATGTACATTTTTACTTTGTCCCCCTATAACATGTAGAGATAGTATATGTTGTTTTCGTCACCATTTTCGAATTTGAGTTAGTGGATTTATTATTTTTTATGACCCCTGAGTATGAAGAATTGGTTTTCAGAGTGATGATTGTCTGTGTGTCCGTCTGAATGTTAACAGAGCTAAAGAAAGCCGCAATGGACCACGGGCTTTGATAAAGTTTGGTATGTAGGGCCTAGGTCCAAAATTACACTAATTCCAGGCGTTTTATTATAACTAGTGCACGTGCAGTGCCGTCCTTAGGGTGGAGCGAGTGGAGCGGCCGCTCCAGGCCTCGCGCTGAGGAGGGCCTCGCGCCTCGAGGCCTTGCCCGCTAAAAAGTTAGTTGCATAAACATTTAGGTTGAATAAAAATGATATAATAATAAACAGATACCTACCTAAAATATCGGTTTAATTACCCGCGCAATATGTTCAATAATTGTGATTTAAAAGCCTACGAACGCGATTCTTATTAGAACGTAATAGCAGCGACCAAAAGGATGCAAACGCAAAACATCGTTTGATAGCGGCGCGGCGGCCGGCGGGCGGGGTGACGGGACCAATAATACAAGCCTCGCGGCCGCCGAGCCATGCTTGCAGATGCCACAACCATGCATGACCGACTTTGCCTATCTCTAGCCGTTTTTCAACTGTTTGTATGTATGCGATTTTTTTATTGATCCATTATATCTTTGAAATTATTTAATTTACGGAATTAAAACTTGGCACAACTGTTAAGTGCGTTAAGGCATAAATGCAAATGAATTTGGACATTTCTAACATTTATGGTTGCAAAGTGGCGGCCATTTAAAATTTTCAAAGCTAAATATCTTAAAAACTGAAAACAAAAAAGTTTAAACTAAGTTTGGCTTGTAATGATCAAACGAGAAACAACGGATTAATCTAAGTTTTTACATTTTTAAATCATAAAGATTTACATAGGCCCACAGAAAAAGGAAACGATACGTTTCCTTTTTCTGTGATAGGCCTAAGTTTACGAGCGAAACCTGTGTTTTCTCAAAATAAGACTTTAATTTCTCCACTATCCATTGTTTTATCTTAACAATCTTAGTATTTTCACTCCGGTAATTAAATCATGCAATTTTTTGTAAGTTTGCAAAAGTTTGTAAAATTTAGGTCTACAGCTTTTAAAAATATTTAGCTTTGAACATTTTTAATTACCGCCATCTTGAAACTTGAAAAAGTAAATGTTAAAAATGTGAAAATTCACTTGCATTTGCGACTTAAAACAGGGTGTCTCTGAATCTCTACCTTCCTTTTCATGTATTATTCCTGGACCAAAGACGAGCCAAAATCAAAATATCATTTTTAAAAATTCCAAAACACCACAGTTACTTGTTAAGCCGCCATTTTGTGTTTTTTTAAGAATAATTTTTAATTTAAGAACGGGTTGACGTAATAAGTTGAAATTTGGTACACAGCTTTTTGAAGTAAAGACCTAGCTAGAAAAAATAATCAACTTTTTATAATTCATGTTTTAAAAATGGTGGCCAATAAAATCTTTAACCTTAAATTACATAAAAACTACCTACATAAGGTAGCAAAGTTTATGTTCTTAAGTGTTTTTTTGTAAACTTTAATTTAAAATCCAACGATGTCATAAAAATTTGTTCATAAATAAGCGAGATAGAGCGATTAAGTAACTGAGGCTAGTCACGGTCGGACCGCTTCCCCGGGAGCAGTTTTGGTATGAAGTCCATTGTTAAGCTGGCGCCGCAAACGCGCTTTTTGCGCGGCAACCCGCTCATATGCGTGATTATTTTTATTAAAATCACAAAATTTTAAATATGATATTTTGGCTTGTCTTTGGTCCAGGAATAATACCTGAAAAAGAGGGTATAGAGAGGGTAGAGTTCAGGGAGACCCTGTAATTAATAGTTGCGCCAAGTTTCATTTCTGTAACTCAAATAATTTCAAAGATATAGAGGTCTAATGGAT
The DNA here is from genome assembly GCA_030545055.2 of Neoaliturus tenellus. NCBI lineage: Eukaryota > Metazoa > Arthropoda > Insecta > Hemiptera > Cicadellidae > Neoaliturus > Neoaliturus tenellus. The sequence continues at coordinate 34,865,057 of CM061537.1, forward strand.
TGATTAAATATATAGGCAGTCGGAAAACGTCTAGACATAACTTGGACCCATACCCCACAACACCCCAGCAATCACCGTTAAATAAGGCCTCGCAAAAATATTTTGCTCCAGGCCTCGCATTTCCTAAGGACGGCTCTGTGCACGTGTTGCTCAACATCGAGCAATTTATTTTGGTGCAGTACAAAAGTTAAATTTAGCTCTAAATCAATGATATCCGACCAATCCAATATTGTGTTATCAATATCAGTATCACCAAAACTACAGCTGTAGGTTAACAGATGATTTTAATGCTCAACCCAATCTCAATGTTATTGTAAAGGGAATATTTCACAATTAATTTGTGGATAGGGCCCTTATTTTAAATCCGATTCGCATAAATGTTTGGCGGAAACAATAACAGACCAAGCTTGTAACCAACTCCACCAAAAACTTGAAAATCGGCTGAGAATTGTAGGAGGAGATCTCTAAAAAACTCAAAAAACTCTTATTATGCGTATTAAATAAGTATAGATTTTTTTAATATTTTTGAATTTTTATTTTTTAGAAAAATCACACTCAAAACCCCTAAAAAACCGAGAAAATCCAAAATTTCTCGAAAACAGCTTTAACGATTTAATTAAAATTTGTTACTTTATTAGGGTTTAAAGTCCAAATAAATTGACACCATCCGCATCTTTGAGGAAACTCATGTTCAAAAGTTACGGAGCTTAAAGTGGTTAAAAAAAATATTTTTAAATAAAAGAGCCTGTGAACTTGAAATAAATTTTACTTTTCACCATTAAATCTAGTTCAAAACACTAAATGATCCAATATAATAATTGCTCTAAGTCATTTGGCTGTGGAGAAATTCAATTTTCGTTTAACGGTAAAATCAGAATATTCAGAATGTTGTTCAAAGTCAAACTCGTGCTGTTTCCTGGTAGATTAAGCCATCAAGTCATTGTTTTTTACACTTTTAATACCTTTTATATATCTTTGGGAGAAGTGTCAGTTATCTGATACCGTTTGTTTACACTTTACTTTGTCAGATGCATAACAAAATAATGAATACAATCCTTAGTTTAAAGCCTGTAAAAGGCGTGGTAAAAACGACATAAAGGCGAATAACAGCTTAGAAGGGTAATCACGATATGACGTCATTTGTCGTTATCATTGTGGTTGGAAAGCCAAGTGCACGCACGCACGTGGCGTGCAACAATGCCATCTGGAGTGGGGAGAGATAACAGGAGCGGGGAATTCCCGACAAGGCGTAAAGCCCCGTTTACACGCTCCAATATATCGGTGCGATCTGATTGCACCAATATATCGGTGCGATAAATTGGAGATTGAAGCCGCGTTTACACGCTACGATATATTGGTGCGATGTGATCGGTACCAACCATATCGTAGCGATAATTGGAGATTGATGTTCCGTTTACAACTACAGAACTGATCGCATCGATTAAGGCTGTGCAAGGGCTAGTAGGGACAAACTTCTGCCGGTAGAATGCAGCACTGTCACTCAAAAAAGAGAAAGTGGTTGGCCCGTGCGCGTGCGAGTGCTCCAATGAATGTGTGCCTGACCAACCCCTCTGCATCCCATGACCACTGAAGCGAAAAGGGACTCACAACTCGCTCCCTCTCATTCTCTCTCTCTCACCCCTCTTTGTCGAGCGCTGGCCTTTCTCAAGTTTTACAAATTTCAGTGGTTGGCGTCTCTTGGCTGCCGTGAGCCGAGCCGATTGTTTTTCAAACGCTAGCAAAATTCGCACGGCCTGTCTGCCACGCCTCGCACTGGAGGTGTGCTCAAGCGGTAAAACACTACCGACAATAATTACTCATACAGATAACACTAAAAACTTATATTAGTGGCACCAAATACAGTTATATTTTTAAAAAAATTCGGTTTTCCATATATTGAATAATCACAAAAGTTATTTATAAAAAGTAAAACAACAATTTTATTTAGTTTATCAAATTAAATTGTTGCATAAAACTTTAAAAACGAAATGTTATTCCAACCCATAATAATATTATTCGTAGTTTTCATCAAGGGCGACTAAAATAAAACAATTCTTGATTTTTTAAAAATCATTTCATTCAATATAAATAATCATGTATGTGACAATTTGAAACCTAAATTGACTCAAAGGCCTTAAATTGACATTCATGTTTTAATAATTAAAATGCTAAACAGATCAATCAAATTAAAAACTGCAAATAAACATTTGAAATTTTTTTAATTGTTAAAAACTTATGTATTTAAAAGTTCTAAATAAAATAAATAATTCCCTTCTTCATGACCTCCCTATTTATAAACAATTGATTGGCCGCTTCATTGGAAAATATTACGAATAGTACCAGCAGAAATCACATAGTATTAACAAAATTAAACTATTATTGAAAAATTGTTCAATAAAATTCCTATATTTTCTTTGGTTGATTCTACAAAGAACTTTAAAACATGCCGGTTCGTAGGCCATACTTCCGTACACTACGCATGTATCACATTGTACACATTAAGGACAACAAATATTTTTAACAATACTGTATTTAACAAATATTATTAACAAATACATTTTTAATTTAGTTTCAATGAATGAATATGCACAACTTAACTTCTGGAAAGTATTTCACTAAGAGTCTATAAAAAGGTTTTAAGACAAAACAGCTTTGTGGCTTTGTATTTAATAGTTATGCCGGATATCAAATATATATTTTTTATAAAAAATGTTTCTTTTGGGGAATATATTTTTCAAAGTTCATCGACATAATATTTCACTTTTATTCCTGGCATAAAGCTACACCAACGTAGTCAGGACTTGTTTCATTTTCTTTCTGGTCCGCATTAAGACATAATAATTAACTAAATCGAATGATATACATAGGCCTATATAGTTTATACACAACTGACGTGGTTCTTTGATTTGGATTTTATTTAATTTTAAACTAAAAAGCTCTAGGAAATTTTCAAAATTGTAAAAATTTTATGTTATCCATACATCCTGTGTTCTGCGAATAATAAGAAAACCTACCTACCGCAAATTTATCGGATACCTTCGGCCTGCAAATTCCAAAAGGAAAAGGCGCATACCGAAATACCGTTCCCTAAGAATCGGGTACCCTTGCTAATTCTCGTACACCCCCAAACAGCTACTTTGTAAAGGTTGTCGAGCTGGCGTTTACAACATCCGTTGCAAGAAAAACCAATCATTTCCCGAGAATTTATAATGTAAAAATACATAGCCTACTTTGTGTACATTGGTAATATTGTTTGGTTCATTTTTAAATCCTCGATAACCCGAATGAGACCAAGGAGAGACGAATTGTCGCGTAATGCGGTCTAGACAATCACTGGAGGCAACTTATAAAATGTCTTTGTTTTAAAGGATGTAAAACAGAAACAAGTCCTGACTACGTTGATGTGCTTTACGTCAGAAGTAAAATGTCGATGAACTTTGAAAAATATATTCCGCCAAAGCAACATTTTTTTTATAAAAAACATACGAGTATATTTGATATCCGGCAACCATTAAATGTCCTGCTCTATTTATCCTCTTAAACCTTATTACAACTAGTAGCCCAGTCAATGAAGGTCAAAAACGGGCCAACGTCGGAACAAATTTGCCGTTGTCTTGCATTCGGACTCCCAAAATACAGCCTGCGGCTGCGAAACGGAACATCCTTCCGGGCGTTTTGCCGTCCCGTGTGTCCCCACCTTTAGCGTTGTTTTGACACACACTAACAAATTAAAGGTTACACGATTGTTAAGGCGTTATTTTTTAACTATCAAATAACACCGTCATTTTAATCAGCGCCCCTCCCAGGCCGGCGCTCCATGCGGCCGCATGGATCGCGTGACCCTTGTATTTGAACTGCTCTTACTACCTGAGTTGCGTTCCTCAACCCTTGTAAATTTTTCGTCAGGACAAAATGTTACCTCATTAGCTGATTTAACAAACTGTAAATAAGCGAGTGGGACAAAGTGTTTCATAGAAATTTGAGTTGGGACAATATGTTACTGTGCCAAAGTATTTTGTTTGCAGGCTACATTAAACACAACAAAGGTTGTTTTTATTACATTGTGAATACACTTGAGCTGAGTGAAAATAGCATATTGAGTAACAATCTATGAATAATTCAGAAGTAGTATGTGTTATGCCTAATTATACGACACTATCAAATTCCATGTAAATAATAGAATGATCTAAGAGAATCCTAAATCTATTCAGTTTCAATTACAGTAATAATTTGTTTGACAATATATTTTTTAATTTGAGTAATGCACAAATAAACAAATTGAATAACACCACTCTGGATATATTAGATCTTTCCCTATATGAAATTCTTATATGGCAAAGAAAAGTATAATGAGCATATAATTTTCTTTCTAAGGTCGCCACGACGCCACGCCACAGCTCAGTTGCAAATATATTAATTTCTATACTGTAGTAATAAATTAAACTCTTACATGGATTGACAAGATGCACTGGTGAGGTAGTCATTTTCCGATTCATTGTGATAGAATACTTCACTTTAGAGCTCGTTGAAGCAATTGTTGAAGCTTTCTTTCTTGCGTGAAACATTTACTTGCTTTTGGATAGATAGTACATTTACGCGGACCGTTTTCGTAGAAATTTTGGTACTAACACTAAAACTTAAACTGTAACAAAAAAAAAAAAAAAAAAAAAAATATTGTCCACAAATAGTAAAACTGATTAAATTAATAATAGAAGTATTAAAGTACACCACTGTCGCTTTGTATAGCCCCAAGGGTTTGTATGAGTAAATTTTTGATGGAGTATGAATTTATTTGTGTGTCTTGGATATACTTTTCGTTCGTGTATTACTGATTTATTTCTTTTAGAGAATTTACTTATGGGTTCATCTTGAGCCCGTACATCCCAATGCGTGCAGAATAAACATATTAATTTCAGTACTAATAATGGATACTAACAAGCCTATTTTAGTTGCCCTTATATTTTCCAATGACAAATTGGAATGTTTTTCCCCAATATAGATAGTAGGAAAATTCATATAAAACCCTGACCATGACCAAATGGGCCGAAATTCTGTAAATGATATTTGCCATGAGTCTTCCCTATCAAATAGTTTCTGAAGGGTGTATTTACGGCGCGGACCGACACAACGGTGGCGAGGAGAGGCGAGGGCAGGTAGCCCGCGCGCGTGCTCGTGTGTGCGCGGCGGGCGAGTGCGCGGAGACGAGCGGGTTGCAGCTGTCAGCTATTAGGCGTAATAAAACTCAAAATTATTATATTTGGGCTTGCCTCCTGCTTACAACAAAATTTTTTAAAGTATGATAGTTATATATTTTTAAAGTGCATTTTTGGCCAAAGAAATTGAAACCAATTTTATTCCTATTTAAAGGATATATTCTTTTAGGTCATAAATTTAAGTCGTCATATAAAATTGAAATAATTTTGTGGATGTTTTGTAATAGTTTGTTTTAATCTACATAATTAATTATTAGAATTGGCAAAATATGGGTCCTTAGACTCTAGTGGTTTTTATGAAAGGCAAGCACCAATGTGACGTAAAACCACCACTTTATATGACAATAAGTCATAAAATAATTGTGTCAAATTTTTAAAAATATTTTTCTATTATTAGAAAATATTTGTATAATCGAATTAAACACTTAAAACGGTATAATTTTCAACTACGAAAAACCCCTTGCACCACCTTAAGTTGGAGCGCTGTTTACACGTTCCAACCTTTCGCTCCAACCTTGCGATATCGTTGTCAATCTAGCCAGAAAAAATGAAATTTTCATTTTTCGTCCAACCTCGATATATTGGTACGATCTTCCGTCTACACGCTCCGATTATCGCTACGATATGGTTGGTACCGATCAGATTGCAGCGATATATTGGAGCGTGTAAACGGGGCTTAACTGTTCTGGAGTAGAGAATGATTCCGGTGCTTCCCCTAATAATAATAATAACAGTGGCCCACTGTGCTTCCACTGTAGGTACTAGCGAGTCAGAAATATGCTAAATGAGTGAGCAGTTCTCAATAACTGATGAAGCTTAGGAACACGATTTTTTAATCGTAGCCACTACTGCTTTATGGGATATTTTAATTATACAGCAATGTTAAGAAATATCCACTGTTATTTCAATTTATTTTGAAAGCTACCATCAAAGTTTAATTCAAAGTGATGAATTCATGAGTAGACGAAACGTCAAATTATTGGAAATGTCTTTGCTATTTTCAAACTTTAAATATTTTAATTCTCTACTACACTAATATAAGTTAAGACGTTTTCTCAAAAAATATTTTACCCTGCTATTTATAAAGGCAAATTTTACTTCTTATGGTGAGCGAGTAAAGTGTTACTTTGTATCTCTAGGCAGACAAAACCTTATAAGAATAACATTGACAATCTGGGAACACAGCGCTGTTGCGGAGCGGAAGCGAAAAGCCAACTGATCAAATACGAAAGTATTAGGCCTAAGAGAGTAAATACACTGTAATGTTAAATCCCAAGGAGCATTTTCTGGCATGCGAGAAGAAGGTATGAGAGTGAAGATTTTTCTTATAAGAGATGATGAAATTTACTACCGTAATACACCCAATATTTTCCCACCATCAAAAAATCGCCAAATAACGTTGATAACCATTTACTGTACATAATCGAGGTTAAACTAGATATAGAGTGCTCAGAAAAGTTTGCCCCCGTTGGGGCCATTTTAATACCCACACCTCTACGACGTTTCTATGGTAACCAACTTCAATAGCCTGCTCACAGACCATCAAATCACAGTAAGAAAAAATCAACAATAAATACTCATATGTTTTAAAAGTATAATTTCTAATTTTTTAAGTTTGTTGTGGCCAATCAGAATAGCTAAAAGTGGTAACCAAGGAAACGAGGGTAAAATGTGTGATGGCCAAGGGAACAGCGAAGAAAATTAACAGGGGGTACAAAATTTACATGTCTTTACCACTCTATACGTAGTTTAACCTCGTTGGATAAAACAATTTGACATTCAGAGTTACGAGTTTAGCAAGACTAAAATTTTACATGAACTGTAAAAATGTGAATTGTTCAAACCAATAAGTAGTAAATTTTAATTTCACGACGCTCAACGTCGATTCACACACCGGAAGTGATAAATTCATTTCCTATAAATCGAAGGTTATGTTCCACACTACCGAATCGGTGCGAGCAGACCCTAGTCAGAGGAATGGAACACTCAGCGACTCCGGCTGACAGAGGCACTGGCGGTGGCGGTGGCTCTGTTAGTTTTCGGCCGGAGGTCAATTAACATTCTCCCGCTCATCCGGTCCACACTACATCCGACATCCGGTCCACACTACATCCGACATCCGGTGCGTAGCGGCGACCCGGCACGTGACCTGTCCTTGTATGGGTGAAGATAAACCATGTGGGGGTTTACCCAGTAAATAGTGTGATGTGTGCGTGTCTCATACGGTTATGTTCAATTATTTTCTTACCTTTCAATTAAAAAAAAAATCGAATGCAACAGAATATAATAATGGCGTTTGCTCTTTAAAAGATTCTACTGTAGAAAAATTAAAATCTTAGTAATATTACACCATTTTATATTGTTTCACCTATACCGTACATATTCAATACGCTAGATGGGTTTTTTTTTTTTTTTTTTTTTTTTTTGTAATTAGAATTCCTTCTACAATTTTCAGCCGATTTTCAAGTTATTGGTGTAGGATAGGGCTTGGTCTGTAGTTATTTCTGCCAAAACATAAAAAAGGACTTATAACATGCTAAAGGCGATTTCCATCGTTGAAATTTAAAAATTTCCCATTTGAATTGGGATTGGGTAGAGCATTTTAAATACATATCTGTTAATGTACAGATATTTTAATACGAGTAGTTTTGGGTGATTTACTGATATCATCACTAGTTGATATAACCATACTAAATAATCTATCTTGTTTGCTTTAAAAGGGGTTTAGTAGTTATGTTTATTTAGAATTACAAATGATGAACTACTTTTTAAAAGGAACAAACTAAGGTACTGTACTATCTTGAGAAAAAAAATAAATGCAGGTTTCATAATGAATAACATTAACAATAAAGTATGTATAACAATAAAGAACTTCTTTTTAAATAGAAGAAAAATACGGTAGGCCTACTATCTTTAGCAAATCCAGGTTTAGTTATGAATAATATAAAAAATAAGTAAGTGTGTATAGCAATTAATTAACAGTAATTATCTGAAACCTATGTTTTTATTAACATTTACTTTACTAAGACATAAATATAACTAACACAACTATATATGGTAATTATAGTTAAGTAATTTGCATAGAAAGTTAGTTGTGATTACGTTAAATGTACAATAGTTGTGGCTAGTCAATTGTAATTCCATTTATAAAAATTTGTTGTTAATTTTAAGATAACCTAGTATTTTTCATTCCATAACACTGATGTAATAACCATTAGGAAATATTTTACGATGAGAGCCAAATTAGATCATAATATAAAACATTGTTTAAAACAAAATCGAAAAAAAACTTGTGGGGACATAGTATTTAGTAAAATTAATTGGAAGGAACCAAGTTAACTCTATTGACCTCGGAGCGATAGTATAGGATATGAAAACAATAATAAAGCAGCGGTTATATAATATATAGACGTGCAATGCTGCGGCAAATTACATAAAGCCTACTACAGTATACAAATAACACACGAAACCGTGACCATGCCGCACATGCCCTATGTCACATGACTGAATATGTACCGAGAACACACATGATAACAATATTGTTATATTTTAATACAAATAAAATTATGCATATCTATTATCATTAAAAACTACCGCAAGTACTAACTATAAAATTTATGCTTACCAACAACGAAATGCGCTGCGCCATTCGACCTCTGAACAGTCACTTACCTGTAAAATAATTTTTTTATCATTTTGAGAAGTTTTATTACAAAACAATATATTTTCCAAACAACATTTATATACTAATTGCATCTCTGATATCAAGAAAGCTCAAGCGAATACATTCAAGCAAATACAAATAACATAATTGTTTACTGGTTGCTCTAACGTAATAGTTTTGGATGTTATCAATGTAAAAAAAAATCTCTAATCTAAAACTAAAAGCTATTGGTGAATAAAATTTACAGTAAAAAAGGTAAGAGGAAATTAAAATATGAAGATGTTAATGTAAAATTGTGATTAGAATTAAAGTTATCAGTCGCTAGGCAAGGATTCGAGAATCCGAAGCAAAAAAGATCTCAACAACAAAAATTCGCAAAAATTTGTTAATTAATTTTTCAAACAAACCAGGAAGCCAACGTAAGTCAAACTGATGACAAACATAGTTAGGAACATTGTTTATGTGTTTCCGTGTTCATGTTCAAACATGTGTTTTTATGTTTCGGTTTAGTTTCACCAACAATCAAGTTTTACGAGTGAGTTCGTAAAGCTGACGACTTTCACGCTGTACAAACAAAAGCATTTGCTTAAATTTGAATAACATATCTTTAAACTTGCTTAACATTTTAGCTGATGCAATGAAACTATGTTCTAGACGGAAAGAAATACAGTATCAACAATTTTGTCAATATGTTTTTTTAGTATTTACTTATTGCTATGGTTTTTTGTAATTTCAATAACGTTTTTTTAGCCAACAATAATTATATTTAGAGGGAAAATATTTTTCCTTGTGTAAGCTACATCCATAAACTGGCCATCAATTTAAAGTAAAGCTGTGATTACATGGTCCTTAATTAATTAAAAAGAAAACTCTTCCTAAAGCGTCTCATCCCCGAAAAGAGGATAAATGAAAAATGAGACTCGAGGGAAGATTTGACCACGCGACAGGTCACACTCATAACCCAATGTTCCGGGGATGGGCTCATATACCATGAGACTGCTGGTTTAGGTTTGGTATAGAATTTAAACTGTATTTCGCGGTATATTATTTTTAAGGTGATTGTTTATTAAGTACCAGGAGGACCGAGCGTTGCTCGGTGAAATATTAGTAAATTTAAATATCAGAATAAACTTTATTGACATTTAATATGCAGTACATAAACAGCTGTTACATTTCTTTTTGAAGTTCTGAATGTACTTCTTGTTTATATGTTGTTAATTCGTTGTCAACATGGCAACCCATAAGCCCAATGTTAAAATTTTGTAATTTTAAACTTTAATTTTTAGCAAAATTAGATTTTCCCTGGGGGCGAGACCCATCTCAATCGTATTTTTAAGGTAAAACTAAGTTTATTCCAAAATTTGAAGGAAATCGTCGGAGCCGTTTTTGAGATAATTGTGCAAGCAAGCAAACAAGCAAACAAGCAAACATTGCTCGTATAAGAGTATAGGATATCCTATACCATAATAAGAGCAATGTCTGAAGGGATGTGTGTTCCACGATCTCGAAATCTAGCGGGTAGATTTGGCTTAAAATTTGCATTTAAGAGTGTTTTGGCCCAAAAATAAGTTTAGAAACAGCCTCAATCCCAGGAAAAAATCGTATTTGGTCTACATTTAAGTTTAAAATTTTTAACATTGGTCTCATGGGTTGCTATTTTGGTAACGAAATAACAGCGAAAGCTATACAAAACAAAAATAAAGGAACATTAATGTTTAGCGCACTATTTTTGAAACAGCTGTTAACTGTGAAGAGGTAGGTATAGTTGGTTGTTGGTGGAAATTTAATTGCTTTATTATATCATGACACTATTATAAAAGTCAATTAAAACCAAAGAGCAAAGCTCGGTTAACCTGGTACTTAGTAGATTATATGCTTAAAAACAGTGTTACAAATATTTTCAACTCTTAATATGATTAATTTCTACTGGCCTGTTCTAATTTTTTATAAGTGGCACTGAATGTAACCTATACAAAATGTTTATCAACCTTCCACCAAAAATATTAGTTGCTTACAGCTAATAAACTATACAAATAATTGAAGTTCATCCTGTAGTTAAAGTATGACAGAATTTTATTGATGCCATAAAAATTAATAAATTTGCAATATTCAACAAAATGACCTTCCTTGAATTCGTACAGGCGCATTCTCGATATGATGAGATTTCCTTGACCCCAAATCTAACTAACATTTGCTTAGTTAGTTAGAGTCTGCATTACTGGCCAACTTGAATTGTCATTCCCATAATACTAATGTTTAATTTCACACATCAGGTACGCTTTTAATATTGGTCGAAAAAGATTCATCTTTACGACATTTTAAAGGAAATTTTAATAACTAGGGCCCTATGAAATAAAACGTTTTATAATGATTGAATCTTTTATTGATTAACAACAGAGTTTTTTCCACATTTTAGTTCAAAAATATTGGCCGCTTTTTCAGTAGTTAAATCCTGCATAAATTGGTCTATAATCATGATTTTTATTTCACAATGTCCTAGATTTTAAAATTCCCTTTAAAAGTCATAAAATGAACAATTTTACTTCAATATTAAAAGGCTTAGTGAACGCTTGAAATTTAACATTAGTCTTTGGGGGGAAATCCAAGGCGGCCGGTACTGCATTCTTAACTATTTATATCCATTACTGAAAATGGATTTTTGAATTTTTGTTAATGTGTCGAAGTGGACGACGATATCATTACAGATAAAAGACAAAAAATAGGTTATTGTTTAACATTAAATTCACAGCAGCGACGTTTGCTATTTTAAGATTGCCTAAAATGTGAAACAAAACTACATTTTACCAACTTTTTCAAAATAATGTAGTTAGTTTATTAGCATTAACATATCAACAAAACATATCCTCATAAAGCTCGACATGTATGGATATAAAGCATACATGAACAAATGGTAAATCGTCCACACCATTATCCCATTGATAGCCGTATTGTCTCGCCAAGCATCCACTGCGTTAAGGGTTAATAAAAATGTACCCGCGACTCCGTGACATTATTACCTCTTCCATTACCATATAAGATGTGTACTATATCTTAAAAACATAAATATCACATATTCTGGCTGTAAATGTTTGCTTTTGTACGATAAACCTTATATAAAATCGCTTAAAGACTAATAAAATTTACTTAGTACTGGACTTTGTATATAATATTTCGTGTAAAAAAATCGGTAAAATTGCGTTAGTTATTATACACAATTTTTTTTAGGGCTTGTTTCAAAAATAGACATAAGTATTTGGATTTACTGCGAAAGGAAAAATACTACATATGGTATCAGTCTGAATGTTTCTTTCTGCAAAGTGAAGTTTGTATTGTAGACATCGCACACCAATTTATATCCACATGAGAATTTTAAACTGATAAGAGACAAACTCTTCATAGTGATGTGGATTGCTTATGGTGATAATTTACTATGTTAGGAACAATGAAACTGCAAGCGGAAATCACGATTTATTACCGAAAACAACCCTTAAACTGACACTACAAGGGTCAATAAATATCGGAGGCGGTAAACACTCACGGACACGTGGGGGGCTACCAGCTATCAGTCACCAGTCACCAGTCACCAGTCACCTGTCACCAGTCACCAGTCACCAGTCACCAGTCACCAGTCACCAGTCACCAGTCACCAGTCACCAGTCACCAGTCACCAGTCACCAGTCACCAGTCACCAGTCACCAGTCACCAGTCACCAGTCACCAGTCACCAGTCACCAGTCACCAGTCACCAGTCACCAGTCACCAGTCACCAGTCACCAGTCACCAATTACCAGTTACCAGTTAAACTTCCTGCAGGTGAGACTTATTTATGTTGCAAAGTCAAATCGAACGATATGAATTTTTTTTCCTCTTTCATAATTATTTGGGTAAATGTAGTTATACACGAGGTTTTCAATTTGTATTTAAAAAATGATCTGTATACTAATCAATTCTATATCAATGTTTAGCTCAGAGAACGCTAGTAAATATCCTTGGTGTTATTAGTCTCGCAGAGTAAAAATAAGAAAATTCATTGCTTACTTAAATAATAACATTTTTCAAACCATATATTTGTTTGATAAAACAAAAGCTAAATATACTTAAAATAATAAAGAAAAGTTTTAAACTTTCTTACTCTTAATACAATTAACACTATGGTGACTTAAATAGTAGTTACTAATGCCATTTGAGAAGCAGAAAATACGATATTTTATGCACAAGCGACGCGACGAGTAAAAATATTAATTTAGCTTAACACCTACAACACAGCGTTACCGCGGCATAACGCCCGAGTTAATTGCAATGCCCCCCCCCCCCCCCACCCCAATACCCGACAGCCCCCCCCCGGCCCAAAACACGAAGATAATCCGTGAACGCTCAGACCTCAGGCAATATTAACTTTATTGTTCGTCCCCATCTGATTTATACACAATCATTCAACGATACCATCGCCAGTTAAATTTAATTGCAGTCTGATGTTTGTTTAATTGGATTGCAGAGGGTGACCTATAAACTGGCTTTGCAACTATGCAGATTTCATTTAACCACTTGAATGGCTAAACGTGTAATTATTGATAAGAGCTTTTGCAGAGTTTCTGTAAATGATAGAGAGTTGTTTATGATTGGTAAATTTACTCAACACGTCAAGTTAATTTAACGAAAGTAACAAAAGGAACCAAATGTTGGGCTCAACAAAATGTTGATAAATTTTAGATACAAAATCGATAAATCTATTTATAATTTTTTTAAAGACGAGGTGGCCCGTGCGCAAATTGCGCATTTTATGATTCTGTACGAGTGAAATTCACCTACAGTACGTGAATGTTGATTATGAAATGACAGAGATATATTTTTGTTTACTATCTGGCTTTTAAAATTCATCTGAAGGTAATCAGCTGTTAAATTACAATTCACATTAAAGAACTTGCAATAAAAGTTGGTCAACATTTTAAAGCGCCCTCTAGAAATAAATCAAAGGCAAGGGGGGCGAAGCCTGAAACGATATGACATTTTTAATTACGATTCGTCACTGCGCTATATCCTAAGCTTTAAAATGACACATCAATCTTAAAAATCGGTTCAGTAGGTCGAGAGAAAAAGGGACGTAACAGACGAAATCCTTATAGAAATAAGATAGACGAGGTGGCCCGTGCGCAAATTGCGCATTTTATGATACTGTATGAGTGAAACTCACCTACAGTACGTGAATGTTGATTATGAAGTGACAGAGATATATTTTTGTTTACTATCTGGCTTTTAAAATTCATCTGAAGGTAATCAGCTGTTAAATTACAATTCACATTAAAGAACTTGCAATTAAAGTTGGTCAACATTATAAAGCGCCCTCTAGAAATAAATCAAAGGCAAAGGGGACGAAGCACGAAACAATATGACCTTTTTAATTATGATTCGTCACTGCAGTATATCCTGAGCTTTAAAATGACACCTCAATCTTAAAAATGGGTTCTGTAGGTCGAGAGAAAAAGGGACGTAACAGACGAAACCCATATAGAAATAAGAAGATAGATGGATATTGATATTTACCATTGTTTGGAATTATGTTATATTTTACCTGCCATTAAATATGAAAAATTAAATTTTGAAATCACGTGGGTTAAACAAATATTGTAAAATAATCCATTCAAACAAATTTGCAATATACATTACACTTTCTCACAAACCTGAAAACCCCATCATTTTCAGTCTATTACCGCTCACTTTCAGTCTTTTTCAGTAGTAGACTATTTTGCATTTAACGCGTAAGCTTAAAATTATGGTTGGTTATTTGCACTTTGTCATTGTTATCTAGTTTGGTCTTCTCCACAGCATGAACTGTCTTTATTTATGTCAATCATGTATTGAATTGTATTGTTATCTTTGTAAATTGGCGTTTTGACGTTAATAAATAAATAGCGTTAACCGGAACCAGACGATATACAATTTCAATCAGAGAGAATGTAGCACCGCCTCTCGTAGCTTACACCGTTTTACACTTTTTCAGACAAATGATTAAAGTAGTTGTGTGTAGGGTGAAATGTATTCACCATCTGGTTAATGAATTAGGCAGAAGGAAGGGGGCGGGAAATGAAGGCAATTAAATGCCTAACATTGCAAGGGTTCGGGGGTTACTCAACAAGTTAGAAGTGTTAAACAACGCGGATGGAAGGGAGACGATGTAACTCTTCTTCCGCCTACGTGGAGAATTATATTACAGGTTTATATGACATCTAAACTATAAGCGAATTCTAAAATTAGTTTCACTTGATAATCCTATAACGAGAAAGTTTTGTATTGGGGTATGTGGGGTAGTTACAAGCGGAAAACCGTTCTGGAGTGGAAATAACCATTCTTTAGTATACAATAATGATAGTTTCATTCATCAAAACTTTTAACAGTCAGATTACTTCATAAATAAAAATTATTTTTCTCCATGAGAAAAGCATTGGAGAGATCACCTGATTATAAAACTTTCTCTGAAATGTATGTTTGTGTATTAAAACGAGATAAGTTCTTATTTGTGCAGGTGGTAGGCGTAATCTCCAAAAGCATGATGGAAACTCGGTATTGATAAATTCTTGGGTATAAAATAACGGTAGTTTAATACATCAAAACGCGAAAAACCTGAAAACTGACAACTCGGTCCGAATCGAATCTTTAAAAAGCTAAACTAACTTTTCTCAGGGTCAAACCTTTGGATTCAAAGGCGAGAATTACATCCACTCAGCTACCCAGCCAGTTAAAATACGAAATACGTTGAAGTTAAAGATAAAAGTGGTACGATATACGGCTTTTTAGAACCTAAACCTAAACAAATCCTGCGTCCTTAATGTTTAATAGCGATTACCAAGTTGCAATAGCCAGTGAGTTACAAAACGCCGGTTTTGAAACATATAAGCCATTGCTTGAAAGGTAAAAGCTTTTGTTTTCGCTTTATCGGCGATTTTGTGACACTAAATGTCACGTGACGTTAGACTTCCGGACACATCCGGGTAGCTATTACTGAAGTAAACAGATCCTTTACACAGGATAAGGGTTATCAATGTTGTGTAAACAGATACTGTAGGTCAAGCAGCCAGGGCCGTATTTCTAAATAGGCTGAAAAGGCTGGAGCCTATAGCGGCAAAATTTGAGGGGCGGCACTTGGGCGAAAAATTGAAAATATTTTTACTCATTTTGTAACAGAAAATTCTTAAGGCCCATTATTCTGATTGGAAGTGTATTCATTTGAGGAAACGGAAATGCGTTTATTCTTTTCATACGAATTTACTCCACATAAATTTGTAGCACATTTTTCATGTAGGGTAATTGTAACGACACTCGCAGTTTGTATAGGCCCAGAAAGAGGAAACTAGCGCTCTCAGTGTTTACATTCGCAACTAGAGATTTCCTTAAAAAAAAAAAAATAATGAATTTAACGAATGGATTTGCCACAAAATAGAGCGAACCTATGGTTTTGATTTATAAAATAAACTCCCTCATAAAAAAGTATGTTTTTATGAATGGAATGAAAAATTTAACTACTTGCCAGGTGTAGACGTTCCTCCAAACAACCAAACTTTCGCCAACATCACAAGCAACAGTAAAAAATTGTAGTTTTGAGTTTACACACCAGGGACTTCTACCAAGCTTCTTCTACCAGAGACTTTTCACGTTAGAATGTCACAACTGATGATGTTAGGTTGGTATGCTTACTCTACTATGATGTTAGACTGTGACGCTGTCACAAGAAACCTTTCAAACTTCTACTGCTTTTTCGGTAAAAAAATGTGTCAATCGGTGATGAAAGAGGCGGCTCTAAGATAAAAATATTTGGTAGGCAACTTATGGAGTCTTAATTTCTTTTGAATTAAGTTTCATTTTAAGACATAAGTCGTCATGGCGGCGCCGCGCTGTTGGCAACTCGGTAGTTTGTCAAGTGGTGAATCGTATTTGCTATGATTAGAGTCCTATTATTTATTTTTTCGTAAGTTTTAAGTTTACTTACACAGAAAAGTGCAGGCCTACGTAAATTTATTAATTGTTGAAATTTAACAAAATTTTCTTTAATTCCAATTTCAATTTAATTTAAAGTCGTTCGAACTATGTTTTGTAGCTTGTGACAAAACCAATATTTTTATTGGGCTGACAGTTGCGTCTATACTGCCTTGCCTGTCCACTGTTGTGGCTATGGCCTGTGAAGTTACCTTATGATCATTTGTATTATGATTCCTGGTTTAAATAATTATTCAATTAAAGAATACACAGATCATAAAATTTTTTTGTAATTGACATAGTTTTTGGTATATTGAGTCATAGATGTAATCTGCGGCGTTATTTAAAGAGTATGCTAAGTGACAATGAAAACTATGTATGTGTCTGTCCCTAAGTAGCGGGAGGGGGGCGGCAGAAAATGGATAGCCTACAGGCGGCAAAATCCTAAATCCGGCCCTGCAAGCAGCGATGTTTTTAACTCAAACAGTTAATAATAACTCACAAACAAGCATATTTTTTTAAGTGTCGAAAAACGGAGCATTTGAGCTCAACGGGACAGACCATGTGTTTATATACGGAATAAAGCAGTAGGTATTTATGTTACGAACACATTGTTTCGTCAGTGGTTCTGTTAAACTCTATAATAAGGATTGGTGAGAGCAATATATTTAACTCGAGCATCTTTCTTGCTGTTGAGAGGCTACAACGGGATTCATCGCTCAAAAAGTCTTTATCGACATACTGCACGCAAAACAGCACTTTTCAGTCCATGTTATTAGACCGCAAAGTCGGCGTTAAAATTGCCGTAAAATAGTGGCCCGCTAAAAACACCTGGTAATTTTTGCTGTACGTTAACCTAAAAAATTCTCTAGTCTTCAAAGGAAACTTCGTACCGTATGTGCAAATCCAAACGAAGCGAGGACGATGTCTACTTCGTCACGAGCAGCTTGTAGACGACTTTCCAAAGGCAAAGTTTTGAAATAAGTATATAATTTATGGATGTTTGATAAAAATAAATGTAAGTGGAAAGAAACTTACCAAACGTAGCAGGTAATTAAATTCAATCATTTTTAAAGTTATGTATTTATGATGAAAACCCTTGTCCCTACCTAAAACACTCCGGCTAAAAGAGTTTTTATGCACTTAGTATGTGATAGAAAAGTAAACTTAAAATTGCACATAGAAAAAACAAGGTTCTTGTGATGTTAACTACTTTTTTACCTATTTTTTACCTTAATTAATAATGGCGCCCCATTATTAACATTTAACAACTAGTTAATAACCTGTTTATTAGGGCTACAACCACGACAAAAACTCTACTGAACTAAGGAACGTTTTTTCAAATTGATGTTCCGAACACGTCTCCTCTTTTTACATGCAAGCAGCATGTTTATAATTAATTTATAAGTAGCAAAATTTAATGAGATTCAATTAAAATATTGGAGGTGTCAAAACTATGAAATTAAAGTTCGTAAAGCAATAAAGGCTGTTAGATTGATCATTTTAGTAACATAAAAAAAATTAAAATACTATTATAATTACGAACAAATCTGATTTTCTACGACAGTATTTGAAATGGGCGTTAAAAATATACGTTTAACAACAATTTTTGGAAGTGAAAAAATTATTTAAGTGATGATATTCAAACTAGGTCATTAAAGAAAATTTGTAACCGAACAAATATTTACAAAATATATAAAAACAAACCATTGTGCAAAGATCTTCTTGCGTCTAAATCTTTCGAAGCCTTATGGGGAGTATAAAACTAAGTTAACTCAGTTTGGAAACTTTTAAAGTAACAAAAGTCACAAGTTAGGCGAGTTTGTACACAAGATCAAGTTGAATGGCAACTGAAACTCAAGTTTCCGCATTAAAGATTAAACCCGTTGAGTTAGGGATGTTACCGCAATTTGGCCAACTTAACAACTTTCAACTCTCACTCGAGCTTAGTGATCCATATACGTGGGAAGTTGGTAAAGCCAATCACGCCGATAATGCTATACCTACTCTGATACGAGTTAGGTATATTTGTATATATATGTGTGCACACGGATGTAAAAAACGGCTCTATCTTTTTTAATATCGTACTTTAAATTATGAATGTTTAGATAAATAAAAGTTATGTAACAGTATAAAACAACTAATCAATTTCTAGAATTGAATTTAAAATAATATAATTAGTAACAATTATCAAATCAGCTGTTATCCAAATAATTAGAATCCACGTGCCACAGATTCAACATGTGGTTCAAAAATATAGCCTACTCTAGAGTGTATAGCATCCAACGAGGTGACATATAGATATAGAGTGCTCAACAGATAGAGAGAAGTGTCCCCAGTTCATTTGCGCCATTTTACCCACGATTCCAGCAGTTTCCTTGGTATCCACTCCTTTGCTTACACTTTCCCACCAGTTATTTACCTTTTACCCACACCTATCGGACGTTTCTATAGTAACCAACTTCAATAGTCTGCTCACAGACCATGAAATCAAATTAATTTAAAAACAAACAACAAATAAACATATGTTTTTAAGCTTGTAGCGACCATTGAGAACTTCTAAAACTAGTAACCAAGGAAACGAGGGTAAAGTGTGGGATGGTTGCCAAGGATACGGCGGGAAATAAGGGTAAAATGGCGAAAATCAACAGGGGACAATAATTAACATGCGTTGAGCACTCTATATCTATTTATTAACCTCTTTGGTAGCACTCGTTAGGCAACTAAAAATATGGTCTTTGAAACAACGCCTGTGGGAGTAAGTGTGTTTTTTTTTCAATAGTGTTATCCAATGAGTTGTAACTTAAATTTTAAAGGATAGAGTTTTCCCATAAAAGTGTTAAAGAGAAAATCTGTATAAAAATACCGTTTACCACGGTATTGCGTACTTTTGAAATAAAAATCTGCGTTATGACATGCGTTTAAAAAAAACCTCTACAAAGTTTTACTATGTTAAAAAGCTAAAAATATTAAAATTACTATTACCGTAATTAAAATATGAAATTAATATTAAAATATTGAATTAATATTAAATTATTAAAATATTAATTATTAATATTATTTTTAATTCAAATAGAGTCACGCAGCCGTCCCATATATCAGTGTATCAATAAAGCACAGCGTCATGGGGTCGCTATTATCGGACCCAAGCCTGCTACAATATTCAAAACGTAATCTCAACTTGCAAACAGAGGCCGGCTCGTTCAACCCATCGACTCGCTCCTGCGATCCTTACACCCTTATTGGTGGAAAACGTATCCTTGCGCGGCGGGGGCGCTATTGAAAAACTCGAGTTTATGAAAATTAACAATTAATTCTTTTGTTTGTATATTGGTTGTAATCTTTTTATTTACAGCAGAAAAAATATCCCTATATTTTTTTATTCGGGATCCTTACTCTAAAAAATTTTAGGCTATTTATGTATGGATGTTATAAAACTGAGAAAAAGAAAAGCTTAACATGTTAACTTTTAAAAATTGCTTGTAAACGTATTCGGAAGTTTTTCATGGTTTTTGCATCTCGAATGGAGATTTAATTCAACCATCCATTTTTAATATGTTATTAATTTTAAAATGCCTTTAAAGTTCATTCAAAAGGGACTTTAATACATAAAATTTAGTATTGATTTTCTATGGAAGAACTACTTGTGCACTATTGGGGGTGTGGTATATTGTTTGAAAATGATTTTTATGTTTTTTGTATATTTTTTATTTTACACAGTAAGTATTTACCAGGCAAGTGTTCAAGTAAAAAAAAAAAAAAAAACATAATAAATATGTAAACACTGTATTTAAGTAAAAAAATTCTTCTGAGGTATTTACAATGAAAAGGGTTTGCAGTAAAAGTATATAATTTACAAAGGAAAAAAAATATCAAGGAATTTTACAATACAGTAAACGTAAGGTGAATAATAATAAACATAGGCCTACGTTACAAATGTCTCTTATAAAATATTGAGCACCATATTATAACTATCAAGCCCAGTAACATTGAAGGTGCGGCGAGATCGAGGGGGGGATGGACCTGTTGCCAAGAATCAGGAGCCCCTCGGGGACCAATTTTTCATCTTGTATTTTGAGAGAATATCGCCCTATATGTTGCTACAGCCACTAAACCCTTCAGTGTTAAGCTTCGCACACTTCAACCACGCCCGTTTCTTGAATATGAGGAAATGATTTTTATGTTGCATCACTTGCAACTTGTTGCACTTGTTGGATAACTTGCAAAAAAATGACATAGTTATACATTATTAACAAAAACTACAAAAGTGATATCAGAAGTTAATAGGGTGTTATAAAATTTGCCAAGATAATATTTGGTCTAACAGGAGGTTCTTTCCCCCTGACCAAACAATATTAATGATAGTCAAGTCCCGGGTAGAGATGATAGCACTCGTTTAGCGAGTTTTTGCTTGTGCATTTCCATTAAGGACATTTTTGAGAGAGAAAAAAGAATTACGAAACCACTTAACTTCTGGATACAAAACTGTTCAATTCATTTGAGTTTAGTGCGGATTGAATTTTTAATTAAATCCTTACATCACGAGTTAGCGTCCCGTGCAAAGAATTAATCTCTAAAAACACATTTTTAGTTGCCATTTTGTTATTAGTGGTCCGATTTATTTCTTTAGTTTAGTTTCATCAAGTCCTATAAAAAGATATGTACCCCCTACCCCCCACTACACCTAAGGGTAAAAATGTTATCCATGATTATTGTAGCCCCTTATATCCAAGAAGGTTGCCGCAAGCCGATTTCAAATATTTCAAATAGTTAAAAAGTTAAGGGGAGTTAAGGGGAGTGCAAGTTACTTCTCAACCACAATGTATAAAGACTAAACTGCAGCAGTCACAACAATGTGGGTCTATCTCTCTCTCTGTCTTCACCCCTTTCCATCCCCCTTCCCAATACAACGGAAAATTAATTTTTTGTCCAGTCCGCCAATGTTCACTGCCCTCACTACTACCACGTTTATTTGCTCTCTATTTCCGCCTGCCGGAAGTCAACTAGATGATCACGTGGTACGGATTACCATCGATTACTTCCGATTGTGGGTCTTTCTTATTTATAGGTTATACTGTAGTATCTTCTTTTGGTTTTATTATGAACATAGCATATCCAGAAGTCACGATGGAAAAGAGCTGCAAGCAGAGCACTTACCACAAGTTAATTTAAAGAGTTATTAGCTTTGGTTTTAATAACGTTTGAAAAATATACAAACTTTATCTTGTGAGGTGAAATGGGAGCAATTGGATCGAATTACGTTATCGAATTACCCATTGAAACTACTTTGTATAAGCACTCCTTGTTTCCAAATGAAACATTTATATAATAAAAGATATAGTTTTACGTGTATTAATATTTCATTGTAATCTTTAGATTTTAAATGTTTAAATTATTGTTAATAATTGTTCATTCATAACATCAAAGTGTGCAGAATATTTCTCGCAAACATTTACGTAAACCCGCGTGACAATTGAAACGACACATTGTCAATTCGAAGCAAGTGTCAAAGTGAAATACATATTGCGATAAGAGTGTATTGCATTCTGCGAATTCACATTTAGGCCTAATAACTGTCAAATGGAAGAGAAAAGTAAAAACAAAACTAGCAGACGCAATATTAAATTGACTGGCAGTTGCAATATTAAAATGGCGGACCCACAGTAATATTTATGTAATAAACAATTGGTTTAGCTAAATAACTGAATGGTTTCCACTAAATGTTGTCGGAGATGAAACAATCGCTGCTCAAAGGTTCTCTGGTGTGTGTCGGATGTTGGTTGACGCTGTCTCAAATGTTTCACCAACTTGCCATTCAAGCTCTCTGATGGGGAACTAACTTTTTAAACATATTAGTACGCCAATTCGCTCCCGTACTGATGTCATCATACTCATGAGCGATAAAGTGCAATGAAAATATATTCTATTTTTTCTTTACTATTGGTTGTACCACTACTAGTACTAATAATGTGTAATTTTAAACATAAACTTGAATTTTTCCCAAATTTTATTTCATATTAACAGTTTAAATGGTAATTTTCACCTTTTACAATTGTTTTAATATAGTTTTATTCCCTGATGGATAGGTTTGCAGTAAAAAGCTTTTATATCGTGTCAAACTGAAGTTCTTATGTATCTAAACCTGGTATTGTCACCATGTTCAGCAGGATACGCGATACTGAAAATCAGATTACCCGATTATTGTCCAGGTACATGTTATACTTGACCATGACATTCTATATGACCACAACTCCCTCAAACCTGTCTCGTCCCCAGAACCACAAACCCCCGCTGCAACCCGACCCCCACAAGGCCTTCACTTCCGGCGCCCGGTCTATCACGCCATTCGTCGTTGTAGAGGCCAACTACGTGCGAAAGATCACGTAGGCCTGCTCCCTTGAAACGCGTACGTCATAGACTCATAGACTAGATATTGATCGAGCAATCAAAGTGTGAAAACGTCTTCTTTGCAGTAAGAACGTGAATTTTTAAGACTAATGTAAGCAATAACATGAAGTTGGCTTATTTGAAGTGCCCCGAAAAATAACCACACGGTATCGTCCTGACCTTCCTTCTGATTATACAATATTGTGCTTTATTTCCAACTCATAACTCATGCAGCTCGTCAGTTGAGTCGGATTGTATTAAAAAACTCATATACTAATTGAACACAGTGTTATTAATATCACTGATACCATATTAGTACCATTATGATACAAAATATAATTTGGTTTGATAACTTTTTGTTTTGCTAAAGTATGCTTCAATATAAGTAGAATATTTAGCAAATTGTTTTGGAAAAAGAAATACAGTCTTTAAAATAATCTGATAACTAATCATTTTAAACATTACAAAGAATAATTTACTCTAGTCTTCAACTCAACTTGAGTAATGTTTACGTTTGAACAAGATTTCTGCTTTCGTCCTGAATAATACTTCACACATTTTCAGCTAAGTTTTCTAGATTTTCGAAAGTTTGAAACAAAGTTCTGAGTTTGCACAAGACCTTAATTGCATGCAAATAACGTGATAAAAATCTTAGTTGAGAAAAAAATTGATAGACGAAGATCATTTTATGACCAAACTTTTGTGCTATAAATCTTTCAATTTTTAATGGCCCAGATCTTAGACCAGTCTAAGAAAGAAAGGAGGAGGCAGAAGCAAGTGGAGGCAGCTTCGAAAAGTGCGTCGAGGGTGGAGCGGACGCAAGTCTCAAACCCGGTGGGGGAGGCCTCTGGCAAGTCTGTCAGAAAGCCTAAACAACCCAGGCCTAAGAAGCCCAGGACGGAGGCAATCTTGATCAAGCCCTTAGGGGGGCGATCTTTTGCTGATGTTCTGGGTCAGATTAGATCGCAGGCCAAACCGGAAGAGACCGACACCGTTATCAAGTCTATTCGGCGAACCCAGAACGGGGATGTCCTCCTCGAACTGGGGAAGTCGAGTGACAAGATCGGTTTTGCCGCTTCCCTCAAGACTGCACTTGGGGACAAAGGCTCCATCAAGGCCCTAGAACCGAAATGTTCGGTCGAGATTCGGGACCTTGATGCCCTCTCCACCGAAGATGAGGTGACCCGTGCGATCCAGGTGGCACTCCCGGAGATACCGGCTGATGGAGTGAGGGTATGGCTGACAAAGCCTAACCGAAGTCAACTCAGGATGGCTGTTGCTGAGATGGGCGAAAAGCACGCCAATAAGCTGCTTAGCCTTCAGCACCTCAGAGTCGGTTGGGTCAGTTGCAGGCTCAAACGGAGGGTGGTAGTTTCGAGATGCTTCCGCTGTCTCGGTTTCGGCCACTCCTCCCGAAACTGTAACGGGCCCGACAGGAGTGCCAACTGCTTCCAGTGTGGAGGCCAGGGCCACAAACGCAAGGAATGTTCCTCGAGCCCATCCTGCTTCCTCTGCAAGGATTCAGGCTCCAGTGCCCTCGGTCACTTACCCGGGTCTGGTCAGTGCGGTGCCTTCAGAGCCGCACTTGAACAGGCAAAAGGCAGCGGCCGGTAATTCGCATCCTCCAGGCCAATCTTCATAGATCCTGGGGAGCTGATAACCTTCTAGATCAGCTCGCCCGAGAACTTGGTGCTGACGCGCTCCTTATCAGCGAACAGTATCGGGACAGAGACCCAAACATTTGGATCTCCGACAGCCTCGGTACTGCTGCATTTTGGGCGCGTAATACACAGGATGTCTTGGTGCGGAGTCACGGGCGCGGCCGAGGATTCGTCTGGGTTCGGTGTAGGGACGTGACTATCTTCAGTTGCTACCTCACACCCAACGAGGCCGTCCAGGACTTTCGCGACAAGATAGATAGCCTAGAGGAGTGCGTTCTCGGCACCACCGGGCATGTCGTCGTTGGTGGCGATTTCA
This sequence comes from Neoaliturus tenellus, assembly GCA_030545055.2. Lineage (NCBI taxonomy): Eukaryota > Metazoa > Arthropoda > Insecta > Hemiptera > Cicadellidae > Neoaliturus > Neoaliturus tenellus. Next base: position 34,890,265 of record CM061537.1, read on the forward strand.
ACGCCAGGGCCGTCGAGTGGGGAATGCCCTCTACCAGCTCCCGGGGGAAATACATCCTGGATTTCATCGCCAGGGCCGGTCTTGTCGTCCTCAACCAGGGCGACACACCTACTTTTCGGCGCCCCGGGCAGAGAGGCACGATCCCTGACGTCACCTTTGCGTCTGAGTCGCTCCTTCCGAGGATCTCTGGCTGGAGGGTTGTCGAGGACTACACGGGTAGCGACCACCAATACATCGTGTTTGACCTGCATGATCAGGCAAATCGTCGAGTTTCCGCATCTCGGGAAGGGCCACGCCGGTGGAACACCAACAAACTGGACGTGGTCAAGTTCACCGAAGTCATCTCTCGGGGAGCGCAGGGGAATCCTGGTGAGGCTGGAGCCGAGGCACTAGTAACATCCACGATGGAACTTATCGTCTCGGCCTGCGACCAGTCTATGCCGCGAAGGAAACCCCGACGCGACAAACAACCCGTTTACTGGTGGACTGAAGAGATTGCGGAACTCAGAAGAACATGTTTAAGAACTAGACGAGCCGCCACTAGAGCGAGAATTCCCGCAGACAGAGTTCGTAAGTCGGAGGCCTATAAAGCTGCGAGAAAATCTCTCCGCCAGGCGATCAACAGGAGCAAGGCGAATAGCTGGAGGAGACTTCGTGACGACGTTGATTCCGACCCGTGGGGCCTGGGTTACAAACTTGTAACACAGAAACTCGGCGCCCGCTCTCCACCTTCCATCATGGAGGGCGCCACCATGGGGAGGATCGTCGCTGCGTTGTTTCCTGAACATCCACAGCGACCGCCGGTTGACTTCGGACGGGTAGAGGACGTTCCACTTTTCACTTTCGAGGAGCTGGAAACCTCCGTTCTCTCCCTGAAGAGCAACAAGGCTCCTGGCCCGGATGGGATTCCCAGTGAGGCTTTAAAGAAAGTATTTTTAATCAACGCTGACTTGTTGTTGAGAATGTACAATGCCTGTTTGGTAGAAGGGGTGTTTCCGGCTCCCTGGAAAACAGCCAGGCTTGTACTGATCAGCAAGGGCAAAGGTGATCCCGAGCTGCCGTCGTCCCACAGGCCTCTCTGCATGTTGGACACGGCTGGGAAGCTGTTCGAGAAGCTGATCCGTTCCCGCCTGACTTCTGCCGTGGAAGCTGCCGGGGACTTATGCCCCCGTCAGTACGGCTTCAGAAAGGGACGGTCAACGATCGACGCTGTCACCGAAGTTCAGAGAGCTGTGGAGAGAGCCGAGAGCCACAACCATTTCTCCCGCCGAGTAGTGCTTCTTGTTACGCTTGATGTCAAGAATGCCTTCAACTCGGCGAGGTGGGTCGATATGTTGGATGCGCTTCGCAACACCTTTCGTATTCCTGCATATCTGTTGCGGCTCGTCGAGGATTATCTACGCTCTCGAAGCCTGATTTATGACACGAGGGACGGAACGCGGACGATGGAAGTCACTTCTGGTGCCGCACAAGGTTCAATACTCGGCCCGGATCTCTGGAACGTTGCCTATGACAGCCTCCTGAGGTCCGAGATGCCTGAGGAAACCACTTTGGTTGGGTACGCCGATGACGTCGCAGCTCTCATTGCTGCACGCAACGTTGAGCTGGCCCAACTGAAGTTGAACCGAGTTATGCGGGTGGTCAACAACTGGATGTCCGATCACGGTCTCTCACTTGCTCTCAGTAAGACGGAGATCGTGATTCTTACGAAGAAGAGGATCGACACCGTCGTCCCGTTTCGAGTGGGAAGGGAGGTGGTCACATCAACTCGTGCCGCCAAATACCTCGGGGTTATGGTGGACACCAAGTTAAGCTGGAGGGATCAGATCTTCGGTACGGCGGACAAGGCCGCTAAAGTAGTGACTTACCTTAGTAGGCTGATGGCCAATGTCGGGGGTCCCCGATCCAGCAGAAGACGTCTGTTGATGTCCGCGGTCCAGTCCGTGCTTCTTTACGGGGCAGAGGTGTGGGCAGGCGCTCTAGATAAGGAGTGCTACAGGTTGCGACTCGCCCGGGTTCAGCGTCAAGCTGCGCTCCGGGTGTGTTCCGCCTACCGGACAGTGTCCGAGCCTGCCGTCCTGGTGGTCGCCGGAGTCATCCCTGTCAAGCTCTTGGCAGGGGAGAGGAAAGCGATTTATCAGAGACAAGGCGAGATCGGCAAGGACACGGCAAGAACAGAAGAGCGCTCCCGAACCTACCAGCAGTGGCAACACAGCTGGGAGCACGACACCCGAGGACGATGGACTGCGCGACTTATCAAGCAGGTCCAACCATGGGTGGAACGGCGGCATGGGGAGGTGGACTACTACCTGACCCAATTTTTGACAGGTCACGGCTATTTTCGGTCGTACCTGAACCGTATGGGAAAGACCGGTTCAACGGACTGCATTTATTGCCCGGGTGTTCCCGACGATGCGGAACACACATTCTTCCGCTGTCCCCGTTGGGAAGGGCCCCGCCTGGAGGCCACAAAAATCTTTGGTGCATTTTCGGTGGACTCGGTCTGCCAAAAGATTTTGGAGGATGAGGGCAACTGGGATTGTTTGTCACAGTTCGTCCGGGGCATCCTCCTGGAAAAGAAAACCGATCTGGACCGTGAAGTGGCCCAGATCCCTTGATCGAGCGGCTGGATAAGGAGCGAGCCCCACGGGCGTAAGCCAAATTTAGGCCTAGCCTGACGTAATGTGACAAACAATTCCAGGTTAGATTCCTAAAGAGTAGAGGAGGTTTTTTAGTGGGTAAACTCGTTTTTAGGGGAGCCCCACACTATAGGCTGGCCACCTGTGTGCGTAATGCATTTTTCCGCCTCTCCCTCAAAAAAAAAAAAAAAAAAAAAAAAAAAAAAAAAAAAAAAAAAAAATGGCCCAGATCGTTCCAGATCTATTTAATCCAGCGGCCACCCTCTTTTTGTATTAAAAAATATTTTAAAACGTTTCAAAAGTGTTTTGAAAAGTCATTGAGCGCACTTTATTGAGATTTAACCCCGATTTCACACCCCTATTCATGACTTTTTTACAAATTACCCCAACATAAATACAAAACACCCCTTATTATGTGAAGCCCCGTGTTTGAAGCCCTTAAGCGGTGTTCCGGTGTCGAAGGGAAGGGGCGGGGACGAGAGGGGTAGTTTTACACTGTCTGGTAGAGAAGGGGGGATGTGGAGGGGAGAAGTAGGGGATTGTTGGTGTAACCAGGATAATGAGGGTCAACAGCCAACAATGGAATTGTGAATCGCCCCCCCGGAATTGTGAACCCGGTCCGGCAGCGACCCTCCGAGAGGTGTTAGGTGATAAAATAATCCACCTGACTGTAACGTGGGGGCACGGCCGTAGAAAAAAAACATTATATAGTACTGGTGGAAATATCATAAGTCCGATCTGGATAGTTAATTTGAAGAAGTTTTTCCCACGTCCCTCCGAAAAAGCGTTTGTTTGCGCACTCGATATGAGTCACGAAATAGGAGATTGCCGTATTCATTTTACTTTGCGCACTCCAGTGTTTTAGCATCAGAACAGCTGTTGTTTACGCACTCGATACGAGTCGCAAAACAGGTGATTGCCGTATTCATTTTACTTTGCGCACTCTAGATTTACTTTGCTCACTCCAGTGTTAAAGCATCAGAACAGCTGTTGTTTACGCACTCGATACAAGTCGCAAAACAGGTGATTGCCGTATTCATTTTACTTTTCGTACGCTAGATTTACTTTGCGCACTCCAGCGTTTAAGCATTAGAACAGTATGCATTAGCCAGCAAGGAAACGTTGTTTGATGAGCAATTAAGTTGGCAACACTGGATTTAAACATCTGACCTATTGTCCTTGCCGTCGTTTTCGATGGAATAGACAAAAACATAACCTAAAAACAAGATGAGACTGAGTGTAGGTGCACAAAATGATCAATTAGACAGTCACTTAAGTGTTTTAAGTGACCTATTCATCCTGACGATCTTGCAGAGCCAGCTAAAACAGTGCCGTTAAATCTCCTACAATTTTTAACTAATTGTAGGAAATACAATAATATAGGCTACCATAAATATTAAATATTAATACTTAGCATATATAAAAAATATTGGTCAGTCGTAGGAAATTTTTTATATTCAACTCGTAACTAGAGAAATTATCCCCAACTCGCCTGCGGCGGGTGCGTAAATATATTTATCGAGTGCAGCAAAATGGCACTTTGCGCACTTGTTGCAAAAATAACTATTATCGTTTTTATTTTTGCTTTTCAATTTTTAATAATTCAACGACAGTTCAATTAATTAACAATCCGTAACAGTAAGAATGTATGAGTTTATGTCTGGCTCAATTTTAATTTTCCCATTTCCTTTGATACTTTTCGTAGTTATTATAGAATAGTTCATTTCCCTGCTCTAAATACTTAGTAATAACATATAAATCAATAACGATTTGATCAAAAAGGTAAAAAAGATGCAAACTAAAAATAATAATAGCCTCTATTCTAATGGAAATTTGCTAAAATAAATACCCCCGTCGCAGCAGACCTGCGTACTCAGCGAATTTCCAATGGAATTTCAGATTATTTACTTTCCCCATAAAAACACCATAGGATCGAATATGTAGGTTTTCTGCCATTGGGTGTTGTTAGAAAATCTAAGTTAATCAATAATTGGTGAATGTAAACACAAAATTGTATCAAACTCTGGCAATTTTTTATTTTCCCCATAAACCCCATGGGGGTGAGTATGTAAGTTCGCCGCCATATGGGTTTTGTAAGCAAGTATAAGTTAAACCTTATATAGATAATGTACATACCAAATTTGATTAAGGTATGTCAATAAATAAGCAAGATATAGGGTTTTCTTGATTTCCCATAAGAATAACATGGAAAACACATTTTTGGATTTGCCCCGTAACCAGTTATGCTATGATAAAAATTCAAAATACCAAATTGTTTGTTTTTTAAGCTCTTTTAAATGGTTTTAGCTAAAATTGATGAATTTTAAAAATTAAGGTCGAAAAATGAAAAAAAAACCATTTTTGACCCCTTTGAAACCCCATAAAACCCCGTTCCCATAACCCGACAATGCTGGTTCGCGAACTCATGAAAATAGACCTGGTCTTACACCTCCATACCAAATTTCATCAAAATCGGAGGTCCCCTTCAAAAGTTATCAGTACCACGGACACATAGATAGATAGATAGATAGATAGATAGATAGATAGATAGATAGATATATCCATATATGAAGGGTGCAGGGGAAAAACCAACAGAGTCCAAAAAAATTTTTTTTTTAGATTAAGATGGCATTGGGTAGCTTTGAGTCTGTATTTTAACATGCCAAAGTGTACAGGCAAACAACCAACTCAGTCCTAAATTATTGCACTAGAAAGATATAGCACGCTGGGGAAGAAACAACTCCGTCCAGTTGGTACTGGCTAATAAACAACTCAGTCCGCCTCAGCTGATTCTCGCGCATGCGTCTGCTTTGTTTTGCGCCGGTTTTGTCTATGTGTTTTATACTTGTTGGTTGTGCTGCTGCCGTTTTGAGGTTATACTGTGTGTTTTGAATAAGTTAGTGCTGAATTTATCAAGTTTTGTGGACCAAGTTAAAATGATTGACGCTATGTTACGAACTGACAGTGATGATAGTGATCGGGTTACCTGTGACGAAGTTAAGTCAACTAGAAAACGTAAGAAAACTGGTCGGCTAACTGATGTTATGAAGAAGATAAGAGCTTCAACTTTTGAGACTGGCGATGACTGTTTGTGCAAAAGGTACCAGTGTTTTAAAAATGTGTCTGTTGATGAGAGAAAAGCCTTAATAAAACAATGCAATGAAATAGGTTGGGGGTCGGGACGATCAAAATAGCTACTTATCTGGACTTATATCAGTTCAACCGGTTGCTCGAAGAAGGCCTAGACAAAACGAACAAGAAGCTAAGCAAAATGATGGCTCATTCTCATACTAAGTTAGGGTCATGCAAGAAGGGTCTGCCGTTGAGATTCCAGTCTGTTTCAAGGGATTTCAATCCTTATTTGCAGTTAAACCGTTCCGGCTCCACACTATTAAGAAATCTTTAATGGAAAAAGGCCAACCACCTAAAGACAAAAGGGGAAAGCACTTAAATCGACCCCATAAGCTCTCCCAGTACAAACGTGACTTAAAATGATAATATGATGTATTTTATTTTGTGTTTTAATGTTCTGTCAAATACATCAAATACATTTTTATTTAATAAATCTCTCATTATATGTATTCCCTGGGGAAAAACCAACTAAGTCCGTACCTACGTTCGTAAAAAAAATAATAACTAAATAAGTATCATGTTCAAAGTAATAACATATAGAACAAATATTTACCAGGAACTAACAAACATGAATGTACATAAATAATATGAATATTTTAAAAACCCTGTTTTTAGGGCTGTTTTGAACTTTATTTTTGCTTTCCTGAAAAATTGTACTCTTGTGACTCAGTTGGTTTTTAACCTGCACCCTTCATATATGAAAATGAACGAATGGTGTTTTTGGCTTCTGGGGACCTCAAAATGAAAAAGTAAAGTGGTCCCGGGCTTAGGTCTTACCATGGCTACTACCGTAATAGCGTTTTCCCTATAGGGAAATTCGCTAAAAAATAGAGTTTCTACTAAGACAGAATTAATTTGTCTGGATCCAACCCCGGTACGATATTAAAAAGTAATTAAAGTAACTTAGCTGATTAACACAGTATTCACAATATCAACCGGGTGAATAGAGCAATCAGTGGGCTGATCTGACACAATTTAGTATTGAATGTTTGCCGTCGACAAATACTCACCGCAGAAGTTGGTCATTAAACCAGTGATAGTGAATGTATAAACAGCTCCAACGCCGGGGGTGGTGGGGCGGCACTCACAGTTATCACAAACATCACATGGTGCCACTCACAGCTCACAAATATCACGAGTGATGGCTGGCACACGGTATCACACTAGCACTGTTGATGCGCCACTGCACTGTGGGGTCAGGGTCAACGAAGTTAAACTACATAATATAGAGTGCTAGAGATAGGCATGTTTGCTCCTTTTTGATTGTTGTAATTTTACCCACGTTTCGAGCCGTTTCCTTGGTAACCAGGCCTTTGTTATAACTTTCCCATCAGTTATCTACCATTTTATCCACACCTTTTCGACGTTTCTATGGTAACCAATTTCAAAAGCCAAATCTTGTCAAATCAAATCATCAGATGTTTTACGAGTAGGCCTATATATAATTTTTGAAGCTTGCCTTGACCGATTCGGAAACGGCCGGAACTGTAGGTAAAATGGCGGCAATCAAAAAGTAGCCACAAATTAACATGTGCTTATCACTGTATATCATGTAGTTTAACCTCAAGGGTCAAGGTGTCAGGATAGTCGGCACAACACTCGAGTTCAACCGATGGGTCTAGGGTGGCTTTAGAAAACAATACTGCTGGAATGGAAATATTTATGTTACGAGAAATAATAGTTATCCTTTTTTAATTTAATTTACAAATTTATTGGCTATTTTGAAGTACGGATACTCATAAATTAAGATAAATAAAAAACACCTACTATTTGCAAAACAAAGTTTTTAAAAAAGACTTTACAATTAATTTCCAAACAGAGAGTTTTCCTTCATCGATTTTACATACGAAAAACAAAAATTATATGTTTGTGAGAGTAATATTCTTTTTATTTTTTTTTCTCGTCACAGCCGGTAAAGTATATGAATAAGAAAACTTTTTGAACACACTCTAAAGAATACTTCAAAGGTGTGACAATACAAAATGTATTTAAATTTATTAAGGTAAATGTACAGCATTACTGCTATATGACATTTTTGGGACGTTAAAAATTTTATTCTGATTAAATGAGTGATATCTGGATAAAATATTCTAGATTCCACGTACGGTACTGTAATTTAAAAATTTATTCCGTTTCATTGCGAATTAGGCCTATATAAAACACTCATCAAGGATGTTAATTAAAATACAACGAGCGATAGTAGGTTAAGTTTGTAATTTTAAAATTTTCATACATAGATAAGCAAGTAATAAATGAAACCAAAGTACTGCAGAGAACCAAAGAAAACATTTTATATGGCTAAACATTGTGAACATTATTTCTACATGAATAAGAGTCCTAAATAAAGGAATGGACAATCCTTAAGAGTCTGCAGTAAGGGTTATCTTGGATTTTTATTCCCATAAGACTTGTGTTAAATCTTAAACATCCGCTACGCCTTTAATATTGGACAAAAGAGATTCATCATTATGTCATTTTAAAGGAAATTTTAATATCTAGGACACTTGGAAATAAAAAATCACGATTACATAGCGATTAATGAGATTAAATTATACCGAGAAAACCGTCCGTTTTCGAAAAAAAATTGAGAATTCTTTGTTTATTCATCAAACATTCAATAACATAAAACTTTTGATTTCATGGTAATAAAATGTTCTAAGAAAACGACGTAAAGATGGTTTTTTCCGACCAATATAAAAGGCGTAGTGGACGTTTCAAATTTAACATTAGTGTTATGGGAATAAAAAACAGGCGGCCGGTACTGCAGACTCTTAAACGCCTGACAAATAGATAACGTTGTTGCTGTTGGTAATAAATTTATGAATAATTTTTTTACGTTTTTAGATTTGTGTTTAAACTCAGAAAATCGTATCATCGTTGACACCCATATACAGCATGTACTGAAACAATGTATATAGCATGGCATAGATATAGAGTCGCAGTGATGTAAGCTGCTCATGAACAGTTCAAACATAACCGTTGTCCGTGCATATGGGAATACCGCTCAACAGCCCTTAACAATGATACGTTATGGTCTCACACCCTCTATGGGTTTACTAACCGTTGTGTGAGCACACTTTATTGACAGATAGACATTAATTAGATTGCATCGTTCTACTTGGTGTTTAAGCCATCTCAGAGTCGCTTTACCCAATTCATTTTGGTAAACTCTAGTTAAAAAAAGCTGTGACAATATGTTTAATATTAAATTAAACTCCATGAATAAGTTTTGGCAGAAGGGAGAGAAATCTGGCAAAAGCCACAATTCATTGTAAAAGTTTTCATGTTAAATGAAAAATATATATTTGTGTGTATTTAAATAGCAAATGCCTAGGGTTTTATTAACAAGCATGAATTTAAGATAAAACCCCTTCTGAACTAAAAAGCCTGTAGGGCGAAGCCCAGTGGGCTGATGTAAATTATAATGGGATTTTGCTCATCTACAGGATACCTTTCTAACAGTATTCTCGGATTTCCTCTACGATGCACACAATTATAGAAAAGAGGAAGAAAAGAAACATGCTCGTCTATTAATATAAAAATTAAAAGTGGTTTACTTTCACGGTTACAATGGCAGAATACACATTTTTAGCTCAAGATTTTCAAAAGGATAGCCTACACCATTGAAGTAAGTAATGTATAGCCTATAGTAATTTGAATTTGAAAGTTATTATAAATCAAGTTCGGTCAAAAGGTAGGTTGACCTATTTACTTTATTTACTGATGGACCCTCATCAATTCCTTGCTAAAATTACAAATCAATTGAAATAAAAAAAAGCTTCATATTTTCTTACTCATTAATTCATAGCTTGGGTTTTTACTTCATTCAATATACTGTAGTTCAAAGCCTGATGAGGTTGTGTTGCAATGGACGAGATATTGATCTAAATTATATTGTTACAATTTTTAATATGATTAACAAAAGGGTGAGTGTGATAGATCAGATGATACGTGGCGGTGTTACCGGCATTCGCAGCTATTTCATTTTCATGTTCATTAACTAATAGCATTAATAGTTCAATGATCTCAAAAGCTGGGTTCAGTTTCGAACAGTCAAAAATATATTATTTTTTCTAGAGACCTAACTGTAAACCATCATATTTAAAGGCGAGCTCTAAAACCACTAGCTACCCAGCCCATTATAAATCAAATTACCGTCCGGGTTTACCAAGGATAGTCCGAGTTTTGAAGGTCCGTCTGGAGTCCGGTCCGAGGTAGTTATTTGTCCGCGAGTTATTGGGGTAGTTATTTGTCTAAATTTATGATTTTGTAGTTTCTACAAAATCATAAATTTTCCCTCCAGATTAACACGGCCTTAGCAGGAATCACGAGTATTCATTTAATTCATTTTCACCAAAGTGACAAAGTAGATTTAAAGTTTATTACAGTCCCCAATTATTTGACAGAAAACAGCATTTCTCGTTGGCAAGGTAGTTATTTGCGAGATGATATATTATAGATTCCGTAGATAGACCTTTCCGTAATTCTTCGGACTTCACATGGATGAAAAGTGACTGAACAAAATTTGAAGGATGTTACCGATGACAATTTTGTTTTCTTGGGAATATGTATTATCTTAAGTTAAGTCATAGGTTACTTAGATTCTGCATTTTTAGCTCATGCATCACATATATTCGAGTTCTTCCAGTTTATCGTACCGTATTAAATAATGATTACTAAAATGGTTAGGTCTATGTTTTATTGGCTACAACTTCCAGCAAAACTATTGTTTCAAAATATGCAATATCTACTGACAATGTCTGATTCTGTGTTTCCTGCATTAGCGGGGAGGGATGCGTTTACATTAGCGGTATACCATTCCAATGAATCATACATTTTACAAAAAATCCGGGGTTCCCCTAAAAATATGTGGTACAATTAATTATAAATCATCTTACGAGTAGACCACCGTATGTTGACGTAAAGACGCATTTAGGGAACACAAAAAGCACTCATTTCTATTTCTCTTCTAAGTATATCAAGGTTTGCTCTCGTTAAAACTTTCTAACTCAAGTTTAAGTGGAAACTTTTGATACACCTTGTTCTAACATCTTCTGTTAAGGATAAACTATTGTCAAAATATTTAAGTTTGACGGATAAAAGTAAACGCAGAACCCCAGATTCCTTCAAGGCCTGAGATAATAATTTTCTTTCTGTGAACATTTCCTCATCCTTTTTGAAAAAAAAAAAAAAAAAATAGAATAAACTATAGAGGTTAAATTTTATTACAATAAAAAAAACGAATAAATGCATGACTAGTATTTAGAATTTAAATTAGTTGTAAGGATACTAACGTACAGTATGTATGATAGCGACCACAAAAATCACTGATGTATCATAACCGTTGGAAGAATTTTTAAATTTAATAGTTCCGTCAAAACGTAATATTCTCATTTGCCTGCTCTTTACTAAATTTAAACACAACAAAAAAGTATGTTAGTAATAAGAATATGAATTTTGTTTTGAGAGAATATTACAGAAAGACCTAGAGAGGGGGTGAAAGGGCCCCTCTCAGATCGTCATGCAGTGCTTCCAAAGTTCCCATTTTGTGCATTTAAGTCTGATAAAAGTGGGAGTGGTTTTAAATAGAAAATAATTACTTCGGCTATTTTATTCGCTTTTTGTTTTTTATATATTTATAAACCACATCAAACTACAATGGTTTAAAGTTGGTCAAAATTGGTATCCATTACACTGTAAAAATCTTCCTATGAAAATGGACTTAATTTACAAAATCAATGTTTTTACACATAAAAATAGCATTTACTCTGTTTTTTGGTTGTGAGATCCTAACAAATTTGGTATTATTGGTTAGATAGGCTAATTTAATTTGTCTACTTTTCTATCTCTTGTAAAGTTTTGCAAGATTTACCAGTATTTTTCTAAGATAATTGAGTTTAAAAAAATTAAAATGGTAGCCATTTTAAAAATAAACATCGGAAAAATTATTTTCCCCCTGAAAATGAACACGTCGTGTACTATCAGCTCCTGAAGTTTATGACATTTTTATGAACACAGAATTTATTATAATCGCTCTTTCAACGGGATAAGTTCATATAACTACTATAAATAGGCCTACTGTAATTTAAATATTTAGGTATACAGCAGGGCATCAACGTTAAAGCTAATAAAACTGTGGAAATATTTTTAAATGTGGATTTATTTTATATAATTAAAGAAAAACAAGAAAATAAATGTGATGGTGGATGTAACTGGGGGCGAACTTCCTGCCCGACGTAGGAGTTAAATGTCAAACACCGTTGCTTGCATTAGGCTACCTCCCACACTACTCCCACAGTAGCCCGGTATTGAGTATAAAGTGCGTAAATGTCATCACTAAACGGTAAAGAGATAACTTTCGGAAGGGTAATTAGTTTGAAATACCGTGAATCGCAAAGCACGTTTAAACATGCATTTGACAAAATGAATTAATTTAATAATAAAAAATGTTAAAATTACAGTGGGACTGTTTTTTTATTTGGTGAAAAATGCATAATCTTTGTTATTGTGGATATTAAAGAAACCCACGTACCGCATGCGGTTAGAAAGGTATCGTCATGTAGATTAGAGAATGACATTATATTTCACATCTGTTCTCAGAGCTACGGTTACCTATGTTAATCTTTTGGAAGAAGGGCAATTGATTGAATAATTTGATATTCTTTTTATTATACAACAATGCAACTTTGTGGTACCAACCAAAAGAATAAATAGGCGTGGTAAAGTAATTTTATGGATTTCGATTTCCTGTACTTAAATTGTACTTATGTGCTGTTGAAGTTACAGTATACAAGGTCTTTTTTCAACGATTATTACAAATTAAGTTAAAACGCGATTCGATGAATACCACTCATTACTCATAAAGGAACAAATAATTAATTGGGTTTAAACATGTTTTTATAAATTACCTTAGGCTACTTTTGAAAAGTTATATTATCTATTTAACGGGTATTTTCAAAAGGTATAACTTAAAAAAATTCACAAATTAGATTGCTGGTAAATTAACCATAAAACTATGTTTGAAAAAGAGCTCAAATAAAAAGCTCAAATCACTCCATGAATGAATATAAACAATTAGTTGCAAGAGAAATGTTTATGAAAAGTTTGATCCTATACAAAGCTCTAAGAAGTATTTTTAGCCCAGGATTCTAAATTAATGTATCATGGTAAATTTTAACTGTTTTATGTACCTGTTACTTTGCGTTCCAAATAATCTAGATATTCAGGGATATTTTAACAACTCAGTTTGAACTGATCAAAAACAATTTCAATGTAAAATCATGTTGAAAATTTGGTTGAATCTTGAATTTTGGGAAACTAGGTTGGGTTTGGGGTAAGCAGTTAAAGGAAAAATCCACGTGGTTAAGCTACATTATATTTGTGCACATGTTTAATTGTAAAATTATTATCGACCCACATTGTAAAATTACTCATGTGATATTTGTAGGATCAAGAAATACATGCTTTCCACTAAAAAATAAATGGTGTTTTAAATTCGTCATCTTCTTGGAACTGTTAAAATAAAGTAGATTTGGTAAATAGCCATAATATATTGCTACAATAACGCACTAAATTTCAAATATCACACATATTTAAATATCTTTTTGAGATAATTACATAACAAAATCAATGCTAGAATCAAAGCCAAATAAAACTAAAAACACACCAGGAAGCGGAAATATAGATTTGATTGCACCACAAAAACTAAAGAATCCGAGAGAAGACTACCTCACAAGGCGTTAGTGTAAATAAACACCAGGGGGGAATTTCGGGGGTATAGGGGGTAACTGGGGGGACGGCAACCCCCTCCGTGCCTCACACACACACTGTCACCACGGAACACACGCGGAAAACGGGAAAACACGGAAATTAAAAGCGGTAAAAGCGAACAATTTCACTGTCGATGTAGTACTCGCCGAGGTGTTGTGATGCGCATGCGCGGGACACTAGCGCTGCGGCGGCGAGGTCGGGAAACGTTCCTATTGCTTACACCCGCAACACCGCAGAGACGAATTCAATTTGCTTCTTTTATTAGCGATAATTTTTCTACTCGGATGAACACCGTAATGGGCTAATGGAGGGTGGTGTGTGGGGACAAATGGTGGGAATAAATTGAATCAAGTGGATTGGGTAATTTGAATGAGTAAAACTTTAAGAATAAGCTAACAAGGCTGTAAAAATTTAGATAATTTTTAGAAAATAATTTACATGATTTAACTTATAGCTCGCATGGTTATAAAACAAAGTATATTTTAGCAGATAATGAGATTAAATTATGATTTTACCAAATTCGTTATTATTACACGAGGGGTTTCAAATTATTTGTAACCGCATGGCAATGTAGAGTGTTGTCTGATTATCTTGATTCCAAAGGTATTACTTTCTGGAAGGTAAAACTTTCTGAAAGGTAACATTTCCAGAACGTAACCTTTCTGGAAGGTGTTATTTCCAGAAGGTAACCTTTCTGGAAGGAAACCTTTGTAGAAGGTAACCTTTCTGGAAAGTAACCTTACTGGGTAACCTTACTGGAAGGTAAACTTTCTGGAAGGTAACCTCCCTAAAAAGGTAATTTTTCTGGAAGGTTATCTTCCTAAAAAGGTAATTTTTCTGGAAGGTAGCCTTTTTCGCCGGTAAAGTTACCTACGAGACGGATTTCGTAATACCACGCAGATAATACTTCTCGGTGGTAACAGATCATCAACTTAACCTCCAAACAAAATTAAACAAAATTTTATAATTTTAATGTGTTACCAAAGAAAAAAGTTACCACCCAGAATTCCTCCCAAATAATCTTTGTATGATAAACGACTAAAATACGCAGAAAGGTCCAAGCCTTCAGTGTTTATGATGGATTGTATTTCTCACACATCGCCGTATAATAAACTCCCCTCTCCTAAACGTGATATTGGCAAGCGGTATTTTAACACTAATCTATGACGCGCTTTAACCTCAATTTATAAGGAACGAGCTTCGCTCGGGGAAGATAAGGTAATCGAGGATAATGACGCATGGCGAACGCTTTCTAACTATTTTCATCTCGATATGATATATAAATACAAAAATACGTATGACGTTTATAAAATTGTTTCCGGGGATAAATTTTCTAACTGAAAAGCTATGATATTTAAAGCTAAAATTATGAAAAACAAACAAAAAGAAAATGAAAACAGTCCTGTAGTGACTTGTTAGGTGAAATATTTTTCACCAAATATGCTTTTATTTCTGTAGATACTAAAATTTTCGCCAAAATATATGTGTTTATTAAAAAGTCGTGATGTTAATTTAATTCGCCACCATTTAATTTAATTAAATAATATATTTTTCAGTTTAAAATATTCGTAAAGCTCCCACGATTTCTGGTTTGAAAAGAAAGTAAACTGCACAACTCTTCCCGAAGAACCTGATCAGCTTGACTGCAACATCCACAAAGTTAGACTCAAACTTAAACTGATCACAACTCAATAACTGTTTGTCTGATTTGAATTGCAGGATTTTTCAAGCTAACAAAAGACAATCTGTTAAAAGTCCTGTTACACTTTATAAAACAAAAATGTTGTGTTACTATTTTCATTTAAACTTATAAAACCTTGTTTAATTCATTAGATTAGCTTAAAAAATGGCAAATTTATTTGTTTTTAATAAAAAAATATAGTCTTTTGTGGGTTGTAACCATTCAACAATGCTTACAGGATCTGAAACGTTCGAAATAATTTTGTTAACAGTTGTCTCTACTTTTTTTAAACAAAAAGATATTGAAAATATTAAGACTAATTATAACAAAATGGGAAGTTAACTACCCCAGTAACATTTTTATGTTTAACTTTTTGTCGGGGAACATGTCTAAATTGTAAATAACTTATAAACGCCTGTTAAGCAATCACAGGGTAAAACCCTTTTTTCTGTGATAAATTATAGTTGACTACTCATGGTCTACTAACTTTCAATTTAAAGTTAGTGACTTTTTTTCGTGATTTCAAATATTGAAAATTTATTTGAAATTCTACATTTTAAATTGATTCTACGTGTATAAGTTTTCAAAATTTTAAACAAAAAATTTAAAATCTAACGATTTATCCGCTTGCACATCATTCTTCCACATGTAATGATATTATTAATTGATTGGTTGGTAACACACAGCTACAAATTTAACGGCAGATAAGCATTGTCAGGCACATTTTAGTGTTGTTAAGTCGTCAAGTAAGGTTAGGTTAGGCTAACAACCACTTCAATAAGTTGGACGAAACTGGGCTTGGCTACTGACTAACTAGTTTATTGTGACGCAACTCGGAAACTCTCAAGTTGTCTTGCGAGTTGAGTTGCAGTCTGTCTGCAGTTGGAACTAACAACAGTAACAACCACTCCAAAACTCAAGATTTATGGTAGCCTCCTTTGTACTGACTAACTAGTTTATTGTGTTGCAGTTGCAACTCTGACACTTTCAAATTGTCTTGCAAGTTGAGTTGCAGTCTGTCTGCAGATGGAACTAACAACAGTAACAACCACTCCAAAACTCAAGATTGATGGTACTTGGTACTGACTAACTAGTTTATTGTGACGGAACTCTGAAACTTTCAAGTTGTCTTGCAAGTTGAGTTGCAGTCTGTCTGCAGATGGAACTAACAACAGTAACAACCACTCAAAAACTCAAGATTGATGGTACTTGGTACTGACTAACTAGTTTATTGTGACGGAACTCTGAAACTTTCAAGTTGTCTTGCAAGTTGAGTTGCAGTCTGTCTGCAGATGGAACTAACAACAGTAACAACCACTCCAAAACTCAAGATTGATGGTACTTGGTACTGACTAACTAGTTTATTGTGACGGAACTCTGAAACTTTCAAGTTGTCTTGCAAGTTGAGTTGCAGTCTGTCTGCAGATGGAACTAACAACAGTAACAACCACTCCAAAACTCAAGTTTGATGGTACTTGGTACTGACTAACTACTAACTAGTTTACTGTGGCGAAACTCTCAAGTTTAATTGCACGTGAGTTTCAGTCGGTGTGCAAATGTAACTAACAACCACTTCAACATACAGATTCGACGCGAATTGGTACTTGCTACTGGCCAAGTAGTTAATTGTGAGGAAGCAAATCAAGTTTTATTGCACACAAGATAAACTTGGTACTAACTAGTTTATTGTGGCGCAACTCTCAAGTGGTCTTGCACGTGAGTTGCAGTTCGTCTTCAGGTGGAACTACCAACTACTCCGACACTCAAGTTGGTCGGAACTTGGTCCTATCTGCTGACTAATTGGTGTATTCCGGAACAACTCCCAAGTTGCATCGGATTGAGATGCAGTTAGTCTGCATGGAAAAAGTGACTATCATTCCAACGTTTTAAAGTTCAGAACTTTTTGGAAAGTTGCTTCACATATAAAATCTAAATGTAGTTAGAGCCCTTTAAGATTGTCAAGTCATTTTATATTTTCATTTTCCACCATTTAAACGTTATCCCCACTGATGGACCTGGTTTGTAAAAGCAATATTGACATTATTTTCTTTTCCTCCACGACAGTATAATTAGTTAGGTAGGCATAATGGTAAGTGGTTATGATTTCTAAAATGTAATAGACGTAACACTGAAAAAAATCTTGCAAAAATCGGTCAAAAGTATTTAAAAAAAGAAACAAATTACATTGATAATTTAGTTTGTCGCTAATTTATCTGGGACTGATTAAAAATCACTCGGAAACGGTTTATCACGTCAAAAGTTGATCGGAACGAAGTTGCTGATTTTAGAACTTGGCAAAGAAGTGAACAGTAGTTCAAGTTATGATATCAAATTACTATCTAATAACTACACTATATTAACATAGTTAAAATTCAACCACTATTTAATTACCTGTTTTTGTTTATTTTAGTTTTAATGTCATCTTTACGTTTTTATAACCTTAGTTTGCTTATTTGGAACATCTAAAAGGAGATTTGCAAAATAAAAAAATGGCAGGCGATAAATGTTGATTAAAGTTTAAAGAGACCTCCTGCCTAATAAATAACTTTAATTACTCCACCTACATCATCTGATACGAAAGACTTCACCTCAGACACACGCAGATCTATAAATTAGTTGGTAGAACTACTAGATTTTAAAGGTACGGACAATATGTGCAGAGAACTGTTGTTATGGAGATACTGTAATTTTTAAGTACCTACATAGAGTATCCGTATTGTTTTTGTAAACTTTAGACCGAAAAATGAGCAAAACGAATTGGTTTTAAACCAAATTAAATTGATGATTGATTGTAATTAATCTGAAACCAAATTTTAAAGAAAGAAAACAACGTACTGTAAACAACATTGGCATCTACTGTCTCTCATTGAAACAATTTGATGAGTTTGAATTATGTAGCATTACTCATTAATGCGTTGTACGAGTGGTGTGGGAATTACAAAATATACGTAACCCTTTTGACACACCAAACAACCTTGTTTCAATCGTTCAATCTGTCAGGTTTGCTCATGAAAACACACTTTATTTCACATCTCCATACCACATTCCATCGAATCCAGAGCCTTCTTACAAACGTTGCTTCCAGAGACACACATTTATAGAGATTTGTTAAAACTACTGAATGTGGTTGACTTCACCTTTGTTTTATCCTTTACAAAAAATCAAAATAAGATGAGCACTCACCATGAACATCAGGGTGGGGCGGAGGGCCCGGAGGCGGTTGTCCCGGGGGCGGGTAGTTAGGGGGTGCGGTGAACGCGGAGGAGCAGCCGTGGCGGCGCTGCAGAGGGCTGCCCCGGGGGCCCTGGCACGGGGGGCCCTGGGGGTGCGGGTGGTGGTGGCCCGGGGGCTGCATGCTGGAGAGGGCGCTCAGCGGGGTGTAGGACTTGCAGGGGGAGGCGGCCAAGGCGGTGGTGACCACGGTCTGGGCGGTGCCGCCCTCGGGCAGACATGCCGGCTGGAACAGTAGAAGAAATGGTTAGAGAATTATTTCTGGAAGATAAGTTAGAAGCAGCCTTCACTTGTAGGAAAGAAAATTATTTTGGCATTTAAACTTCCTAAGATATCGGCATCGCACATTAAGAAATAATTTTTAGTTTTATCCAATCAATCTACATTGTACGGTAGTCAATTTGAAAGTTGAGGAACATTGTCAAACCCTTTACGTATCTGACTACTGGAGGATTGAAGCAACCAACATCAGAGGCGTTTGGAGCAAAGATTTAACTATATAAACGAAATGTCTCATAAATTTTTCAGGTCATTAATATACTATTGATTCGGACAGAATTACTGAGCAAGAATCGAGTGATGTATTGTAATCTAATAAGAGTCACTAAAAATTAAGTCCAGTATAAATTAATTCAGGGACAAAAGATATATTCTAGTAATTCAGATACAGCCAGTCACGAGTTTTAGTGGATTTGTTCAAAAAGATTTTTTCAAAGTTTCGTTTGACAACATCCATCCACAAAAATGATCTATGATCTCTTGGATTTGCTTTCCCATAATGTATCATGAAAAATTGAAAGTTAATTTGTTCAATGATTCTCCTGAAGATATTTGTCAAATAATCATTATGTATAACAAAAGAAGAGTCGAGATTTCATACAACAAGAGTGATAAAAGAACATTTTTTCTTTAAATTTTTTGTTCAATATTGAAAATACTCAGGTTAAAAGAATGTAGACATTAATGATATTGCCTGTATAAGAAGATTTAGGTTTACAGTAAAGTCAGCAACTCACGTGTTCAGCATGCAGCACAGTCTCTGTGGCCACGGCCGTCGCCTCGGTCTGGGTGTGGCTCGTGGAGCTGATCCTGTACTGCATCCCGGCGATGCTACAGTAGCCCTCGTGGTGCGTGGACCTCGTCGTGCTGTTCACGTACACGCCAGTGATCGTCACATCTGTATCTTGGTTCACGATCACCGCCACCTTCTGCTTATTGTTGGTCGTCCTCAGGATCACGTCTTCTTCCGCACTAGACTCCTCCGGTTCAGGAGTGGAATCCGGTTGTTCCTTTACTTTTTTCTTTTTCTTCCTCTCCTTCTTCTGTTCCTCTTCTTTTCTTCTTTCCTCTTTAGATTTCTTTTCGGTGGAATAGCTAGCGGTCATAATGGCCGAAGCGTTTAGAGAAGCCATTCTCTTACGGACAACCATGTCTTTTAAATCCATCGTCAGCTCGTTGCGTTTTCTTCGCCGTTTTTTAATTTTCTTCACACCGTCTTTGCTGTCTTCGTTCTGTGACTGGGGAGTTTTCTTGGAAGATTCGTCGTCGGTAGTCTGCTCTGATTCTTCCTTTTTTATTTGCTGTTGCTTTTGTTTCAACGAGGGGGGCAATACTAATTGTTTCTTTTCCTCTCCCGAATCACTACTTTCTTCTGAAGAGCTTGACGACAAACTTGTCGAAGAAATTACATTCAAAATATCAAAATTTCTTCCAACGCTACGCACTCCTGGATTTGTTCTCAACGATCTTGTTACGGGTTCTGGAGATTTCTTCCTGGATGGCGTTGGTTTTTTCGCCACCACTTTCTTATCTTTATCTTTCTCCTTATCTTTTCCCTTCTCGAGCTCTAGTTTTCGAGCAAGTTTTTTAGACTCTTGTATAGCTCTCTGTAAAGCTGACGCAGAACTTATGACATCATTTAATGCGCCTCTACTTTCATTCTCGTACAAACAATGGACCTTAGCTATTGCATTTAAAGAAGCTACACGGTGTCTCTTGGGCCCGTTCCAAAACTTCATTAGTTTCTTCCTTCTTAAACCATTACTTTCTTCTTTAGAATTATCTCCACTCTCCTGTTCTTTTCTGAGTTTTTCTTCAGAAAGCTTCGATTTTCGCACGAGCTTTGCTACTTTTTGCTTTCTAATTGCTAAGTCTTTCAACTTTTCCTTAGTTTTAGATGAAATCTTAAGTTTAGCTACAGATTCTTGATCCATTTTTTTAAGTGATGCCTTAGATATTTTCTTTGCAGTATTAGACTTAGTTTGCTTTTCCGATTCATTCTTTTTGTTGTCCACAGAGTTATTTGAATTTGAACTATCATCATCTCTCTGAGAGAGCGGTAAATGATCAACGGCATCGTGTCGAGGAGAATCTTTCCCTTTCTTTGACTTTTCTTGTGGTGCAGAACTCTGCGATGAATTGTCTGCGTCCTTCTCTTGTTTGATATGTTTTTGTTTGGACTTTAGCACCTCAAGCGGAATTTCATCTGATGTACAGGAATCGACACTTTTGAGATTACCGTAGTCGTTAAGAGGGGATTTGACCTTAGTGTCTTGAACAGTATTATCTATTTTCGATTTATTTACTAAGGTGTCTCCATCTGCAGGACTTTCACAGCTTTTAGACCCTTTCTCCTCGTTTGAATCTTTATCCGCAGAGGTCATAAATTCTATCTCCATGTTTTGGTCTTCCCCGTCATTTTCAGTTTTTATTTTCACTGTCTCTTTTATGAATACTTCAGTTTTGCCATCACAGTTTTCTCTGTTGTTATCCTTGAGTTCGCCCTGCTTTTCTTTTCCTTTATCATCCAGCCCTTTTTTTGACTCAATAGACGATTGCTTCGATATTTTCTTTTGCGGTTTTACGTTTTCAGACTTCTTAGTTTTTACCGATGACATCTTTCCATCTTTACTTCTAATAGGAGAGGTGTCCCTGGTTGGACTTTGTGAAGGCGTTGATTCTTGTGAAGTACACTCTTTTGATGTCGATTTCCGTCTCGAAGCTATGCCCTTTTTAACTATGGAAATGGTACTTCTCTCGTTTCCCTTGCCTCCACTAGACTTAGAACACTTCATGGAATCTTTTTTGACTTGTTTGTTCTGTTTAACAGATAAAGTAACAGTACTATGGGCATTACTGATTTTCACAGAGACCACACAAGGTTTCTTACCTGACATTTTGTTAACTCGTTTCACGATATTATGCTGTTTAACAACGTTGATTTTACCAGATATTTTTCTCACAGTTCCACTGTCTGATAACTTTTTTGGTGAAATCTTTGCCATTTTCGAAGCGACAACACTTCTCGCCTTCTTTACATCCTTGACTGCCCGTACGATTTTGGCTCTCTTCGGATCATTTTCTAACTTAACCTCCTTTTTGGTAGCTTTGCTGACAATGACTTTCTTTGGTTTCGGTTTCACCGGCTTTGGGCTGGTTTCTTTCCTCTCTTTTGGGTCTTTGGCCGGTTTCTTCACTAGCTGAGGAACACTTCCGGGGTTCAACTTGGTGAGGACGACCTTCGGCTTGAGCAGCTTCTTCTTCTTTGCCTCTGGGGACGGGGATTTACTCTCGCCTTCCGGTTTCGTCACCGACTTCTTCTTCTTGACGTCGGTTTTGACGGAGGGCGCGGCTCGCTTCTGTCCTTTGCCCGGGGACGGAACTACGGCGCGCGGGGTCTTGGTTGGGGACTCGCGCGGCACCTCCTTCCGCATCTCACCGGCGTGATCGCTCCACGCACGACGCACGACACACTACACGCACACTAGCCACTGGCACTACGCACGACACTCGACACCACGACCCGACCACGACCACGGACACTGGGGGACCAGGCGGCGGCTCCGGGCACGGCTCGCATCTGAAACACACAGCGTCTTGTGAGAACAATACACGCGGAGGTACAATACAATACAATACAGGGGCGACCCTCGAGGGGGCAGGGCGCACCCTAGCGGCAGCATGGGAACTACTCCCCGCCACCGCCACGCGCAAGCTGGAATGGATCAACATTAGAAATGCAAATGCGAATAAGGAACATCAACATTTAACAAGGTTACGATAGACTAATCAAGAATTAATTTAATTACTTTATTACAAAATGTGGGCTATACGTGGGCCTATCTGAGAGTGGCCAAGGTTTAACCCCCCTTTATTTACCAACGGTATTCTATATGTTTTAGCGTTAGCTATTTTACCTTTATAATTATACATGTAGGCCTATCAATAATGAAATGGTTAAGATATTTTTGCGTGGATCTAGGGGTAATCATATCAAACCGTAATAGTGAAGAAAATGAAATAAATTTTAGGTTGATCAAGCCAACTTGTTGCAAAGCATGTAAACTTGTAAGACATTTTCAACATCAAAGCTTCTCTCCCCTTGAACAAAAGTCCAAGTATACCATACTGTAATTAGACCAGCATTAACCTATGGGGTTGAGACATAAATTTGAAACAAAAAAGTAGAACAGAAAATGTTTGTATTTGAAAAAAAATTTTGAGAATTATACTCGTATATGGCCCAACACAAGAAAATGGAGAATAGAGAGAAAGGCACAATAGGGGAATAAGGGATTTATATAAAGATTATGATGTGCTAGCACACATAAAAAGAAGAAGAACGAGATGGACAGGACACGTACTACGGAAGGAAGGGGCTCACTATTAAAAGAGGTAAGCTTAGGAAAACCAGAAGGGAAACGACCATTAGCAAGGCCGAAGAAGAGATGGTGGGATAATGTCACCAAAGACATCATCAAAAGGAAGGCTGCAGTAGACGACGATGAAGATAGAGAGACATGGAGAGCAGTTGTTGGTGCGGCCAAATCCCGCCTTGGACATAAATGGCCATGGGAGCAAGTAAGTGTGAGAATTAGTTTGAAGCTATAGTAACACCTTTAACACCTTTACTGAAATGGCGACCTAACTCAATAGGTAGTTTAAAGACAAGTATGAGTGAGAGATGAGTGTAGGATGACTGTGGCGCTATCTTGTAAACTTATTACTGACTAAGGCCGACATTCTCCTCAGACAGGACTGTTAATTCATCATAGCCCAACAGCCAATGGTATCTAGGGACCTACAGTTTAACGTGGGATCCCAACAACAATTTTGACCTCATATATACGAATTGTTCTAATTATGAGGATGGTCTTTATAGATGAACTAGTATTCACTAGTGCGGACGTTAATCCCCACTAGAGAATATCGCATCCACAAGCCATCGCTTATAACTATCCACAATTCGTGACCTCCAAGTAGCTGGATTACAGGACGTCGCCACCGTCCCAGTCATCAGTAATTAGTAAGAGACCTTTTCATTACCAGTTACTAAAAAAATAATCTGTAATTTTGTTTATTCAAGTTAATTCAGTTAAAGTTTCCTGAGCTAGTTCTGTTAAGAGCAACATATTACGCATACATTATTTTATGAGGCTTCCATTCATATATGAGGAATCTAAAGCACAAATTGGATTTAGAGGAATGTAGTGAAGGTTAAAATGAGAGTCACAAAATTAAATGTTGCAATAGCCACATCCAGTACACACTGCATCATGCCATCAGTGCTGTACAAAAGATCACAGTTTAACTGTGAACATTGCGTTGTGGGCGGGATGTTGTAGGGGGGGAGGGGTAGGGTGAGTGGTGGGGGTGGAGGAGAGGGGTGGATGAGTCGGAAGGTTTCGGTTGTACCGTGTAAACTAATCTCTGCATATTTATTAGTCGACACCGCCCTCGACCTAATATGCCGTTTGTACCTTTTGATCCCTTTAGCTCCATTGCGGGAAAGCCTTCCGAAACATTTTATAAAATTGCAGCTGCGGCGAGAAGTTTTATAGGGATGATTTTTTTAAATTCTACGTATTATTGTATTTTGCTCGGCTTACACCTGCTTTGTTTAGCGTCGAGCGTATGTTAGCGATATGTTCCTTTACTTTGTAAAAACTTGTTTTAAAAATAATTTTAACATAAAACCCTTTTTAATAGGCCTATACAAGAGGAAATTAGGCCGACAGAAAATGAAGGGAACACACAAAATACTAAGGCGTGTACTCGATTACCGATATTTGCAAATGAGATAATTTACAGATTACATACAAATGCGGTTGTGAAATATGAGAGTTTACCAATATGACGTACTATTATATTCAAACAACCTACTTCAAAATAAAACTTCGGTGCAGAAAAATTATTCTGGATGATAATTAAAAATTTTTTTATTCTGCTATTTTAATTCTGTTTATTTCTGTTAGTATGTTGAAAAAAGTAATATTGCACAGCCTACTATTTTTACACCAGACAGTTAATAATGTTTAATAAAAACAGTTTTCAATTAGTTGTTATTCATTTTTGTAAATATAGCAACACAAACCTAGTCTTCCCGCAATTTTTGTGTGTGTCATAAGTGATTAAGTATATTAGTATTAAGTGTAAAAACAGAAAACAATTTAAAAAGTGGGCTTTTAGTTTATAAACTGGCCGCAGCTGAAGATGAACGACAATCAAAATTCGAAACCTCAACAGTAGATGATTTTTGAGAGTTCTGCGCCTTCCTAAGGAAGCGGGCTCTGATTGGTCGAGAGCTGGCATAAGCCCCGCCCCTCTTCTCTGATTGGTCGACAGCTGGTATAGACACCGCCCCCCTCTTCTCTGATTGGTTGACAGCTGACTTAGGCCACGCCCATTTGTTAAAATGGCGGTTGTTGTCTTCCGAAGGAAGAGTAGATGGACGAGTCCATTGTAAGGGGAAGGAACATGATGTTTATATGCTACCTGTGGCTATACTATATAAAATGTATTGATGGATTTAATGAAAATGTACATAATCAACGGTTACACTATATAAAATTAAAATGCTGCTATACTATATAATATACATCAATGAATATAATGTTAAATATACCTAATCAAGTTATACTATATGAAATGTGCTCAAGGCTATACTATACATTATGCATTGATGACTTTTACGTTAAATATACACGATCAATGCTTATACTATATGAAATGCATTCACAGATATACTATACAAATATATTAATGAATATAATGTTAAATAAACATGATCAACGGTTATACTATATGCAATTTATCAGCGGCTATTTTTTTGCATCAATGACTACAATGTTAAATATACATGATCCACTGTCATACGATATGAAATGAAGAAGACAATGAATATAATGATATATATACATGATGAACTGTTATACTATATGAAATGTACCTGTGGCTACTTCTCTGCATCAATGACTATAATGTAAATGCACATACTCAACAGTTACACTATATAAAATGAAAATGCTGCTATACTATATAATATACAGCAATGACTATAATGTTAAATATTTCTAATCAAGTTATACTATATGAAATGTGCCCAAGGCTATACTATATATTATGCATTGATGAATTTACGATAAATATACACGATCAGTACTTATATCAAGGAATATAACTTTAAATAAACATGATCAACGGTTATACTACATGTAATTAATCAGCGACTATTCTCTGCACCAATGACTATAATGTTAAATATACATAATTCACAGTCATACTATATGCAATGTAGAGCCAATGAATATAATGATAAATAAACGTGATCAACGGTTATACTATATGAAATGAATTTGCCGCTATACTATACAAATATATCAAGGAATAAAATGTTAAATATTCTTTATCCACGGTTACACTATATAAAATTAAACTGCCGCTATACTATATAATATGCATCAATGACCTACAATGTAAAATATTCTTTATCCAGTTATACTATAAATGAAATGTAACTGCGGCAATACTATATGAAATTTATCAATGATTATAATGTGAAATATACATAATCAACTATTATAATATATATAAATCGAAACTGTGGCTATGCTATATAATATACATCAATAAATTTAATGTTGAATATTCTTGATCAAGTTATACGGCATGAAATGTACCCGTGGTTATACAATGTAAAATGAATCAATGACTACAATGTAAAACGCGATCAATGGTTATACCATATGAAATGCATTCGCCGCTATACTTTACAAAATATATCAATGTATATAATGTTAAATATACATGATTAACGGTTATACTAAATGAAAGATTTCACAGCTTTACTATATTACTGTACTGTTTTAAACTGAAATGTACAAACAGCTATTAACCATAAACAAATCACAGTCTCACAGAGATTCTTGGAATAGCAATATCCGTTCTAAAATATAAATTAATAATGTTAAACATATGTCGTGAGCCTGTCTTGTGAAGTGTTTTTACTGAGCATAATACAGCATGGAATGTTTCCTCCCATGACCAGAGCTCTTTCGAGGTGGTAATTCCCATGGCGTTAGCTTTTATCATGGATTTAGACCATGACGTGGTTCCCCTAAAGATCGGGCCTAGCCACACCTTTTTTTAAAGTGGTTTTTAGGCAAAATATTCCACTATAGCTGTATATCTCAATAAACATATACTTTCCTTATATTTATATTATCTAGATATTATACCATAGTGCAACATTGAGGATATATTTACAGTTATGTAATCAGATATCTTGAGAAACCTGTCTGATCTACTTTCATATCTATTACTTAGAGTGATTTTGAAGTGTTCTCCAGGGAAGGTGTAGTTTCATTTTCTTCATTCTTCTTTTCTCCCACTTCTTGAATCTTCTTTTTTCGTCGGCTTGTCTCTTTCCAAGGCTTTGGTCTTGCTCTTCACATCTATTAGTTCTTCTGGAGTTATTTTGAAGTGTCCTTAGAATAGAGTTGTGGCTCATTGGGAAAAAGCAGGATTGACTTCCGTTTCCATGAATTCTTCTTCTGAAATCTTGTAGTGTCCCCAGGGAAGGGTTGTGATTCCATCTTGTAGTATATAGCGTTTGTCATCATGGGCAGACAAAGCGATCTTGTTATGTTTTACACTGTATAAGTCATGTTTATAGCTCTTGATCATATTAATTGAACAGTATTGATCAATTTTTGTGTGCAAACAGTCCTTATAGTCTTGGAAGGTGATACAATTTTCGACAACTGTTTTCTTAACACCTTTTGATTTTTTTATAACATGATTATTCTCAGATCTGCTTGCGTACATTTTTGATCTTAAACCTATGTGTTCATACATGATTCTTCCATTGAGTTCATCCTTAAATTTCCCAATAACCTTCTTGTTTGTGGTGCTAAAGCAGGGGTGGGTAGAGGGGTAGTCGCTCGTGTCAAAGTAGGCAATCATCTCCTTCATGTCTTCGTAGAAATCCTCTGTCTGTAGATGGTAGGTTAGACTATCTGTGTCGGTATATTGTAATTGAGCTTTATCCTGGTACCGGTCTTTTATCACGTTATAGTGAAAGTCATACATTAGTGTCTTAGACACATCCAAAATACTCATTCCTACGTATGTTGCTTTATTGAAGAATAATTTAGTCTTCCTCATGTGTACTGCAGCCAAATTTTCAGTAAAAATAGTTCTTCTTTTAAAGTTGGGTTGTGCCAGCCACTTGTCGACCTGTTTCTCATGAGTTGCCAATCTGATGTCAACACGATTTCGAATATTTTCCATAGTCTTTCCAAAGACAGCATTATTCATTAGTTTGAAAAAATCCTTTTCAAAATTGCTTGTGGCTTTCATTCTCATATTAGTATTTAAATCTACATAGGGTTTAAGCCAATCTTTTTGCTTAAAACTGATGGCTCTGTGGATTTTCTTCAATTTCAATCCTAGAGACAGGTACTGTTTAAGATATCTATGATGTATGACATATTTTTCCTTATCATACAGCGTTGCAAGTAACTTTTCTTCTTTCGATCCTGGAGGAACTCTGTGTTCAGGAGCTAGGGGGAGATCAGAGTGCAGATCGTGCAATTCTTCTGGATACTCCAAGTCAACCTCTAATATATATCCTATTTCGGAATCATCAGGAATTACTGTGACATCAATAAGGTGTGCGTCTTCTACCCATTTAAACTCTGCATATGGCATGCACTGGGACATCGCCCATGCATATAGGTTGTTGGCGTCAAGATATGTTAGGTAAGATGAGGATATAGCTTTGTTGTAATCTTCCATGTATTTATTATTGGCGGCTGCATAGCGGTTCGAAACTTGCGATAAACCTCCTCGTATGAAATTTCCAATCATCAAAATCATGTCATAGTCTGTTTGTAGTTCCAGTTCAATCTCGGTTGTCTTGAGCATTGCACTCCATGCAAGTCCAGGTGCTGTATAGTACCAAGCAGGATCTAGGCTATAAATTTGCATACACAGGTCTCGAAAATTTTCCATTACATCAGCCAATTGCAGTACATCTGACTTATTATACAAAATTGTATACTCCTTCATATTTTGTATTTCAAAAGCGTTCCAAATCTTACAGGCATGATGATAATCTTCTTCCTCAACATCAGACATGGTTAATTTGTTGTAAAAGTCCGCCCTTGGTGGTAGAGATGTTTGTTCATATTTCTCCAAAGAGTCCATAGCATCATACGGGTACACGCCTTTTCTCAAAAGGAGTTGAAGCTGTTTACCAGAATAGTACTTTGATGTATGCTTGAATTGAGAAGGCGACAAGTTTTTAACTAGTAAGTCCAAGCTGCTAGACATGAATTTCATTGAGTCTACAAATCTTAGATCAATACCTCCAGATACATGAACAGTATACGATATATATCTTTCTTCGCTGTTTGGGATTACATCAATAGACACGTTATGGGACCCAAACATTTTTATGAATAAATGAGTATCGTAACCAGAGAGATTATGGATAAATATTGGGAGAAATGAAGGTTTTTTGAAGTTTAAGTTGCAGCTGTTGTGTGCGGCTCCTCTGAATTTTCCCGTTATGTGGTCATGGTCCATAACTAAAGGGTCTTCTTCTGTGAATTCCTTTCCACAAATATGACATTGTCTTGCTTCTATAATTTTTGTAATATCTTCTTTTGAAAGTATCATGGGTTGGGCGGCATCTTTGGAATACAGGCTTTTGATTTTCTTAGACTCTTCAAGAATCATTTCTACAAAAACTTGAGCAGCGTCTTCACCAAAGTATGTTACTGGACTGGCATAATCATTTTCTGCTTGTACGATATAATATGAAAACCCGATAGCTTCATGTTTTTGATAACTTTTTGTGTTTGATCTCATGTTTTCCTCTTCAGTATTGACTTGCTCTATGGGAGTTAGCATACATTCAAAGTCTGCATAACATGCAAATGGCACTCTCATACTTCTATTATGATCCTTAAACTTAATTGTGTCTTCCTTCTTAGGCATCACAATCTTGACTGGGTCGTGCTGCTTGCAATACGCTCTATGCGAAACCAATAAATCTTCTTTTCTAAAATGTAAAAGGCATCTTTTACACAACCAAATTCTTCCATTGTGCTGTGTTATCTGTGATCGCACTAGTCTACTCAGATCTGTTATTAGACAATAATGTGAATTGTTTTCATTCCTTAGGTGAAGTAAATCTACATGTCGATCTTTCTCTTCTTCGGTTACCAGAAGCGGGTACACTACATTATTTTCATCAAAGCTGTATACATTAATAGATATTCCAGTTCGCTTTTCAAATATCTTTATGCTGTTTAAAGCCACTGGAAATCCTATTCCATGCAGAGCATCATCAAATTCGTGTTTATATTGGATGTAATGATGTACTCTTTGAGGGTGGTTATCCCTCCGTACAGGATAAACTGCTGCGAGAACTGACCAGAGAAAACATTTATCATCGTTGTTTTCAATATTAATAACTGCTTTCTTCTGTTTAAGAGTTTTCGGTAAGTCAGTGTATGATGAGCCTCTTAGGGGAACATAACGATTGATCCGCAGTTCGAGATTATTAATTTTTCTAAGAGTCCAGCCCGAGCCTTTATTTTGAAACTCATCCATCTCTCGTAGAATCTTTTCCTGCACACTATCCAGCTGTTCTTTGATATCGTTGGTTGGAAATAGGGTTATGTTTTCCGTTTTAAAATTCATTTCTTGTGTAACTTCTTCATCGTTACTTAGTTTTTTGTACTGAGTTAAGAGAACAACATTGATTTTAATATTGTGATCTTGTAAGTTTTCTCTTACCTTATCACTAAGTAGTTGTTTTGACAACTGAAAAAACTTCAATGGATCTTTTATGCCTGGGTTGTTCTCAATAATATAAGTTTTCATTCTATTTTTAAACGCTTTTTCTAACTCAGTAATTTGTAATTCGTCCTTAATGTCTTCAATGTTTGATGTAGAAGAAGACATCGAGAGTAGTTCTGATCTCACGATATTTTTAGAAGAACTGGCGATAGGCTTGATGTTGTAATCAGGTTTTACACTTTCTAGACATTTCTTCTTTGGAGGTGGCGTGGAATCACTTCTCTGCTTCACTCTGCAGTGATTAAGATGTCGGCTTATATTTGTCAAAGTAATCAATTTTCCGCAGTTATCACAAGGTCTCTGGGGCTGAATAGTGTTCGGTTTTTCTTTAGAACATATTTTCAAGTGGCGCGAAAGGTTTGTTGATGATATGGTCTTCTTACATCTGTCGCAGATCTTTCTCTTCATTTTAGACAAACTTCAATGCCCTGAAACACGTATATAACTCGTTACAACCTGTCGGAATTAATCCACTTTGTAATTTTAGGTTATCCAAAATTAACACTTCCGTATAGCGTAGATGATCCTCACACTACAATGGTCGAGAACTGAATGATGGAGTCTCCGATGACTCCTCCTTTTATACTTCCTTTTTCTCTGGATTAAAATTTTTCAATTTTAACCACAATAATGCAAATTATAACTTTTGATTACTGCAATGTAACTGTCCGTATAGCGCAGATGATCTTCACACCACAGTGGTTGAAGACTGAATGATGGAGTCTCCGATGACTCCTCCTTTTATACTTCCTTTTTCTCTGGATTAAAATTTTTCAATTTTAACCACAATAATGCAAATTATAACTTTTGATTACTGCAATGTAACTGTCCGTATAGCGCAGATGATCTTCACACCACAGTGGTTGAAGACTGAATGATGGAGTCTCCGATGACTCCTCCTTTTATACTTCCTTTTTCTCTGGATTAAAATTTTTCAATTTTAACCACAATAATGCAAATTATAACTTTTGATTACTGCAATGTAACTGTCCGTATAGCGCAGATGATCTTCACACCACAGTGGTTGAAGACTGAATGATGGAGTCTCCGATGACTCCTCCTTTTATACCTTATTGCTCTCTAGATTTTCAAGATTTTTCAGTTTTAACCAAAATATTACAATTAAAGCTTTTTTTATTTACTCAATGTAACTATCCGTATAGTGCAGGTGATCTTCACACCGCAATGGTCGAGAACTGAATGATGGAGTCTCCGATGACTCCTTCTTTTATACCTTCTTTTTCCCCGGATTAAATTTCTTTTCAACTTTAACCAAAATAATGCAAATTACGTCGTTTTTAATAACTGCAATGTAACCGTCCGTATAGCGTATATGATCTTCACACAGCAATGGTCGAAAACCGAATGATGGAAACTCCAAATACTCCTCATTTTATACCTTTTCTCGATTTACAACCTTTTAGTGACTTTCTCTATAGGGAATATGCTATTACGGTAGTAGCCGTGGTAAGACCTAAGCCCGGGAACAAGTTACTTTTTAATTTAGATGTCCCCAGAAGCCAAAATTTAAAGCGATAACTTTTAAAGAAGATCTCCAATATTGTTGAAATTTTGTATGAAATTGTAAGACCAGATCTATTTTCTTTTGTTCGCGAACCAGCATGATCGGGTCATGGAAACGGGGTTTAATAGCAAATCAAATGGGTTAAAAATGAGTTTTTCTGCATTTTTGGACTTTAATTTCAAATTCAGCAATTTTAACTTAAATCATATTTAAAAGAACTTAAAAAACAAACAATTTAGTTTTTTAATTTTAACATTGTTCAACTGATTAGGGAGAAAAACCAAAATCAGGTTTCCAATGTTAATCTAATGGGAAATAAATAGAACCGTTTATCTCACTTATTTATTGACATACCTTGGTAAAATTTGGTATCTAGTGACATATATAGGAACGACTACGGACATTATAATTCCTTTGCAAACCATCCATCGCATAAAAAAATGGCTGTATTTCACTCTTTAATCCATATAGACTAATAAATATACCATTAGACAGCCTCAACTTTAAAAAAGAAAATGAAATAATACAATATTTAGTAATAAAAAATGGATATAAAAATAAAACCATAGAGAGTATGATAAGCCGAAAAATAAGAAAACAAATGATGATGATATGCGCCTGTCATAGAACTCTAAGATGGAAAAAATAGTAAGAA
The DNA here is from genome assembly GCA_030545055.2 of Neoaliturus tenellus. NCBI lineage: Eukaryota > Metazoa > Arthropoda > Insecta > Hemiptera > Cicadellidae > Neoaliturus > Neoaliturus tenellus. The sequence continues at coordinate 34,923,048 of CM061537.1, forward strand.
AAACTTTCAAAAATTCCAACATAAATTAGGTTACAGGAAAAAAATACTGCTTTCAACCTTATTTGTTCAAATTTTAAGATAATAAAAAACAATCTGAGAGATAAATATAGTAAATCTGGCATATACAAATTTATTGCACTGAGTGTAAGCAATACTATTGACCATACAGGACGAAACTTAGAGTACGGTAGAGTAGAGTAATGCAATTCTTGTATTTTGTAACACACAATCATCACATATTGTATACTTGTGTAAATATGTCTGTTGCCGTTGGAAATAGAATCAAATAAAATAAAATGAGGGTTAAAGAACATTTACAAGCCCTTAAATAAAAAAAAAAAAAAACAACACCAGAATGCGATAAAAATTTGTGGAGCATCTATTAAATACAGACATAAAATTTGGCAATCTTGGAATACAAAAAGAACTGTAGAAAAGCTTAATGTGAAAGAAGAAATGTATATACTACTCTTAAATTGCGAGAAAGATCCAGAAAATATTTCAAATGCAATGCAAATTCGACAAGAACATCCTCTCTTTGGAATAATCAATGAATTAAAAAAAAAACAACTTAAAATAATGTTATATATATGTACGGTCTAAAATGTTGTATGTTATTCCATATAATTCATTATTCTATATGCTTTATATATTTATTTCATTTATCATATTTATTATAACATATTAATGTTTTAAATTAATATACAAGAAAATAAGGTGAGATTAGATGACTCTGAATATGGCCTTTAGGTTGAAAATATTTAGTCTAAATAAAAATGTTGTAAAAAAGGGATACTTGTTTTAAATGTTTATTTTCTGAAATTTGATATGTATATTCACTAATTAAGGTCTGACTGATATTTGCTTACATACGGCAAACCTACATAATCAACCCCCCTCCCCCCATAGGTTTATATGGGAAAAATTTTAAAGTGCTGAATATTGATACCGTTTTAAATTTATTTATCCTATTACATTTTTGCCAACATTTTATCAATATTTAACACAAACTTTTTAACAATATCCCATGGCAGCAAACCTACATACTCATTTCTATGGTGTTTATGGGAAATACAAACTCTAAAATTTTCTTTGGAAATTCGCTGAGTGCGCAGGTCTGCTGCGACATGTGTATTTTAACTTATAACCGAATTCATACAAATTACAGCTATTATGTTTTTTCTTAATTATTGCAATGTAATCTTACGTATAGTGCAATTGATTTTCTCACCACATTCGTTGAAGACTGAATGAAGGCTCATCAAATGGTTCCTCCTTTGATCATTAAACTTGACATTTATAAAACCTAAAACAAACATTAAGCTGTTTGTCAAACAACAAACATCATGTGTATACGGGCGTTTGAGTGCCGATATGTTGGAATTTTCCTCAATAAGAGCAACGGTAAGATTGTCTCTGCCATTTGTCTTATATATATTTAATTCTTTGTTCTATTAATTCAGAATAAATTTTGTTTGGATATTAATTAATCTTACCGTGTTTTTTAATCGATTCTTTGTAAATATTTTATAAAATTCTGTAAAATTGGTTAAAGTAATAAAAACCTACTTTTATTTCCAATAAGTAAAACTATAGGCCTACTTGTTATTAAAACGCTCGCTTGCAAACCCACCCGTCTTGATAAACTCTTTATTTAGAGCTATAAACCATAATTTCTTATAACAAATTAAGGAGTCAATTGGAGTAAATTGGAAAATATCAATTAAAAGGATGGGCCCTACAAGCCCTTAAGGTTTTTATTTTCCCATTTGATTAACATTGGTAAAGAAATTGATTGGTTTTCAAGTAAAACAGCTGTAAGTAAACACCAGATTTCAGCGAAAGTACTATCCACCTGTTCACACGAAAGACGTTATGTTAAAGCGCGGAGTGTACCTGGTCAACGAACTGCATTAATTACGCACGTGAAAAATATTTTGATTAAAATTTGAGCGTTTCACAAATTATAGAATTAACTGAGTGGTCCCAAATTAAAGGTATTGGCAAAGGGACTGGAGACAAAATAGCGATATGTAAAAAAAGCTATGAGGCATACTTACGATGAATAACGTAAAACGTCCTCCAGAAGAAAAGCATGTAGATAGATCACAATTAACATCAAAGTAACATGACAATGTCTGTTTGATTTAATTTTAAAACGATAGCTAGATAACGTCAATGAGTGAATGCGATCTTTTAATTAATTTTAGCCTTCTATATTAAATTTTGTGGGGTTGCTATTGACAATAAAACTTGCTAGAAGCGCCACTGTTTGTTCAATTATTGATTCATAATACTTACGATTGGTTAATCAAGAAAATAGAGTAGTAATCCATAGTGTAAATGGTGCTGAACTGTATTGAAAGAAGTTTAATTGTGACATAAGTGTTGGCGGTGTTGGTTGCCGGACACGTTATCTATCTTATTGCCATTATAACAGGTATATTAATAAATTATTCTTACTCAAATTATGATACTATTTACACATATTAAAACTTATGTTTTCACTTAGAAATTTGGAGGTAAGAGGTTGAGACTAATTAATAATTTCTTATAATGGTAAATTGAAATTAAAATTATTACATGGAATTATTGGGTAAAATAAGGGCATTCAGTTAGAGTCAAATTCTTACTATCAATGTATCAAAGTGAATAATATGTAAAGGTAGCTGACTGGGGGCTTCTGTCCGTAAGCGACTATATGTAGGCTTTTAAGCTACGCGAAATACTAGAGTAATTTTGATAAAAATTACACAGTGTATGTATGAAGGAATACAAAAAAAATTGTTATTGAAATGATTTGCTTCATTAGTTATTGAAAATAAATTGCTCCATTTCAAGCAACATGTACGCTAGTAATATATGTCAAGACTAAAAATACACTTTATTTGTTGTATGGATGAAGACGTTGTGGTTATACAATTCGAGGAATATGGATAAAATATGAAAAACAGTATTTACATTAGAAAGACTCAATCAACCATTTGAGTAATACAGTAAGAACTAACTCTATTAATATTTTACTAAACAATAGCAATATTTCTAAAAAATATTAACTATTGTAAGCCATATTTTTAATGTGTTTGTAAGGTGCACAAGCCTAAAAATTAAGATACGTAATAATTTATTCTTCATACGACATTTACATCTCATTGACGTCTAATTTAGTGAATAATAATAAATTGTAGTGTTTACTATGGGTGAATGTTGATAAAATCTTATTAACATCTTGTACTCTTGGCATAACATTAACTAGAGTTCCCTGATTCATGTGTTAGAAAAATTTGACACATATTTATTTACATGAAAACTAAACTGTTTCTATGTTAGCAGACAATTCGCTTATTTTCGGCAGTAAAATATTATTTATACAAATACAAACTTTGCAGTTTTCTATTACATTTAAATATTGTTGCAAAGACTGAGAGAGCGATTGTTGCATCTAAACTTTAAAATACGTCTAGAGTTCATGTATCGTTAGTTTAACAATGATCGTATACGAAATGATTCCGTGAACTAAAACATTGCGTGACACCTGGCGAAGGGCATCTGCCCAAGGCATATTCCTTCCGCTCCCCTTGGGGAAGACCCTTCCCTTCCCCAAGGCCCTTCGCCAGGTGTCACGCAATGTTTTACTCCACGGATTCATTGCGTTTCCATCCACCGAGGCAAGAGGATGTCTTATTCGTTCACCTTACTGGAAGGTACCTTTTCTATTGAATCTGAGGTAACCGTGTTTTAATTCAAATATATTATTGTTAGTTGTGATGATTTACATTCATATCCTTTTTATGGCTTTTTTAGGAAACAAAACTTTTATAACTTACTATGCACTACCCATGATAAATTCTTGTTCAGTTAGGTTAATTATGTTGAATAAAAATATGTACTTTTTATTTAACGTGAGGATAGTACTTAAATTTTTTACAATAAGATACTAATATAAAATTGTGATGATTGGAAATATTTGATTTGAAGAGAAAGTATCCTGCATGTTATTTAAGCCATGTATACGATCATTGTTAAACTAACGATACATGAACTCTAGACGTATTTTAAAGTTTAGATGCAACAATCGCTCTCTCAGTCTTTGCAACAATATTTAAATGTAATAGAAAACTGCAAAGTTTGTATTTGTATAAATAATATTTTACTGCCGAAAATAAGCGAATTGTCTGCTAACATAGAAACAGTTTAGTTTTCATGTAAATAAATACATGTGTCAAATTTTTCTAACACATATGATGAATCAGGGAACTCTAGTTAATGTTATGCCAAGAGTACAAGATGTTAATAAGATTTTATCAACATTCACCCATAGTAAACACTACAATTTATTATTATTCACTAAATTAGACGTCAATGAGATGTAAATGTTGTATAAAGAATAAATTATTACGTATCTTAATTTTTAGGCTTGTGCACCTTACAAACACATTAAAAATATGGCTTACAATGGTTAATATTTTTTAGAAATATTGTTATTGTTTAGTAAATTATTAATAGAGTTAGTTCTTACTGTATTACTCAAATGGTTGATTGAGTCTTTCTAATGTAAATACTGTTTTTCATATTTTATCCATATTCCTCGAATTGTATAACCACAACGTCTTCATCCATACAACAAATAAAGTGTATTTTTAGTCTTGATATATATTACTAGCGTACATGTTGCTTGAAATGGAGCAATTTATTTTCAATAACTAATGAAGCAAATCATTTTCAATAACAACTTTTTTTTGTAGGCCTGCATACATACACTGTGTAATTTTTATCAAAATTACACTAGTATTTCGCGTAGCTTAAAAGCCTACATATAGTCGCTTACGGACAGAAGCCCCCAGTCAGCTACCTTTACATATTATTCACTTTGATACATTGATAGTAAGAATTTGACTCTAGCTGAATGCCCTTGTTTTACCCAATAATTCCATGTAATAATTTTAATTTCAATTTACCATTATAAGAAATTATTAATTAGTCTCAACCTCTTACCTCCAAATTTCTAAGTGAAAACATAAGTTTTAATATGTGTAAATAGTATCACAATTTGAGTAAGAATAATTTATTAATATACCCGTTATAATGGCAATAAGATAGATAACGTGTCCGGCAACCAACACCGCCAACACTTATGTCACAATTAAACTTCTTTCAATACAGTTCAGCACCATTTACACTATGGATTACTACTCTATTTTCTTGATTAACCAATCGTAAGTATTATGAATCAATAATTGAACAAACAGTGGCGCTTCTAGCAAGTTTTATTGTCAATAGCAACCCCACAAAATTTAATATAGAAGGCTAAAATTAATTAAAAGATCGCATTCACTCATTGACGTTATCTAGCTATCGTTTTAAAATTAAATCAAACAGACATTGTCATGTTACTTTGATGTTAATTGTGATCTATCTACATGCTTTTCTTCTGGAGGACGTTTTACGTTATTCATCGTAAGTATGCCTCATAGCTTTTTTTACATATCGCTATTTTGTCTCCAGTCCCTTTGCCAATACCTTTAATTTGGGACCACTCAGTTAATTCTATAATTTGTGAAACGCTCAAATTTTAATCAAAATATTTTTCACGTGCGTAATTAATGCAGTTCGTTGACCAGGTACACTCCGCGCTTTAACATAACGTCTTTCGTGTGAACAGGTGGATAGTACTTTGCTGAAATCTGGTGTTTACTTACAGCTGTTTTACTTGAAAACCAATCAATTTCTTTACCAATGTTAATCAAATGGGAAAATAAAAACCTTAAGGGCTTGTAGGGCCCATCCTTTTAATTGATATTTTCCAATTTACTCCAATTGACTCCTTAATTTGTTATAAGAAATTATGGTTTATAGCTCTAAATAAAGAGTTTATCAAGACGGGTGGGTTTGCAAGCGAGCGTTTTAATAACAAGTAGGCCTATAGTTTTACTTATTGGAAATAAAAGTAGGTTTTTATTACTTTAACCAATTTTACAGAATTTTATAAAATATTTACAAAGAATCGATTAAAAAACACGGTAAGATTAATTAATATCCAAACAAAATTTATTCTGAACTAATCGAACAAAGAATTAAATATATATAAGACAAATGGCAGAGACAATCTTAACGTTGCTCTTATTGAGGAAAATTCCAACATATCGGCACTCAAACGCCCTCTTAATGTTTATTTTAGGTTTTATAAATGTCAAGTTTAATGATCAAAGGAGGAACCATTTGATGAGCCTTCATTCAGTCTTCAACGAATGTGGTGAGAAAATCAATTGCACTATACGTAAGATTACATTGCAATAATTAAGAAAAAACATAATAGCTGTAATTTGTATGAATTCGGTTATAAGTTAAAATACACATGTCGCAGCAGACCTGCGCACTCAGCGAATTTCCAAAGAAAATTTTAGAGTTTGTATTTCCCATAAACACCATAGAAATGAGTATGTAGGTTTGCTGCCATGGGATATTGTTAAAAAGTTTGTGTTAAATATTGATAAAATGTTGGCAAAAATGTAATAGGATAAATAAATTTAAAACGGTATCAATATTCAGCACTTTAAAATTTTTCCCATATAAACCTATGGGGGGAGGGGGGTTGATTATGTAGGTTTGCCGTATGTAAGCAAATATCAGTCAGACCTTAATTAGTGAATATACATATCAAATTTCAGAAAATAAACATTTAAAACAAGTATCCCTTTTTTACAACATTTTTATTTAGACTAAATATTTTCAACCTAAAGGCCATATTCAGAGTCATCTAATCTCACCTTATTTTCTTGTATATTAATTTAAAACATTAATATGTTATAATAAATATGATAAATGAAATAAATATATAAAGCATATAGAATAATGAATTATATGGAATAACATACAACATTTTAGACCGTACATATATATATAACATTATTTTAAGTTGTTTTTTTAATTCATTGATTATTCCAAAGAGAGGATGTTCTTGTCGAATTTGCATTGCATTTGAAATATTTTCTGGATCTTTCTCGCAATTTAAGAGTAGTATATACATTTCTTCTTTCACATTAAGCTTTTCTACAGTTCTTTTTGTATTCCAAGATTGCCAAATTTTATGTCTGTATTTAATAGATGCTCCACAAATTTTTATCGCATTCTGGTGTTGTTTTTTTTTTTTTTTTTTTTTTTTTTTTTTTTTTTTTTTTTATTTAAGGGCTTGTAAATGTTCTTTAACCCTCATTTTATTTTATTTGATTCTATTTCCAACGGCAACAGACATATTTACACAAGTATACAATATGTGATGATTGTGTGTTACAAAATACAAGTATTGCATTACTCTACTCTACCGTACTCTAAGTTTCGTCCTGTATGGTCAATAGTATTGCTTACACTCAGTGCAATAAATTTGTATATGCCAGATTTACTATATTTATCTCTCAGATTGTTTTTTATTATCTTAAAATTTGAACAAATAAGGTTGAAAGCAGTATTTTTTTCCTTTAACCTAATTTATGTTGGAATTTTTGAAAGTTTTTCTTACTATTTTTTCCATCTTAGAGTTCTATGACAGGCGCATATCATCATCATTTGTTTTCTTATTTTTCGGCTTATCATACTCTCTATGGTTTTATTTTTATATCCATTTTTTATTACTAAATATTGTATTATTTCATTTTCTTTTTTAAAGTTGAGGCTGTCTAATGGTATATTTATTAGTCTATATGGATTAAAGAGTGAAATACAGCCATTTTTTTATGCGATGGATGGTTTGCAAAGGAATTATAATGTCCGTAGTCGCTCCTATATATGTCACTAGATACCAAATTTTACCAAGGTATGTCAATAAATAAGTGAGATAAACGGTTCTATTTATTTCCCATTAGATTAACATTGGAAACCTGATTTTGGTTTTTCTCCCTAATCAGTTGAACAATGTTAAAATTAAAAAACTAAATTGTTTGTTTTTTAAGTTCTTTTAAATATGATTTAAGTTAAAATTGCTGAATTTGAAATTAAAGTCCAAAAATGCAGAAAAACTCATTTTTAACCCATTTGATTTGCTATTAAACCCCGTTTCCATGACCCGATCATGCTGGTTCGCGAACAAAAGAAAATAGATCTGGTCTTACAATTTCATACAAAATTTCAACAATATTGGAGATCTTCTTTAAAAGCTATCGCTTTAAATTTTGGCTTCTGGGGACATCTAAATTAAAAAGTAACTTGTTCCCGGGCTTAGGTCTTACCACGGCTACTACCGTAATAGCATATTCCCTATAGAGAAAGTCACTAAAAGGTTGTAAATCGAGAAAAGGTATAAAATGAGGAGTATTTGGAGTTTCCATCATTCGGTTTTCGACCATTGCTGTGTGAAGATCATATACGCTATACGGACGGTTACATTGCAGTTATTAAAAACGACGTAATTTGCATTATTTTGGTTAAAGTTGAAAAGAAATTTAATCCGGGGAAAAAGAAGGTATAAAAGAAGGAGTCATCGGAGACTCCATCATTCAGTTCTCGACCATTGCGGTGTGAAGATCACCTGCACTATACGGATAGTTACATTGAGTAAATAAAAAAAGCTTTAATTGTAATATTTTGGTTAAAACTGAAAATCTTGAAAATCTAGAGAGCAATAAGGTATAAAAGGAGGAGTCATCGGAGACTCCATCATTCAGTCTTCAACCACTGTGGTGTGAAGATCATCTGCGCTATACGGACAGTTACATTGCAGTAATCAAAAGTTATAATTTGCATTATTGTGGTTAAAATTGAAAAATTTTAATCCAGAGAAAAAGGAAGTATAAAAGGAGGAGTCATCGGAGACTCCATCATTCAGTCTTCAACCACTGTGGTGTGAAGATCATCTGCGCTATACGGACAGTTACATTGCAGTAATCAAAAGTTATAATTTGCATTATTGTGGTTAAAATTGAAAAATTTTAATCCAGAGAAAAAGGAAGTATAAAAGGAGGAGTCATCGGAGACTCCATCATTCAGTTCTCGACCATTGTAGTGTGAGGATCATCTACGCTATACGGAAGTGTTAATTTTGGATAACCTAAAATTACAAAGTGGATTAATTCCGACAGGTTGTAACGAGTTATATACGTGTTTCAGGGCATTGAAGTTTGTCTAAAATGAAGAGAAAGATCTGCGACAGATGTAAGAAGACCATATCATCAACAAACCTTTCGCGCCACTTGAAAATATGTTCTAAAGAAAAACCGAACACTATTCAGCCCCAGAGACCTTGTGATAACTGCGGAAAATTGATTACTTTGACAAACATAAGCCGACATCTTAATCACTGCAGAGTGAAGCAGAGAAGTGATTCCACGCCACCTCCAAAGAAGAAATGTCTAGAAAGTGTAAAACCTGATTACAACATCAAGCCTATCGCCAGTTCTTCTAAAAATATCGTGAGATCAGAACTACTCTCGATGTCTTCTTCTACATCAAACATTGAAGACATTAAGGACGAATTACAAATTACTGAGTTAGAAAAAGCGTTTAAAAATAGAATGAAAACTTATATTATTGAGAACAACCCAGGCATAAAAGATCCATTGAAGTTTTTTCAGTTGTCAAAACAACTACTTAGTGATAAGGTAAGAGAAAACTTACAAGATCACAATATTAAAATCAATGTTGTTCTCTTAACTCAGTACAAAAAACTAAGTAACGATGAAGAAGTTACACAAGAAATGAATTTTAAAACGGAAAACATAACCCTATTTCCAACCAACGATATCAAAGAACAGCTGGATAGTGTGCAGGAAAAGATTCTACGAGAGATGGATGAGTTTCAAAATAAAGGCTCGGGCTGGACTCTTAGAAAAATTAATAATCTCGAACTGCGGATCAATCGTTATGTTCCCCTAAGAGGCTCATCATACACTGACTTACCGAAAACTCTTAAACAGAAGAAAGCAGTTATTAATATTGAAAACAACGATGATAAATGTTTTCTCTGGTCAGTTCTCGCAGCAGTTCATCCTGTACGGAGGGATAACCACCCTCAAAGAGTACATCATTACATCCAATATAAACACGAATTTGATGATGCTCTGCATGGAATAGGATTTCCAGTGGCTTTAAACAGCATAAAGATATTTGAAAAGCGAACTGGAATATCTATTAATGTATACAGCTTTGATGAAAATAATGTAGTGTACCCGCTTCTGGTAACCGAAGAAGAGAAAGATCGACATGTAGATTTACTTTACCTAAGGAATGAAAACAATTCACATTATTGTCTAATAACAGATCTGAGTAGACTAGTGCGATCACAGATAACACAGCACAATGGAAGAATTTGGTTGTGTAAAAGATGCCTTTTACATTTTAGAAAAGAAGATTTATTGGTTTCGCATAGAGCGTATTGCAAGCAGCACGACCCAGTCAAGATTGTGATGCCTAAGAAGGAAGACACAATTAAGTTTAAGGATCATAATAGAAGTATGAGAGTGCCATTTGCATGTTATGCAGACTTTGAATGTATGCTAACTCCCATAGAGCAAGTCAATACTGAAGAGGAAAACATGAGATCAAACACAAAAAGTTATCAAAAACATGAAGCTATCGGGTTTTCATATTATATCGTACAAGCAGAAAATGATTATGCCAGTCCAGTAACATACTTTGGTGAAGACGCTGCTCAAGTTTTTGTAGAAATGATTCTTGAAGAGTCTAAGAAAATCAAAAGCCTGTATTCCAAAGATGCCGCCCAACCCATGATACTTTCAAAAGAAGATATTACAAAAATTATAGAAGCAAGACAATGTCATATTTGTGGAAAGGAATTCACAGAAGAAGACCCTTTAGTTATGGACCATGACCACATAACGGGAAAATTCAGAGGAGCCGCACACAACAGCTGCAACTTAAACTTCAAAAAACCTTCATTTCTCCCAATATTTATCCATAATCTCTCTGGTTACGATACTCATTTATTCATAAAAATGTTTGGGTCCCATAACGTGTCTATTGATGTAATCCCAAACAGCGAAGAAAGATATATATCGTATACTGTTCATGTATCTGGAGGTATTGATCTAAGATTTGTAGACTCAATGAAATTCATGTCTAGCAGCTTGGACTTACTAGTTAAAAACTTGTCGCCTTCTCAATTCAAGCATACATCAAAGTACTATTCTGGTGAACAGCTTCAACTCCTTTTGAGAAAAGGCGTGTACCCGTATGATGCTATGGACTCTTTGGAGAAATATGAACAAACATCTCTACCACCAAGGGCGGACTTTTACAACAAATTAACCATGTCTGATGTTGAGGAAGAAGATTATCATCATGCCTGTAAGATTTGGAACGCTTTTGAAATACAAAATATGAAGGAGTATACAATTTTGTATAATAAGTCAGATGTACTGCAATTGGCTGATGTAATGGAAAATTTTCGAGACCTGTGTATGCAAATTTATAGCCTAGATCCTGCTTGGTACTATACAGCACCTGGACTTGCATGGAGTGCAATGCTCAAGACAACCGAGATTGAACTGGAACTACAAACAGACTATGACATGATTTTGATGATTGGAAATGGCATACGAGGAGGTTTATCGCAAGTTTCGAACCGCTATGCAGCCGCCAATAATAAATACATGGAAGATTACAACAAAGCTATATCCTCATCTTACCTAACATATCTTGACGCCAACAACCTATATGCATGGGCGATATCCCAGTGCATGCCATATGCAGAGTTTAAATGGGTAGAAGACGCACACCTTATTGATGTCACAGTAATTCCTGATGATTCCGAAATAGGATATATATTAGAGGTTGACTTGGAGTATCCAGAAGAATTGCACGATCTGCACTCTGATCTCCCCCTAGCTCCTGAACACAGAGTTCCTCCAGGATCGAAAGAAGAAAAGTTACTTGCAACGCTGTATGATAAGGAAAAATATGTCATACATCATAGAAATCTTAAACAGTACCTGTCTCTAGGATTGAAATTGAAGAAAATCCACAGAGCCATCAGTTTTAAGCAAAAAGATTGGCTTAAACCCTATGTAGATTTAAATACTAATATGAGAATGAAAGCCACAAGCAATTTTGAAAAGGATTTTTTCAAACTAATGAATAATGCTGTCTTTGGAAAGACTATGGAAAATATTCGAAATCGTGTTGACATCAGATTGGCAACTCATGAGAAACAGGTCGACAAGTGGCTGGCACAACCCAACTTTAAAAGAAGAACTATTTTTACTGAAAATTTGGCTGCAGTACACATGAGGAAGACTAAATTATTCTTCAATAAAGCAACATACGTAGGAATGAGTATTTTGGATGTGTCTAAGACACTAATGTATGACTTTCACTATAACGTGATAAAAGACCGGTACCAGGATAAAGCTCAATTACAATATACCGACACAGATAGTCTAACCTACCATCTACAGACAGAGGATTTCTACGAAGACATGAAGGAGATGATTGCCTACTTTGACACGAGCGACTACCCCTCTACCCACCCCTGCTTTAGCACCACAAACAAGAAGGTTATTGGGAAATTTAAGGATGAACTCAATGGAAGAATCATGTATGAACACATAGGTTTAAGATCAAAAATGTACGCAAGCAGATCTGAGAATAATAATGTTATAAAAAAATCAAAAGGTGTTAAGAAAACAGTTGTCGAAAATTGTATCACCTTCCAAGACTATAAGGACTGTTTGCACACAAAAATTGATCAATACTGTTCAATTAATATGATCAAGAGCTATAAACATGACTTATACAGTGTAAAACATAACAAGATCGCTTTGTCTGCCCATGATGACAAACGCTATATACTACAAGATGGAATCACAACCCTTCCCTGGGGACACTACAAGATTTCAGAAGAAGAATTCATGGAAACGGAAGTCAATCCTGCTTTTTCCCAATGAGCCACAACTCTATTCTAAGGACACTTCAAAATAACTCCAGAAGAACTAATAGATGTGAAGAGCAAGACCAAAGCCTTGGAAAGAGACAAGCCGACGAAAAAAGAAGATTCAAGAAGTGGGAGAAAAGAAGAATGAAGAAAATGAAACTACACCTTCCCTGGAGAACACTTCAAAATCACTCTAAGTAATAGATATGAAAGTAGATCAGACAGGTTTCTCAAGATATCTGATTACATAACTGTAAATATATCCTCAATGTTGCACTATGGTATAATATCTAGATAATATAAATATAAGGAAAGTATATGTTTATTGAGATATACAGCTATAGTGGAATATTTTGCCTAAAAACCACTTTAAAAAAAGGTGTGGCTAGGCCCGATCTTTAGGGGAACCACGTCATGGTCTAAATCCATGATAAAAGCTAACGCCATGGGAATTACCACCTCGAAAGAGCTCTGGTCATGGGAGGAAACATTCCATGCTGTATTATGCTCAGTAAAAACACTTCACAAGATAGGCTCACGACATATGTTTAACATTATTAATTTATATTTTAGAACGGATATTGCTATTCCAAGAATCTCTGTGAGACTGTGATTTGTTTATGGTTAATAGCTGTTTGTACATTTCAGTTTAAAACAGTACAGTAATATAGTAAAGCTGTGAAATCTTTCATTTAGTATAACCGTTAATCATGTATATTTAACATTATATACATTGATATATTTTGTAAAGTATAGCGGCGAATGCATTTCATATGGTATAACCATTGATCGCGTTTTACATTGTAGTCATTGATTCATTTTACATTGTATAACCACGGGTACATTTCATGCCGTATAACTTGATCAAGAATATTCAACATTAAATTTATTGATGTATATTATATAGCATAGCCACAGTTTCGATTTATATATATTATAATAGTTGATTATGTATATTTCACATTATAATCATTGATAAATTTCATATAGTATTGCCGCAGTTACATTTCATTTATAGTATAACTGGATAAAGAATATTTTACATTGTAGGTCATTGATGCATATTATATAGTATAGCGGCAGTTTAATTTTATATAGTGTAACCGTGGATAAAGAATATTTAACATTTTATTCCTTGATATATTTGTATAGTATAGCGGCAAATTCATTTCATATAGTATAACCGTTGATCACGTTTATTTATCATTATATTCATTGGCTCTACATTGCATATAGTATGACTGTGAATTATGTATATTTAACATTATAGTCATTGGTGCAGAGAATAGTCGCTGATTAATTACATGTAGTATAACCGTTGATCATGTTTATTTAAAGTTATATTCCTTGATATAAGTACTGATCGTGTATATTTATCGTAAATTCATCAATGCATAATATATAGTATAGCCTTGGGCACATTTCATATAGTATAACTTGATTAGAAATATTTAACATTATAGTCATTGCTGTATATTATATAGTATAGCAGCATTTTCATTTTATATAGTGTAACTGTTGAGTATGTGCATTTACATTATAGTCATTGATGCAGAGAAGTAGCCACAGGTACATTTCATATAGTATAACAGTTCATCATGTATATATATCATTATATTCATTGTCTTCTTCATTTCATATCGTATGACAGTGGATCATGTATATTTAACATTGTAGTCATTGATGCAAAAAAATAGCCGCTGATAAATTGCATATAGTATAACCGTTGATCATGTTTATTTAACATTATATTCATTAATATATTTGTATAGTATATCTGTGAATGCATTTCATATAGTATAAGCATTGATCGTGTATATTTAACGTAAAAGTCATCAATGCATAATGTATAGTATAGCCTTGAGCACATTTCATATAGTATAACTTGATTAGGTATATTTAACATTATATTCATTGATGTATATTATATAGTATAGCAGCATTTTAATTTTATATAGTGTAACCGTTGATTATGTACATTTTCATTAAATCCATCAATACATTTTATATAGTATAGCCACAGGTAGCATATAAACATCATGTTCCTTCCCCTTACAATGGACTCGTCCATCTACTCTTCCTTCGGAAGACAACAACCGCCATTTTAACAAATGGGCGTGGCCTAAGTCAGCTGTCAACCAATCAGAGAAGAGGGGGGCGGTGTCTATACCAGCTGTCGACCAATCAGAGAAGAGGGGCGGGGCTTATGCCAGCTCTCGACCAATCAGAGCCCGCTTCCTTAGGAAGGCGCAGAACTCTCAAAAATCATCTACTCTCAACCCATTTAATACGAAGTCCCATATTAGACAAATTATCTGTAAATGAAAATGAGGAATGTTGTCATTCAAATATCCGGGTACCGGTAATGTTGTGATTTTGTTGAAGACCTTGATTTAATATAACAAAAAATAAAATGGGTAAAATTTAAAATCCTAATGTTAATTTAAAAATGTGTATTAATATTATAGAGTACTAATTTTATCCCAATCTACGAAAATAATTTTAGTGTTTTATTTTCACGAATAGGCCTACACATTAAAAAATAGGTGATATTTTTAATTGGAAATAACAAAACAATCTGTCAAAATGAGAACACCGACTCTGCCACTCTGACTACATTCTTGCAAACTTTTTAAATTACATAAAGATAATATTTTTTTACCAATATTAAAAACGTAGCGGACGTTTTAAATTTAACATTATTCAGATAAAAATATAAAGTAACAATTACTCTTAATACAATTTTGTTCAATTTGATATGATTAAACAAATTCTCACTCACAACTCAAATTTAAAAAATCCATACTTCCCCAGAAATGATTCTGCAAAAAAAAAAAAAAAAATAAACGTCAAACTAAAACAACAAATTAATAAAATACAGTGCATAGATTAAAAAAAAATCCTACCAAGATTCCAGCCAAGACCAAGAACAAAGCACTGACCCACCCTCCAGTGGGTTACTCAGGTTAAACATTATAGCAGTGCCAATGTCGTGGGGTGGGGGGAGAGAGGGAGAGCGAGAGAGAGTGGTGGGGGAGGGGGAAGTGTAAACTAAGCTGTGCATATTTATTAGCTACCTCGCCACCCTTTGGCTAATGCGATACCGTATTCATTACATTACCGTCGGATACGATTACACCCGATTTTGGGAAAATTATGAGCGGAAAATTCAGTTGAGATGTGAAAATGTTTGAAACTTTGTTAGTGTTAGATATTATTACTTTCAGTGGTAAGAATTAATTTTTAACAAATTAGTATATTAATATTCACAAAGTTATTTTGAAAAACTCTATCTCAAATTAATATTAGCTCTGAAGTAAAAGCTTATAAAAGATAGGTTTTTGCAATTTTCTGCGATTTAAACTTATTCATTGTTATTAATTAAATTATAAAGCCTACAATACTTAAAAAGCCTAAACGCGATACTTATCTAGTTCTATATTGAAAAGCACGAGAAAAATAAAAACAACGGAACACTTAAGCCTACCTAATAGGATTTAGAAATGTACATAACATAATTTTTTTCCCTTAACTTTTAATTTTTTATATATTTTTTTAATTAACTTATTATTTTTTTAATAGGTTTTGGGTTAAAATCTACACACGCTCAATCGAAACTATTTATTATAATAAAGGGATTTAAAAAATATGTTTAATAAATTTCATCCAAAATATACGCTGGCTGTACAGTAAATAGGAATTTTTTATCTATACACATTTATAACTACTTTAATATAATATTTAAAACATCTGAAATATTCCCCATTGTTATGAAATTACAATACTCGCAGTTTTACAGAATTTAATTGTTTCATATTTTTACTGAACAACATAGTGTGTAGCTCTGCCTTAAAATAATTTTATTTATATCGAATATGTTGTAATATATATGCGCGAATATGTATAGGCTATGTTTGATAAAAATCATTCGGCCTACATATATTACAATTATTTTAAGTTCTAGAAGAATATTTGAGAAAAATATTCATAAAATATTTAAACAGTATTTTGGGGACAAAACGTTAAGTTGAAACAGAGCGTTGCGATTACATCCCGTGGTTCAAGGGGAGGGGGGCAAGTGGGGGGATTAGTGTGGAGGGGGGGGGGTTGGTAATATATAATGTAAACAAAGCCGTTCACATTACTGTCTCAGACAGGATGAACAAGATTTGAATATGATATCAGGGGCTTTTTAAACAAGCAAATAATGTTCTTTGTAATTTACAACGGCCCGTTCTCTGTCTCTCTAAACCGAGGTTTGTTCGTGATTTTAATTTTACACGGAGGCGCTAATTTGTTACCAGCATTTTCGGTGCAAATAATTAATATTTTAAGCGAAATATTATAAACTATAATTTAACTTTTCTGTAATTAATTTCAAAATAGTAGCGTAGTTAATGTTTAGAATTTAATAAATAACAAGAGTAATAAAATTGTTTTTTAATTTGGGTGTTTTTCATGGATTTTAGTAACCTTTATATAAAGAAACTACAGCAGGATCGGCATTCTATTTTATGTCTCACTAATACTGCAATATACGACTCTAATTAATTCATTTCGTAATTTATATATTTCACTTTAATGCGTTGTGCTTACATAGGTAATTTTTTTGCACTTTTGTCTCTTTATCGAAAAAGATTGGCAATTTTAAACATATTCCTTCAAGACTCACATGAGGATGTAAAAAATTTTTAACTCTTAGATTGAATTGTGCAAATAAAACCAAATGGTGTTATACAGGGTGTTTGGAAACTCTCTTTCGAAACTCCATGTGGTGATTAATTGGATCAAAATAAACAAAAACTTGAATAGGAATATAAGCCTACGTGCTAAAATGCTTCGTTAAGCCACAGCCGCCATTTTGCTTCATACACTTAATAATTTTTATTTCCGTAACGAATGGTTGTATTCAGTTCATATTTTGCATGAACCTTTATCAAACCAATGGTCATTTTCAAAATGGGGGATATTTTAAAATTTTAAATTCATATATCTATAAATAGGTAAATGCTGTCAAACTGTTAAATATAGCAAAAAAACTTTAAGAACTCAATGATATAACTAATAATATTAACTTTGTAAGGACCTCAAATGACTGAGTAACTGCCATTTTTATACAGAAAAACGTCGATTTTGTATTAAAATTCATGCAAATCAAGGCTATTGTAATATAAAAATCACAACATTTTTGTTATTTGTTGTCAAATTCTTACAAACTTGGTATCATTGGTTAGGTAATTTAATTGTCCAACTTTTTTGTCATTTAAAACAGTTTGATAACATTTACCAAGTTTAAGGTATTTGAGTTTAAAAATTTAAATAGGCAGCAATTTAAAAAATACGCCTCAGAAAAAAATTTTTTCCTGAAAATGACCATTGGTGCAATAAAGGTTCACGCCAAATATGAACGTGATACAACCATCCGTAACGGAAATAAAAATTATTAAGTGTGAAAAACATAATGGCGATTAGTGGCTTAACAAAACATTGTCCTATGATTTTTTTAGTTTATTTTCATCCAAGGAATCACCACACGGGGTTTCGGAGAAGAGTTTCCATACACCCTGTAGAATATTTTATCTCAAAAATCTATGAGTCGTAGTAATATTATATTCAAAATGGGGCATTTTCAGATATGCGTAAAACACATCTGATTGATATCCTACCTTTATATGCGGCATGTGGAAAAGGGAAGCCTAATGGCGTTATTTGTTTCTCTCCGTGTAGACATCGGGACAAACCTGAGCAAAGTGGATTCACTCACTCAGACCCCCCGCTTTTTCATCCCCCCCTCCCTGCGAAACAAAGAGCCAAAGGTAAATAAGACGGAAGTTTTATGTTCACCAAGAGAGTATATATCTTACCTCAGGCCTACGGTACATATTGGCTCCAACTAAGCGACTGATTCCCCTGTTGCTGTTGCTTCCAACCAGAGAAAAGATTGTGACTACTGTTTAGTTCAATTCAACCAGTAGACAAATTTTAATCTAAAGTGTCAACGACTACAAAGTTTACAGAAAATACACAATAAAATGGTATCATGTTGTACTCGTTTTGTTTAGTAAAAAAACTCAACAGAAATGAAGAAATTACCTGGTTTGCCCTTGACATGCACCAATTTATTGTTTAGTTAGGCACTTTGTCATAGAAGTTAGTGCGTTGAAGATAAGTTGTTATAATTTGTTTTCTACAAAACAACATATAATTTGATTTAAAAAATAACATGCCATAAAGTTGTAAATTACATGGGAAAACTTTTATTCTGATGGAAGTAGCGCAAGTCTGTTATTGAACTCAAACAAGGTCTTAGGGGGTAGGCGTCAGAAAATTTTCTCATTTAAAACAATCGAATTTATTTGTAAGAATCCTTAGGATACGCATTACATGCGACTTTCTCCCATATGCACTGATATGCAGCTTGCCTTCTTTAATGTGAACATAAAAGATAGGCTAGTAAAATTTTTAAGGTTTATACCTTTGGTCGAAAGACATTTTGGTTGTACTATGTATGCTGTGTGCCATATCAAAACAAGTTCACAAAATATCGTCAAAACCTGGTAAAAATGCCATAACCAAACGGGAAATTCAGTAGCAATGACTTCAAATTGTCAAGATGGCAACAATGAAATTACTCTAGAAATCAGAACAAATTTGTATATTCATCGGACAAGAACAAAAGTGACGGCAAGCAATCGCAACTAACTTCAGCGAAGACCAGCTTCAATCTGAGACTGTAATAGACCATTAGCTGAGGACCGTTGAAGAGTTTATCATACAATGGATGCAATGAATGATGAGCACATGTAAGACCGCAATGATCCGTTGCGGATTGTAGCTCCTTAGGTGGAAACAGTGACCCTCAGGAGCAAAAAGCTAGAACTAAATTGAGAAAACAATACGATTTTCATTAAGAAAAATGACGAAAATCCGGGAGATGTCGAGGTGCGCCCATGGTCAGGGCATTCCACAGCGGATTACCGTCTACCCTCGGAGGGGCATCAGGGTCGAGGTGCGCCGATCCACCGATGGTCAGTCCGTTGGCCTCTTCCCCATGTTTTTCTGCCACGCTGTTTCATTCCAAATAAAATATAAGTGTTAGGTACGGTATGTTGTTATTTAAACTGTGGGGAAGGCCCTGTATAAATAGTAATTTTTATCACTAGGGCGAAAAGCGGGTTTATTATGGGTAACATGGCGCAAATCAACAGGGGACAAAAATTAACATGCGTTGAGCACTCTTTTATCTATTTAACCTCGTTGGCTATAATAAATGCCACCTTTTCGGGCTAATTCAACACCAACTGACTAATGGGCCAGAAAATGGCTGTTTAGCATGCAGTCTGATGAAAAATGAGCAAATGTTTTTCGTGCAAAAACTGCATATCTATACGACATACCAAATTATTATTCTTCAGTTTACTTTAAATATTAATACAGTATTAAACAGTAAATGTAATAATTATTAACACTAACAAGCAACGAATTAAAGACAAATCTCAAACTGACCATCGGCGCACCTCGACCCTGCCTCCCGAGAGACCCAAACCAACTATCGGCGCACATCAACCCTGGTTTTTATGATCCTGACTGACCATCGGTGCACCTCGACCCTGCCCGAAAATTCAAGGGAAATAGAGAACTCGTATGGTATCACCTGGCAACGAGAATGAGCGAAGCGAACAAGGTTTTCCGCACCAAAAAAACTTTATCGAACAAACCAAATATTTTAACCTTAACTTTTTGTGGCAAATCTCGGTTATTCAATAAGCGGATAGATATTTTTAATTTAGTCCCAAAACGGATGTACAATCGTACGGTCTTAAACAAAAAGTCTACAAGGTTCTAACTCAGATGGTGACAATGAAATAAGTTAATTATGCGCGCAAAGCTTATTACTCAACTGTATGTTTTATGGAGTTTTTAGTGGATTTCTGGTGTAGAATTTTACTTGGTGCTACACTTTACAGTATTTTGAATTACAAACCTAGAGTTTTAATTCAAATTAGATTATATTTGTTTTTGTTTTACATTACAGGCTTATTAATATTTATTTATAATTATCTTGATAACTGACGTATTTTCTGACAAAAAATAAATTTTAGAGCAAAGAAAACATTTTAAAAACATTTCTCGCTATCTTTCAAAATGGGATTCCGTCAACAAAACAGAAACCACGGAGAACATTAATATCGGAATCAATCACTTTATCAAGGATAAAAACAGCTGTTTAAATAACGCCGCCGCCGTTTTGATGGATCGCGGAGGGGATCAATTTCCCGCCAAATCCGCACCACAAGGATGATTTGTTTCATCCCTTAATGCGCGTGTTAATGTATATAAAGCGGCTCTGAACTGATCCATTATCTACATGAAACCAACGTGTTTAATCCATCACTTTCCACACATTTATGGGTAAATGTATTTAAAACGAAGGGATTTTCTCTGGTTTAAAATATCCGAAGCATTAGTAATCTAATGAGTGTCTGAAAATATTTAACATAGTAAAGTTTTGTGTACATAAGTAAAGTTGAGCAATATTCTTTTACTGTATTACATAAAATATTCCGGAATATATATCAAGCAATTTAAATGATTTTGCCAAAGAATAGAGCTACTGTATTCGCTGAAAATATAGTGTAAAATATTTAAAAAAATTAAGTCAAATTGAAACAGATCGTCCATTGAAACCTTACTATTCATATTATTTAAGTTAAACATTATCCTGCAAACGTAACATTTAGATTTTATGATTTAATTATATTAAGAGTCATTTAATACATCACTGCTTCATCATCAATCAGTTCAATGAATACAATTTCATTTAATGAAATCAGTTATGACATAATTTGTTTATGATCAAGCGACGATTAACATATTTAAATCTCCCCAACTTTTTAACCAATCTTGCAGTTATTTATCATGCTTGTTCAAAACTGCTGGGATAAAATAAAAGTATCAAATTAAGTATAAAGTTAGAGATGCAAAATTTATAAAACAGCTTTTATACGATCCGGCAACACGTTGCTAAAACAAACGTTTCATTTTGTTTTTAGTTTAGCTGGATATTGTATAACGCCTTTCGTATAAGAGCTCCGATTGTCTCCACACATTTGCAACCCAGCAACCTCATTCAGTGCAGAATTCTGTGGGCAATTTACTTACAACCTTGTTTATTTAATTTTAATTTATTCGGAAAGTTTAACGATGGTATGCTTCGCAACAAAACAATTGTAAACTACACTAAATTAGTCAATAGGCTATAGAATTACACGGCAACATACATACTTATTATACAAAACTGAAATTTTTTATTTGGGTATATTTAAACTAAAAGAGCTCGCAACTTTCAGTCACAATATATTAAATTTGTTTTTATCAAACACTAAGTAACACTTGGTCTTCAAACTCAAGAACTAACAAAATTATAAAACCATCCCATCAACGAATGTCTAAGTGAAGTGGACGTCACTAAAAAAGCAGTAAGGATATGAAAGGGACGTAAACTATTGGGAGGCTATTTTCTTAACCCCCCCCCCCCAAATCACCTCCCAAAAAAATAAAAAAAATAAATGGAGTTTTGGATTAGCTGGCAAGTTAATTCAACGGCTACCGCCTTACAACCACTTGCAATGTCGATATGACACCGTCCAACCATGTGGTTGTTCTGCTTGGTTACTTGTTGTCATTCGCTGGAGTACATTTATAAAATAAATAAATTACTCATTAACATCCTTATGGCAGCGTTTAATAAGGGTTGTCACTTTTTGTGAATTTGGGCCATACGCTAACTGAATGCATAAAATATACGCTAGAATGGTCCCGAGGTCTTTCCCCTACAGAGTCTTCGAAGAAATAGTTTCTAAACGCTTGCCAATGGATTGATAACTTAATCGTACGGTGCAAACGATATTAATATCAGGCCAAATGCTATTAAGTTATTTTTTATTCTACTTAGGTTATTCAAGTATTTTATTTCATTAAATAAGTAACTTTGAGCTTTCGTTAAAGCAATTTAATCCTAAACAAATGCCCACAAATAACCCATAAAGATAAGTGTTGACGAAGATGTATAATGATTGTAGACATCATACATGATGTGGTTTACAGACGTTTATCTAAAGGTAATGCTTAACCTTTCAGCACATTTATAAATAATTGCACATTTTTTTCTAGAATAAAAAATAAAACACTAATTTATAACGAGTGTATAGTTATTAGTAAAACTTACAAACAAGAAGGTTTGTAGGAAAAATATCTAACAAGAAATCGAGTTTTATCCAAACTTAAAAGTTTTAACTAATACAGCGACAAATTGAGTTTGAGTTAAATTCTCATTAAACGCGTGATGAACGCTGCTATGTTAAAGGGTAGGGCTGAGAGGAGATTTTTGGCGGTGGTGATGGGGGAGGGGTGGATAGCCGTTGAATTACAATCGGCCGGATAATCCGCTTTGATAACTTTCAACAGAGATTACAGACTAATCGACTACTTTATCGTATCGATTTCGACCGATAATAGGAGTTTTGCTGATGATCTTTGAATACAGATGACTCTGGGGTCTCCAGTTCCATAGTCCGATTAATTGGAAAATCTTAGTGAGAAAAATGTCGATAAATCTATAACATTATTTATAACTCTATTTAACTATAGTTGACTTCACCAGTACAAATATCATGGCATTTATTTCGTAACCTTCTTAGGTTATGTAAAGTATTTATTTCGTAAAGTAATTTAGGTAATTTATAGTAGCCTATGTAGTTTATATGTACAACATCTGTGGCACAAAATGTTGAATTTGATAAGCAGTAGAATAAAAAAAAAATAAAAAAAGTGCTACAACAATAATTAAAAGAGCCGCGTGGTCCTTGTACGGTTAAATCACACTTTAATGCCAAGCAGTAAAAGTTGTCAACGGCGGAGGACACATAAAAGACATTCAATAAACCGGCAAAAGTATGAAAACCCTTTCATCCACGTGTAAAAGATGGAAAGCGTCAAACTGCTTACAATAAACATGTTTCTGAGAGCTGATGATAAAAATCTCACACTGTAAGCCAAAGAGGCTGTGAATAGAGATGAGAAGAGAGGTTTACCCCCACCCCTCTCCCGGCAACCTCCCCTCTCAGATCGATACCCCCTCCCCTCCATCTGACAATCAGACAATCTGTCCCCGCCCGCAGTCTAGTCCACAAGTTGAAGGCGGACAGTCGACGTCATCGGTCGTGAGAAGAAAATGGAATGATTGCGGTGTCAAAATAGGATTATAATATTTTTTACCTCCGGACAAAAGACATAGGAAATATTAGCTAAAAATTTTAATATTCGGAAAACCTATGAAGGAAAAGACTAAGGATTACCAAATGTTGCCTAAATAGATTTTTATCACAGGAATCAACATAGTAAGATATTGTAAAACCTATACAATTTTATGTGAGGATGAAGTTTCACCAATGGAAAACATCTCAGATTTTATTCTGAAGGAAGATTAATTTAGTGAAAAAAATTCTTTTGAAATGTTTTCTAACGTTATTCCTTTTTTTAAACGTTTACTCACGAACAGAAAATGTTGAAGTTGGTGTTAAAAAAGGTACAGTGGTCTCTAGGTGTTTACAAAAATAGATTCGTACTTATATCAATCAGGATATTGATAGTTAATCGAACGAGAATTGAACAGTTTAGCTCTTAAATATATTAACGTAAAATGAAAAAACAATAATGCACTTTTTAATCATGAGATAACAACCATAATTTTTTTTTATAAAAAAACTCTAACGTTATCCTATTATAAGTTAAACATAAACGATTTCATAAAGTAGAAATTCTTTTTATAGAAAAAATCCCTGTCTGCTAAAGATTATGAAGACTCTTTCTTGACAACAATAACCATTAATTTTCGCTTGGGAATCACCAATTTCACAGAAAAGGTTATTTGGGCGGCCTAACTAACAGGAACACTCGATCCCCTCTCCCACTTGAGCGGAGAGCAAAGGTAAATAAGATGCGGAAGTTTTTCCGGACCACCTAAGCGCTCAACTTCCACAATCCCATTGTCTTCTGCTTAGCGACTTAACTTGAACCTACTACCTCCTGCCTCTCATTATCTACCTACTTACTAGCCTTAGAATTGAGCTCGTGGAATTGTGAAGCATTTGATAGGGTGGCTTATGAAACTTAATTTTATCTTTACAAAGTGCTAAATAAAAATTAATCTACGGTAAGTAGTAATTAAAACTACGTTTAAAAGGGGTAGGAAAATTATTAAAGTACGAGGATAAATTTACTGTGGATTTTTCAACAATAAATTTATTTTAGATGGTAGAAATTACTTAATCTTGTTTTAGGTTTAGTCAAATTTTGTTTTTAAAATCTTCTACAATAGTATATTTGGATTTTTTTATAAGTCAAACTTACATCATCGGAGAAATAGCGTTAACACCCCACCTGAAAAAATAAATAACAATAAGAAAATAACATTTTGAACACAGTTTTATTTAAGAGTAAACATTTAACCAATTTTAAGCAAAAGCTGTCATACTACCTTACACAATTCCAAAAATCGTCTCCAACAGTTAATATTCCTCTTGTTAAAATACCTGCATGAATGTTAATGAGATAAAATAACACATTTCGACGAAAGTCGAGTTATATAATAATCCTTTTTGAATGTAGCAAATACGTGCAATGAAATTAAAAGGATTTGACAGTATATTGAGGAAGCTTTAAAATAATTAAATATTTTGGATTACACCAATTTTAGGACACAAAAATGTGCGAAGAGCGTGTTTCTACGAGGTATGAGAGGTTGAGATAGATCTAATGAAGACTTAGGAAGAACTATAAGCCGCCTGTAGAAAGGAGAAGATGAGGAGAGACAAATTGCTGTCTCACCTATTAGCCTACTCCTGATACTGTCCATCAAGAAGTCAAACTTTTTTAATAAAAAGGTAATTGAATTGTCCACATGTGGTCAATACAATAGTGATCAAAGTCGAATATTTTTATGGTAGAGCTAAGGAATAAACAAAACTTTGTGTGTTTCGCCGAGTTGGTTAGTCTTATATGTTTATGTAGCCAAGGTAAAACGACACTTGGATGTTAAAGTGGAAAATTGATAGGAAGAGTGAATTTTTTCACGAAGGTTGTCCTTGACGAACCGCAATTGATCAACCCATGTCATTGATGTAAGATGTGATAGAGTCCAATAAGTTTTTCCTAAGACTTCCTTTACAGGACAATCTTTAGTGGAAGTCTTGAAGGAAACTTTATAGGTCAATGCCATATTTTAAATTAATTTAAGGGAGTTAAAATGTAAATAGTGTAGCACAAGTGGACCTCAAGGTTGAACGTGTTAGGTAATGTTGCATTTAGTAATTTCAGCAATAAAATTGAATTCGGTTAATTTTAAGACCTGTAATTTAACATGTCCATAAATGTAATTTTGAAGACCTTTAATTTTCTGTGCATAGCAACCTAAGCTTACATTTGACATCATCACTGACTCCTAAATGCATGGGCCAATCTCATCAGGGATGGACATTCAGTAAAATGCACAGAAAATAGTATTTTAACCTTCAATTTAATTTGCAGAAAGTATGTAATCTTTAACCTAAATCTTGAAAATTAGCGCCGTTTCCAAACTTTTTAGTCCCCTTTTTAGTAAAATACATATTACATTCTTGCTAATACAGGGGTATTAGCAAAAATGTAATATGTATTTTCGTATTGTAACGATTACGATAAAGCCTAGTAAAAAAAAGAAACAAACTCGCAAAAGAACAAACTCTAGGTTATAAAGGTGGTAATTTGGATACAAGAAGAGTCTCTTCTTAAGTAACCAAATTTAATTTACCTGATTGAGTGAATTACCTGGAGAGAGAAGTGCAAATAATTTAAAACAATTGAAAGGCGCGCAGGGAAATTACAGTTCTGGCGATTCTGTTCTTATCCACTCAACTGGCACGTTCCTTCCGTTACTCTGGAAATGCTCGGCAGTGGATTGATTAGTAGACTGTGCTGGACATTGTGATACTTAATTCACTTTGTAGTCTGGCCAAATTAGTTTTTTTTTCGTCAAAGCTTTTAACACATTAGATTTTTTAAATAAAAAATATAGAAAAAACCTAATCATAGCCTTCATTAAAAATATGTAATTATGAAATCATTTTTGAGATAAAAAGCCTGGCATTTTTGTTTACAATTAGTACCAACAAAGTTCTACTATTTATTTTCATTTTTAAAATCCATCATTGTTTTCATTCATAATTTGCACACTATGACATTTATAGGCCTAACCCTTTAAAATATGTTTACATAATACATACATAACATTACACAATACACAATACATAATATTATTATACATTTAATATAGTATTATTAATACTTAACGTTAAAACAACACATTTAAAATATGTGCTATCGCAAGTTTTCTGCACGATAGTTGTGAAAGGGAATTTGTTACTTTTTAAAATTAAAAATGATGAGCAGAATCACATTATAATTCTCGTCGGTCCCCAGGGCTACGCCCCCTACAGGCCTTCGAAGTTTCAATGTTAATTTTATGGAGGAAGGGTGATTAATCGAATGATTTGACATCAGCTGTTGTTATAACAAATGCTAGAAAATCAGGAAGAACAGGTGTTTCAGTTATAAAATATTTTCAAACTATTTTTACAGATCAACAGAAATTCTAGTCGATCAGTGGGCGATCTCTATTAATGATTAATCACCAAACATTAAAATAAAACAATATCTCTTCTTGGAGGCTTTCAAACACGTTGAAAAGATAATCTTCACCGCAGGCTTCAGCAGTTGAAGTTCAAATGGTATCCAATAATAACGCACTCGAGTGGAGCAATCCTGCACGCTTATTGGGCCTAGAGGGTCTTGTGACGTTTAGTCTACCAAATACTTCAATTTCCTTACTCTGCACTTGAGAGTTTTAAATAATTCTGGTGCTTGAGTTATGTAAGAACACGATTCATTCGTCTGCTGTAGAGGACTTTTATATAGTGGTTCAAGGTTTAAAATTATAGGGAAAATTTCTTTCATGGGTGATTCACCCAATGTTTTGCTTATTATTTACACAGTATTGGCTTTACTTTAGGTCTTACGGTTGTAATTACAATTCAAAAGTTACTAACATACAAGGAATTTAGAATTAATAGAATTTTTGGTAGTGGTCACGTCCACATACAATAAGTAAAAGTGAATAACATAGCCTATACAATTGATGCATAGCTCATTGGTTAACAAACTCTTGGTTAATATGTATAAATTTAGTTTGAATACATAGGCTACCTTTGATTCATTATTTATTTTAAAAATAATTTTAAATCTTGAACATTTTAAGGTTATGACCAACGTTGATTATTACTAATATGAATCGTGAGAAATTACTTTTCAAGTAGCCACACGAAGCAGCAGTTAGCCTCTTCGTGAATCCTCTATTAAAAGGAGGTCGTTTTAAGGCTGGCGAATGACTTCTAGTTTATGGCACGGCATAAAATGGAATTAGCAGCTGTTACTTGACCAGCCAAGTAACAAGGTATGAAGTGGCCTTCAATTACTAGTTATTGGGTAGCATCTACCAGCTGTCAACAAGAGCAAGGTTATGACATCCCAGCATTAATATCCCTGTCATGGACGTGTTAAAAAAAACGAAAAACAGAAACATCAATAAAGAAGGTAACCAATGGGGAGACGGTTATTATGAAATCGCTAATGCTATTCTACTGGAATTTCGTTACAAACCTAAATAAAAGTATCCAAGATTGTTAATACTCACAGTGCGACTGTCACAAAAACGTAATAACATATAACCAAACAAATGGTTATTGTCTACTTAATCTTGCACTTTACCGTAAAATTGACTATTATGAACGATTAAGTACTTAAATCAACATGTTACGTATAAAACTGTCAAAACAGTTAACGATTGTTTATATATTTACATAACGTAGAAAGACAAAAACTAAAATCTACCTCACTATTTCATTATAAAATGCCAACACTGGTTTCAATGAATTTTTATGCAAGTTAAACGGTTTTTATAAAAATTTAGTTTGCTCCGACGTGGAAGCGGAACGCACAAAACGTCACCTCTGGCTAAAGCTTCAATCGTTGTTGGTTTATAATATTTGCATGTTATTGTGTTGTTAGTCTGGCTTTGTCTGGTATTATTGTTTTATTATGAGTAACATAGCGCATTGAATTTAAGGTTTTACAGTTGAATAATGAATTGTAAATTATTGTTTACACACAAAATTGAAGATGGTGTAGTAAATTGGAAATTCTTAAGAATCCCAGTAAACGAATGTCACTAGTTTGAAGGGAACATGCGACGCCCTGTAAACGACATATAAAGGAACCAGAATTAGTTGGCGTGGTAAGGAAGGAAGGGGTGGATTAGGTTAGTTATTTACCCTGTGCTATGAACCCCTTCTCTCTTGGGCCCTCGATGTCCTTTATTCCTCTTACGAGAAGGAATTATGGATTGCATTTTGGGCATTCAATGTAAAGATAGGCCTACTCAGGAAATTAAAATAATTAAAGTAACAAGTTAATAATTTAATAACTTTAATGTTTTAATATGTAGTTAATTACTAGTGAACAACCTCTTTCAGGTTTTCCTGTGGTTTATAAAACATTATTTAATGAAATAATGGTTTTACAAGACTATCAGCCAAGCCAAGTCAAGTGGGGTAGGCCTACAGTTGTAATTATTTTAGACAATATCTTCACTTGTCTCCTAAATATCACATGGGTCTATTTGGGGGACATTCAAAATTTTTAATAATGTCAAAGGACACTTTGGAATGTCTCTATCTTTTCCTACATATATTTATTTATTTTAAACGGAAAAGTGTTGTTGTGGGAGCGATTTTTTTACACCATGTTGCGTGAAATGTGTAATAACTTTGGACAAACAATGAAATAACCGTTTGATTTTTTAACAGCCATAAAAAACAAAATTGAATTATACCCACATTCACTAAATTAAAACTACATGCCTTATTTGAAATTTAGTTCAAAAAGTTATTTTCAACTCTTAAGATAACAAATAATACAGTTGAGTTGATTTTCCCAAATCCGATCTTTTGATATCTGGAAGTCTTCGGTAAATCGAATTATTTGCAATCCCTTTGGAGAAACCTGCCTTCGATTGAAAACCATACATATAACTCTAAATAATTTTACGGCTATATTTTATCTCTATAAATTGAAGGGATATAAGAATTACCTCTAAATTCAAAAGTTGTATGCCATAAATCGAACAAAACATTTATTTTACATCTACAAGTCAAAGTTAACACATATACAGGGTGTCCCGGATCTCTCTGGAAACCTTTTGTATATTTTTGTTCCTTGCATCGAGACAAGAAAAAAAACATCGTACAAATAGGGGTCTAAAATCCATCGTTTAGCCGCTAGCCGCCATTTTGTTTTTTACACGTAATAGTTTTTATTTCCGTAACACATGGTTGTATTCAGATCATATTTGGTATGAATCTTTATCATACCAATGTACACTTTCAGGAAAAAAAATTAATTTTTTCCACTGTGTATTTTCAAAATGGCGGCCAATTTATATTTTCAAACTCAAATAAGTCTCAAATTTGGTAAATTTCAAAAAAAATTTACTCCGTACAAAAAAGTTGACTAATTTAATTATCTAACCAACAGTACTAAGTTTGTAAAGATCTGATTACAAATAACGGAGTTATTGCGATTTTTCTCCAAAAAAACATTGATTTTGCATTTAAATTAATGCAAATTATGGCCATTTTCGCAGAAAAATCGCAATAACTCCATTATTTGCCATCAGATCCTTACAAACTTGGTACCGTTGGTTAGATAATTTAATTTAGCAACTTTTTTGTACGGAGTAAAATTTTTATGAAATTTACCGAATTTGAGATATTTTAGTTTGAAAATTAAAAATGGCCGCCATTTTGAAAATACACAGTGGAAAAAATTAATTTCTTTCCTGAAAATGTACATTAGTATGATGAAGATTCATACCAAATATGAACTTAATTCAATCATCCGTTACGGAAATAAAAATTAATACGTGAAAAAAAAACAAAATGGCGTCTAGCGGCTAAACGATGGATTTTAGACCCCTATTTGTATGATGTTTTTTTCTTGTCTCGATGCAAGGAACAAATATACAAAAGGGTCCCAGAGAGTTCCGGGACACCCTGTATATACAGGGTGTTTCAGAACTCCCTACCAATATTTTAGGGCATTGTTTCTGGGGTATAAACATATCTAAATATCATATTTAAAATGTCCGGAAGTCTTTAGTTACTCACACAGCCGCCATTTTGTTTTTTCACATAATAATTTTTATTTCCGTAACGGATGGTTGTATATTAAATTCATATTTGGCATGAATCTTTATTATACCAATGTACATTTCCAGGAAAAAAATTAAATTTTTCCGCTGTATGTTTTCAAAATGGCGGCCATTTTAAATTTTCAAACGCAAATATCTCAAAATCGGAAAAATTTATAAAAATTTTACATGACACAAGAAAATTGACAAATTAAATTTATCTAACCAATATTACCAAGTTTGTAAGGATCTGACAACAAATAACTGAGTTATTGTGATTTTTCTTCATGAAAACACAGATTTTGCATTAAAATCAATGCAAATTAAGGCCACTTAACAGCAAAATCAATGTTTTCATGAAGAAAAATCGCAATAACTCTGTTATTTGTTGTCAGATCCTTACAAACTTGGTACTATTTGTTAGATAATTTAATTTGTATAAAATTTTCCAATTTTGAGATATTTGCGTTTGAAAATTTAAAATGGCCGCCATTTTGAAAATATACAGCGGAAAAAATTAATTTTTTCCTGGAAATGTACATTGGTATAATAAAGATTCATGCCAAATATGAATTTAATACAACCATCCGTTACGGAAATAAAAATTATTATGTGATAAAAACAAAAAGGTGGCTGTGTGAGTAACTAAAGACTTCCGGACAATTTAAATGTGATATTTAGATATTTTTCTGACCCAGAAACAATGCCCTAAAATATTGGTAGGGAGTTCTGAAACACCCTGTATATTTCCCTGTTAAGTCGAAACCCAGAAGCAAAGGTTTCAACTAGTTCGTGTCACATCCCGGCTAGCGTCTGTATTTTGTTACTATACTGTACCTATCTAGGTCGAATTTATATAAAAAAATCAATTTGCATAACTCTATTTCTAAGTCGAACTATTCGCAACTAAAAGAAAAATCGTCGTCCTCTAAAAATCGAGTTTGGCGAGAGGCGACTGAAAAAATATTCCTCTATCAACACAAACAGAAAACACTTGCCTTGAAATGCGCCGTAAACATACATTTTACAGCCCACTGTAAAACGAAACCGAAATAAAAAGTTTAAAAAGCCATTCAGCTCTGTGGAAAAGATGACAACGACAAGCTGCTGGCGACAAACATGTTCTGAGAGCCACTAATGAAAATCTCCAGCTGAAAGCCGAAGAGGCAGTGAATAGAGATGAGAGTCTGGGGGAGGGGAGGGAAGGTTACCCCCACCCCTGGCATCTGCATCCCCTCCCCTCACCGCCGCAGGTCGATATACTCCTGTACAACAGAGAAATTTACTTCTGAACCGCCAGTCTATTGTGAGCAATCACTGAGTGTACATCCGTACCGATGGGGAGTTTAGCGATGTATAATTCGTCTATTTGAATTTATTTATTAGAGATTAAAAAACAATGCTTTTGAAAAAAGTTAAGGACTAACAAGTAACAATATTTTATAGATGGTCGAGTTTAAATAGTCATACAAGAGACTTCTAATTTCGACGATTTTCTCAAACAAATGAGTCACAGGTTGCTTTAATTGCTTTTTCACTACTAATTGCACTTGTTTTAATCCAATCCAATGTTCTACCATCGCCATTAATATTCACGAAAGCTAGTAAAAATAAATAAAATCAGGAACAAAAGTTTGAATTTTTGTAGAACTACGTACGCTCCAATCCCTCACCTAAGTCTGCGGCCAAATATTTGTTGAACATAAAATATCATACAAGTGTCATACAAAACATAAAATTGTAAAACAATAAAGATTAGTCGTAACGTCGTAACTGACTGAAAACTGCCATTGATAGGTAGTACAGATAATTATATGTTACGTACCTACAAGCTATTGTCACAAAGCCACCAAGCTATTATATTATAATCACTGTGTTTCGGCCTTTGATATAGGAGTAATAAAAAGCAAACTATGATTTTGGGGGCTATGCGTTACTATAATTGATTTCAAATACGCATGTCTAGAAAAGAAAAACGTATAAAAATTACCTTAATTGTAAATCTTAGAATATTTTCACTACCGCACAGTTAATACGTTAATTATGGTAATACCTTTGCGTATGGCGGCCGACATATTTGGGCGCTTAACAACCTATTAAACATTAACCGACGGAATACATCAGAGTAAAAGGGTTTAAATAGAGAGTGTTAAGTAGATGACGTGAAGCGTGTTAAGAGATGGCCTGCACTTCCATTCCATTCGTGGTCGAATAAAATACTCCAATAGCATATTTGGGGCAATGGGTGGTAAATAAATCGTAACCGTCTGAATGAAATGGTTTACGTTTCAAGTTCTCTACATACACAACCAGGGTGTATACTGCCGAAGTGATATAAAAATCAGTGCATTTTTGGTGACTTTTGGGGGTGAAAATTGTTAAAAATCAGTGACTTTTCCGTCTCTAAGATAGAAAATGTTGGGGGAAAATTGTAAAAGTCGCAAAACTTTTGCTCGCAATCGCATTATTTTTGCACTTTTATACTAAAAATGTGTAAATTTTCTTGCATTTTAGAGAAAAATCAGTGACTTTTTTGTGACTTCGGTAACCATTAACTAAAATCAGTGACTTTTGGTGACTTTTGATGACTTTTGGTGACTTCAGTGACCAGTAGACACCCTGACAACGGGTTCCTCATAAACACTCTGTTGGAATAGCTAAGCTGGGATATGTTACAGCCTCGTGGAGTTCATAAAGAATTGACCCTCTCGACCAATCCTTTTGCAGTCAAGAAAAATACTCGATCAGTAGAGATAGATTGAATAGACAGTGGAATCCCAAAATTATAATGTCCCCTAGATTTTTAAATCGGGGGGGGGGGGGGGTTGGAGAACAACACGTATACTGAGTACGGAAGGATTGTTTATTGCTTCCACGCAAATATAATATTCACGATTAATGTGGATTAACGTTTTAGGTTGGTCACACAACAATAATAAGGCACAAAAAAATTAATACAAAACAATCATGCTAATATTTTACTTACTCGTGAATAAAACGTTGAAGTAAACGGTTTGTTTTAATTGAATTAATTTACATCAACTTGAATTGTTTAATAAACACCACAGACGCATACCCGACTATTTTATTGGCAATTTTGTATGACCGAATTTGAACGTGATAATTGATATAGTACTCTAGAAATATTTTAGTAATGTACTAATGTACTTCGCCTGTTTTGTGAATGCAAATAAAAAACGAGTAACTTCATGGGTTAGCAAGTGATGGTGTATGTGTCATCCAATGGTGGAAATCCTACACATGATCCTTAACACCTGAGAGTCATGGATCGATCTCAACCGGTTGTTCCGATCAAAAATTTTTTAAACGCTTTTTAGTGATAAAATAGTTTATTTTTTCCTAAAACACAAATTGTGCAATCCTAAAAAAGATTAAGTAATTCGTCAGATTTTTTATGTCAATACTTCTACAGTCGAGGTACAAGGTGGGGTTTAATCTGTTTTTTCTTTGCCGAACATAAAGTTAGTCACAAGCGTATTATGGTCTCAGTTCTCAGTATAAAGTTACACAAGACATGAAATAATTCTATATTCATGCAAACGTACCTTTAAATCCACCCCCATTACGATGTCGGCTTCTTAAATAAGAACACCAAAACAATACCCCCGTCGCAGCAGACCTGCGTACTCAGCGAATTTCCAATGGAATTTCAGATTATTTACTCTCCCCATAAAAACACCATAGGATCGAGTAAGTAGGTTTTCTGCCATTGGGTGTTGTTAGAAAATCTAAGTTAATCAATAATTATTGGTGAATGTAAACACAAAATTGTATCAAACTCTGGCAATTTTTTATTTTCCCCATAAACCCCATGGGGGTGAGTAAGTAGGTTTGCCGCCATATGGGTTTTGTAAGCAAGTATAAGTTAAACCTTATATAGATAATGTACATACCAAATTTGATTAAGTTATGTCAATAAATAAGCAAGATATAGGGTTTTCTTGATTTCCCATAAGAATAACATGGAAAACACATTTTTGGATTTGCCCCGTAACCAGTTATGCTATGATAAAAATTCAAAATACCAAATTGTTTGTTTTTTTAAGCTCTTTTAAATGGTTTCAGTTAAAATTGGTGAATTTTAAAAATTAAGGTAAAAAAATGCCAAAAACCCGTTTTTGACCCCTTTGAAACCCCATAAAACCCCGTTCCCATAACCCGACAATGCTGGTTCGCGAACTCATGAAAATAGACCTGGTCTTACACCTCCATACCAAATTTCATCAAAATCGGAGGTCCCCTTCAAAAGTTATCAGTACCACGGACACATAGATAGATAGATAGATAGATATATAGATATATATATATATATATATATATATATATATATATATACATATATATGAAAATGAACGAATGGTGTTTTTGGCTTCTGGGGACCTCAAAATGAAAAAGTAAAGTGGTCCGGGGCTTAGGTCTTACCATGGCTACTACCGTAATAGCGTATTCCCTATAGGGAAATTCGCTAAAAAATATCAAATACCAACAGTTAGAGACCAAACCATAAAACGGCAAGCAATTTAAAAGACACTCAGTGTTAAATCCAATTGATTTAAATTGTAAAGTGGGTGAAGTGGTGAACAAAATAAATAAGGAAGGTTGAAAACGTAGCGAGAAAACAGGTCTAACGACTTCCGTATCTCGTTATCTTTTCTGCGCGGGAAACGAGAATTGCTTTGAGGTCGTTGTTGTGGCGGGGACCTTTAAACACGCTTTATCTACTCTCGTTGGCAATAAGCACCATTAATTATATTACAGTAACATCATAAAGGAGTACATTATTAAACAAAATACATTATTACACTAAATTAAAACCCCGTGGCATAATGGGGTCTTAAATGTACATGTTTCACGTTAAAATACAAATTTTACAGGTATCAATGAGAAGTTATCATTTGACGAAAGTGTTTAATTTAGTTTCTTTGTGTGAGTGAGAACGGAAATTAGGTTTGTAGCTACCTTTTAGATGATTGACCTTCTATAATCAGTAAATTTTCGACATGTTTATTACAGTAAGTTGCGGTGTTAGAGAAAGTTGTGTATGCAACGGTTCTACTTAGATTTTAAGCCACGAATGAGATGTAAGTTAGAACAAGAGCAAAGCGAGTAGAACATACAGTACACTACTTTATGTTCGTGGCATCTCACTCATGGCTGCATAAATTACAAGTGCTAGGTTAACCGAGCCTAGCTCGTTGGTTTTATTTTACTTCTTTTATAGTATCATGGCAAACGCTTAAGTATTTAAGTTTACCAACAAAAAACACCAACTTTTTCACAGTTTTAACAGCTGTTTTGAAACCAAAGCTTCACAGTAATGTTCGTTTATTTATGTTTATCTTTTATTGTTATTGCATTACTAAAAAAATAAACCGTAAATATCAAACTCTTTTTGAGACAAAAAGCAATTTTATCTGGAGTTAAATCTGTTTTAAAACTTATTTTTGTGTCAAAATATTTTAAATATAAATATTGAACAATGCATTGGGTACATTTTGAGATCATATTAAAATACATGGCTACAGACACTCCTGGTATTGATAGCATGGGTAACGCTGCGTTGCGTGGATGTTAACGTACAAGGGTAAGTCACGGAACTTTGTTTACTATGGCCACTGAAGTGTAGAGATACTTTTTTTTGTATTTTCGGTCAGAACGGTAATTTTTTTACAGTGTAGGCCTACGCAAACTCCAAGGTTATATGAATTTCTAAAATTATGGTTTATTAATATTTTTCAATCAATCGTAATTAACTTAGAAAATTTTGCATAGATATAAACAAGAACATCTGGATCGCTAACTGAGATGGTGGAATAACGCTAAAAACGAGCGGGCTTTTCCCACCACTTGAAGGGGTTGCCGCCACGTCGCGCCTTATGTCAGCTGGCAGCGTCATTACTGGTGCGTCTGGTTTGTTTACATTCTTTTATTTCAGCTGAAATGGTTATTATTGGTGGATCCAATGCATTCTTGATTGTTTAAATTCTTTTATTTCAGCTGAAATAGTTATTATTGGTGGATCCAATGCATTCTTGATTGTTTAAATTCTTTTATTTCAGGTGAAATAGTTATTATTGGTGGATCCACTGCATTCTTGTTTGTTTACATTCTTTTATTTCAGCTAAAATGGTTATTATTGGTGGATCCACTGCATTCTTGTTTGTTTACATTCTTTTATTTCAGCTGAAATGGTTATTATTGGTGGATCCACTGCATTCTTGTTTGTTTACATTCTTTTATTTCAGCTGAAATGGTTATTATTGGTGGATCCACTGCATTCTTGTTTGTTTACATTCTTTTATTTCAGCTAAAATGGTTATTATTGGTGGATCCAATGCATTCTTGTTTGTTTACATTCTTTTATTTCAGCTGAAATGGTTATTATTGGTGGATCCACTGCATTCTTGTTTGTTTACATTCTTTTATTTCAGCTGAAATGGTTATTATTGGTGGATCCAATGCATTCTTGTTTGTTTACATTCTTTTATTTCAGCTGAAATGGTTATTATTGGTGGATCCACTGCATTCTTGTTTGTTTACATTCTTTTATTTCAGCTAAAATGGTTATTATTGGTGGATCCAATGCATTCTTGTTTGTTTACATTCTTTTATTTCAGCTGAAATGGTTATTATTGGTGGATCCACTGCATTCTTGTTTGTTTACATTCTTTTATTTCAGCTGAAATGGTTATTATTGGTGGATCCACTGCATTCTTGTTTGTTTACATTCTTTTACTTACCGAATTAACCCCGGTGGTGGAGGTGCTCTTTTTGAAGCATTGTGTTCGTGATCCAGATTTTTATATATATGGCAATTTGTCTTACAATATTGATCAATATACAAATTAACGGTCAAATTCGAAACTAGATTATGTAACCAAATTTATAAGCTAAATTTCCTTTATTGATTTAATCTATGAGCTCCTCAAATCAATCGGTATCTAAATTTCAGCTTGAATAGAATTATAATTGAGTGAAAGGAGTTTTCATTTCAAAGTGATTTTATTTTACTTTACAATGTAAAATCAAGCGTATTACAAAATGTACGTTTTTCTCTTAAAATTTGTAATCTAATTAATTGACGTTAAATTTTTTTTAAACAATGTGTGTCAATAATCAATACGTCAAAAATACGTGAAAATACGTGGAAGTAGTAAATTTCATCAGTGTATTATTTTTTCCGTAAAAGAAGTGATTTTTTATGAAAATAAGCGATAAGACGATAAGATTTTTATAACTAATTAGCTGGTATTTAGAAATATCAGTAAAACATAGATATGGAATTTAAGTTGACGAAACAAAATAGAGGTCAGAGGTTAAATATAAAACAAAAAGTAAAAAAAGTGGAGGATAAATCCTGAATCAGCTTCACGGAGGTGTTGTTCAGCTTAAATGTTTATTTTAGAGATAGACTTTCGCTATGAATTCTGAATAATCTAAAACTATTTATTAGCATTAAATATACGGACTATACATTGTATCTCGTTGATTATTTTTAAAACGACAATAGTATTTGAAATATAGACATACCCTTTTCCAAAATGAGGAAAAAACAATAAAGTTAAACAATATTAAGAATTTTAATATTTAATAATTTCAGCTAAATTTTAGGAGGTATTTTCTATATTTTTACAAAGAAAGGGTTAATCAGAGGATCAGTTACAGCAAAACCGAGAAGTTTTAATAACTTTGGTTCACTCCGCCGTTAAATGTTGATGAAAAGTTTGCCCGAACGAAGAGTTTCCCGTGATTAACTAATCTGTCACTTAGGAGAATTGCAGGAGACATTAAACAAGAGACAAGAAGCCCCCGGGGAAATTATTGTTGAG
The DNA here is from genome assembly GCA_030545055.2 of Neoaliturus tenellus. Lineage (NCBI taxonomy): Eukaryota > Metazoa > Arthropoda > Insecta > Hemiptera > Cicadellidae > Neoaliturus > Neoaliturus tenellus. Next base: position 34,962,118 of record CM061537.1, read on the forward strand.
CGAAACTTTCAACCAAACGGCACAATCAAAGATTTCTGCCACAGACTGCAATAATAGCGGCGCTGCCCAACAATGGCTGCTTGAAACCTGTCTCCAGCCGATAGGAGAAAATTCTTATAATATCTCATCGTAGATACCATATTGGATACATAACATAAATTGTTTTCATTGGGGGCTCCGGAAATGAAATATTTTTCTTCTTAGGGGAAATTGTCGCTTTAATGCAATGATTCAAAATTTTGTTTTTCGAATTTTAAAGAATATAAAATTATGAGGTTAATACACTGTTAACAAATATATCGACTGAGACCATTGAAAAACTTAGATGGCTAGAGAACGGAATTAGACCAGGAAAGCTTCTAGATTCGTCATATTTTGTGACGATAAAATTTTAATTTGGTATTAGATTACAGTTGGACTCTTCCCCCACCCACAGGCGATTTCCCATGTGGGGGAATAAATTCAGTGCATTTTTTGTATCTTTTCAAAGTTTGTAGTTTGTTTTTTTCTAAATAAATCAATATTATTATTATTATTAGAGTTAGAGTTTCACATGAAATTTATTACAAGAGCAAAATATAAAAATAAAATGAAAAATCAATAAAGAATTGAGTTTCTAAGATATGTAAAAAAATTAAGACCATTTTTCATTTCAACCTTAGATTGGATCATCACTAGAGGTTTTAATTATAAAAATGTTAACCAACCAGTTATTAAAAGTAATAAAGAAGAAATGTCTCAATTGGTAAAATATTAATTAGTTTAGTAGCCTAGTTGAAACATGGTTCAAACCCGTTAAATTCCCCACTAAAGATATCACTAATGTTTTTACAATACGAAAAACAAAAAAGAATCAACCACATCCCGGATTACAATTTTTAATTTTGCACGTTTAATGTTATTCTACTGAAAAGCACAGATTAAAGTAAAATGTATTGTTTTAATTTAGTTATGTCAATTAAATTTCAACCTGTTAGCGTAGATTGAAAAATGAATTCCCTATAAACGCTGGTGTAATTGGGATAAATTTGTTGTAATTGCATAGACAAGGTAGTTCGTGTGGTATCTACAAGTTCTGTTTCTCTTTTATTCCTAGTGGGATTATGCAGTATGTAAACAGTCTTTCAAGCGAGCAGGCACCGCTGGTGAGCAAGAGAGTTTTTCCACTGCAGGAAGAAGAATGCACCTCCCATTGCCATCTACATCTACATCTCCATTACTTCCCCATTGCAAGGCTTTCGAGGTTGGCCCTACACATTCGTAACGTTCCTGCTTTACATTAAATTAGTTTACTTATAACAACAATCAGTTTGTTAATTAGTGGTGATATTGAATCTACTAGTTAAATAGTGGGTCTATAACTTACAATGTTGAATTTCTTATTAAACATTTTTTTAAATATCTTATTTGAACAATAATCAATTATGTTACATAGAAAAGTATACGGCATACAGCAGTCTTGGTTCGGTGATCCGCGCGTCTTATATACCATATTTAAGAAGAGTGTAATTTTTTGGTACCTAATATGTGAGTCAGTCGAAAAAATATCGTCCTTGGAAATTATTTCTGACAGTATCCTCATTCAAAAACTTTCCGAAATTGCTTAAGATACATGTTAATGTTAATAAATTAGGTATAATTTCGACGTTAACTTTCTTGTAGCAAAGTTTCTGAGTAAACAAAAATTTATGGAACAATTTTTAGTCTTTTGGAATACCAAAAGACTAAAAACTGTATGTCTTAATATTAATTAGCGGTAATGGACTTGGGTACATAATTGCCTGCACCATACTGTCTGACTCAGCAAGAAAGGGATATCATGAACCAGAGGGGATCATAGAGCTAGAGTAAATATCCACCCTTCTGCCTTACCCCTTCATCCCCCACGTTCTTGTCCCTAATGCATTCTTCAACACGTCAAAGCTTTGCAGCAAAAAATCCAGAGAGGTTTACATAATTAGCGGTTCGAACAATTCCACAAAACTTGTCTTGAAAGTAACATACCCCCAATAAACTTATTTAGTATTCGTAAAAAAGTCTCAGAAAATTTTCAATTGAAGCTTTTAATCGTCCTAAATTAGTGGTTAAATCAAATAAGAAGAACCCTTACGATTTATTGTATGAAAATACAAAGTTGAAATAAAGTTAAATAAAAGAGGAAACCAAATGGAAATAAAAATATCAACGATTGAAACATTCCGCTGGAGGCGACACATGCGTATTTCTCTTTAGAGAGATTCAACTGAAATTGTTGGTAGAACGATTGGTTTATATTAAATCAATTTAAACAAATATTGCTGAAGCTGTTCGTAATTTACAAACTTCATAATTCTGTATTTTTTTTTAATTCGTTGTGTTGTTTTTTACCTTTTTCCATGATTTATTTTATTATTTAATCCTTTAGATTATGATTTTATTTTAAAGTAATTCATTCACCGAAATAAACCCAACTAAAATTCAATAAATTCGTGTTAATCAATCAAAATATCTATCTACACAACGCATCAGACGCACAGAAAAACCCTACCAATGTCTGTTAATTCCTTGAACCAATTTTTCCTGTTATCTAAATAAAAAAATTTTAATTTAGTATGCTAAGTAATTGATAATAGTTTTATTATTTATTACTATGTAAAATGTTATAACCGTATTTTCGGGTAGGAATTCTGTTCCATTCATTCTTTAAGTACCTTTAAAGCTGCAGCGTACATTTTATTAATTAACTGTTTGAAAGAATTCCTCTCTGATCATTTCAAAGGCTATAAATGAAAGTAAGTATATTGGCCGAAGATATGTTTTATTTTACCCTATTCACAAACTCTGAAATATTAGAATGACTAAAAACTACAGCGCCACCATAGAATATTAACGCGTCAGATAGTCTATGAAAAGTTCCTTTTTTTCAAACGTTTCGAATCATGAGAAGAAATTGCTTAGTCGGCTATGGCATATACTGTTCGCGAACTTTCATTCTACTTCCCTCACGATTCTGTTAGTGATAATCCTAGAAGAACTTACTCCAAATTGCTTGAATCATTTCAATTTCCCATAAATTTCCTATTTAGCAATAAAACTTAGCCCAGTAACTTTATTAAACTTGGTTAAAACTTCTAAAAACTAAAAAAATGTTTAGAGGCTATTTAAAATTGCCATAAGTAAACTGGCATTATTGAGTTATAAATTATTGTAAATTATTATAAATTATTGAGTTTACTGTGTTTAGTAGTTTAGCCAAGTACGGTTTTTTTTCAAAACGTATTGTGCAGTACAATTTATTGAAATATAAAAGTTCATCATAAAGTGCTTCAAATATAGCTTAAATATTTTGCTCTTTATGAAGAGCAAGTTGCGGAAGATTTCTCTAATCAGAGATGCATTTCAGTGTGTTCCCTATTGTCAACGAAGAAGTAGTATTAGCAGCTACTGTAGGGAATACTCCCTACCCACCCCTCTCTCTCACACCACCACCACTACCCACCCGCTATAGCTCTCTCAACATCTCCATTCACCCCATTACAACCCTCCTGGGTGTTTTACAATACACATGCCTTCTATTGTTCCAAGAGCTCGAGAGCTTACAATATAATGTTAGTGTGAAATCAACGAGACAAAGGGATTTACCTTCACAGGATTGAGTTATTAAATTAAATTTGGGGCAATACAGCAACAAGTCGCTTTGCTCAGTATCACCTAACCTGCATGGATTAGTCATTGACTGGAAATTTATTATTGGCTACAAGCGGTACAAAAATAGATCACGGATCAAAGGGAGTTGAAATAACTTGGCCTGGTAATATGCCATAAGACCTTGCAAGGAATCATGGAAATATTTATTTATATTTGCAAAGTAGGAGAACCAAAATAATTTTACTGATGTTCGGATTTATTTTTATTTTTATTACTACTCCAACCTGGTAAGTTGGAAGCAATGTTACAATACAATAAGTATGATATTCTATTAAAATATTTCTGAATAGAAATAGTATTATTTGAGTATCCTAGTGTAATTCCATAACTAAAAAATTCCAGTTATGTCGTTTAACTAGCTTGAAAATTAAATTTGTTTACTGTATTTATTTTGGCAATGATCCATAAATTCATCAAGACTATAAAATGCGTTTTCAACTAAAACCATTTTTCAATTTAATTTTGAACGCTCAAAAATCTTGTTAATTTTTTATACCTTCTGATAATATATTCAAATAGTTTAATCATTTTTTATATAGCAAATTTTGAATGATATTCAATCTAAGTTGTTGATGTCTGAAATGTTTGTGAAATCTAGTATTACCCTGATTAATATCACTGCCCTTAGTTAGATTACATTTAAATCTGGCATAAATTGTTGTTTCCATAATATAAATGCAAGGCAGTGTTTAATACAAAACAGTGTCAATCCCATCCTTTTAAAGTATCTTTACATAATTGATTTTTTTTTTTATTTAAATATCATTCTTAATGTTTTTTTTTTTTTTTTTTTTTGAGTTTGAATATTCTTTTAAATTCAGATCTGGCGCATTTCACCCACATTATGATTCCATAAGACAAATGCGTCATTATGAGTCCATAATAGGCTATGTCATAAGCAGAAAGTTTTCATTACAAAATTTGGCTAAACATCTTAGTAAACTAAAAGATATTTTGGAGATTTGAATCTCGTTGTAAATAATATTTCGTCATAAAATATCAATAAAATATCATAAAATATCACATAATTAGTTTTACTTTTCGATAAATTTCCAATAATCTCTGCCATATTGTAAAGTTCATGGAAAAATAAAATAATTTACGACAATATTTTAATATGGAAAATATTTAAGAGAATCGAAGTCAGTTTTGTGCTGGGGCATGTTTGTTTGACAAAATTTTCAGAGATAATAGAGTTGAAAACTTGTTCCATGTTATTCTTGTGGGAAAAAATCTAAATTTCAATAGGTATTATCTTTAAACAGTTAGGGTTAGGGGTGCATATTAAAATGTAAAGCTGTGTTAACCTATAAGGGGCCGTCCATAAATTACGTCATCGCTTTTTGACCATTTTTGGACCCCCCTCCCTAAAATCATCCTAGCATCATAATTTGTCTGACCCCCCCCCCCTCCCCTCTCGGAAAATTTAACAAACCTCCGTTTTAAGTAAAAATAATGTTTTTTAAACGCTACATGATAATCTAAAAAACATTGACCAATCAAATCTGAATTTATAAAACCTTCAGAAATATAGCCAAAATGACTTTCTCAATGAAAAAATTTACTATAAAACAACGCCTTAAAATATTCTTATGTATTTTACAGATTATTATTTTATAATAGTTTAGTTTTGTTAGAATTTATCATTGTTTTACTGTTAAAATTTGATATAAAACATCATATTGAAAATGACGTCATATCAAAGCCAACCCCCCCCCCCTTGCAAATCACGTTACCGTCATTTTTAATCTGGACCCTCCCCCCTTTTTTTAGATGACGTAATTTATGGACGACCCCTAATGGCACTTAATTGTTTTTTGTTTAAAATGAATTCTGTACATTTTAAAAGGGAAGTACGAATGGTCTGTCATGCGGTACATGCTACGTCACTCAAGTGAGAATTGGCCCACTGCATAAAAAACAAAAAACTGACGGAGAACTGAAGGATATAAACAAAATGTCTAATAAACAATCCTATTCTAATGGATATTTTAGGTTAATGAAATATTAAGCACAAACGTACGATACCAGGATGAACTAGTTTAATACGACACAAAGATTTAAAATAAAACGTCAGTTATGTGCATAGGCCCTATTCAATCTTCAAAGACCCCAGGAATATCTCTTGTTACACAAAAAGAAACACAAAGGTATAACACACTGCATTTGCAGTTTCATAAGCTCGCCACATAAATAACAATATCAAACAGAAATCGCAAAGCTGAAAACAATGAAAACATCAAGGAGTGGAGAGAACAAATGTTGGCGGATCTGTTAGATTTACGGTGTTGGGGCCAATTAAATATTTGGACGTTACACACATGTTCTGTCACCAGCGGTAATCCAGCGGCGATGTTTTGACATCAGCTGTGAATGAATCAGCTGTTTGCATCATGTCAGTGCTGCCACCGCCGCGTCGCTGGGGAAGTGTTGCCAACTTGATTTGACACAGCATTGATGTTTTAATGTTTTCGAGTTGAAGCGTAGATGTGCTTTTTCCTTGACATTATAAATAATAATAGCTTGTGTCCATAGATATTTATTTTATTTTATTATCTATTCAATGTTGATGGAACGTTTGGTAACATGATATTGTTTCAGAGTCATGCTTTATCACTGCCGTTTATCGGACACATGACAGCAACCTAGATGACTTCACCACAGCACTGAGTGACTATTACAGCGGAATGCACAGAAATAAATCATACTTATTTGTTGGGGACGTAAACATTAACATTTTGAATAGTGACTACAAAACCGAACCGTACTTAGACGTTATGTATGAAGCTGGATTTATGTGTGGAATTCACGATCCTACTAGAGAAACTGAGAACAGCAAATCACTAATCGATCACATTTTTGTAAAGCACGAACCCTCTGACAGCATTTCAACTGCAGTGCTCAAGACCTCAATTACTGACCATTACTGTATTGCCATGGAAATACAACTATCGCACCGATATCTTCAACACTTACACACTTACTATATTGATAGAACTTTACTCAGCCAACTTGTAAATGATCAGGATTTCAATTCGGTAAGCGAATTTCACGATGTCAATCAAAGTGCAAACGACTTTGTAAGCAAGTTAAAATCCCTTGTTAATAGAGCAACAAAATCTACATTTAACCGTAATAACCTCAAAAAACTTAAACCTTGGATAACTGAAAATCTCATTAAAGCTATTAAAAAAAGGGATAAATTAAGTAAACTTGTAAAAAAACAGCCTTTTAATACTGAGTTAAAAGATTATTATATTTCATTTAGAAACAATTTAAACATGCGTTTAAGGTTTACTAAACAAAACTACTACAGAAATAAAATCAATGATAGTAACAACAACCCTAAACACTTCTGGCAAATAATAAATGAATTGGCAGGTAGGCTGAAAAAGAAAGACATATTCCCCTTGGACAAGTACACAGTACCAACCGACATGAATTCAGAACTTGTAACTGACTTAAAGAAGCAGGTGGCCGATGAGTTTAATGAATATTTTTCACAAGTAGGATTCAATCTAGCCCAAAATATTGACTCTAGCGGCCACCCTGTTGTCAACGACGCTGTTCATGCTACTGATTCCCTGTTTACTTTAAGACCAATTACCGAGACTGACTTACTGAGACACGTTACTAGCCTGCGCGGCGGCTCGGCTCCTGGGTATGATTGTATCTCTGCCTCATTCTTGAAAACCCATTTCAACAAACTGAAAACTCCACTACTACACATCATTAACCGCAGTATACGCTCTGGGTGGTTCCCCGATGCCTTCAAGCCAGCTAAAGTGATTCCTCTGCACAAATCTGGAGACTTCAAGACTAAATCGAACTTCCGTCCTATTAGCCTTTTAAGTGTGTTCTCTAAAATTCTCGAGCGAACAGTCAAAGAGCAATTTTCTGATTATTTAGAGGCAAATAACATTTTTTCTGAATGCCAATACGGGTTCAGGAAGTCAAAGAATATTAATGATGCTCTTTTCAATCTTAACAAAGAAATGAATAAATCTTTAAGTAGTAACAAAAAATGTTTGGTAGTTTTTTTAGATTTAGCCAAAGCGTTTGACACAGTAGATCGTTCAAAATTACTTGACAAACTAAGATATGTTGGGGTCACAGGTAATTCTCAAAACTGGTTCAAGTCATATTTGGAAAACCGAAAACAATATACAACTATAAATGGGGTAAACAGTGAGACGAGGGCTGTAGACTACGGGGTTGTGCAGGGAAGTACGTTAGGACCTATCCTTTTTTTAATATATATAAATAACATTTCAAAGATTAGTTTGTCGGGTCAACTTTTTCTATTCGCAGATGACACTGCTATATTTTTTCAAGGAGATAGTTGGGATGACGTTTTTGAATTAGTAGCAAGGGACTTATCAAAAGTAAAAAAATGGTTTGATCAAAATCTATTGACCTTAAATGTGTCAAAAACTAAATTTATGCCTATTTCACTCAGGCAGAGTGCAGATGCAGAAATTAATGAAATAAAATTGCACTCCTGTGGCAATCCGGCGGACAATAACTGCCAGTGTGCCAGTATAGAAAGAGTTGACACGTACAAGTATTTGGGTGTTATTTTTGATAAAAGATTAACTTGGAAACCTCATATTTCCTACATAAATAACAAGCTGCGTAGATTAATTTTTGCTTTTTATCAATTAAGAGAAGTTTTAACTTTAAAAGAAATTCGGATGGCATATTGTGCGTATGTTCAGTCAATCCTAGAGGGGGGTATAATTGTTTGGGGCGCCGCCTTTCGAACTACTCTCAATCCATTATTTGTTACACAGAGGACCATCTTGAAGACGGCACTTGGTAGGGGTCGGCGGTATCCCTCAGATGCGTTGTACACAGAAATGAACGTTTTTGACATTAGACAACTTTTTATCAGAGTTATGCTTTCCTACATATTCAAAAACAAAAATAACATTTTTGAAAATACTGTGCACACGCATATGACCAGAAGCTCAACTACTGTAGGTATACGACATCCACGACTAGTAAAAACCTATTCAATTACGAACTCCTACTACATTTCACATATTCTTTTTACTAACCTCCCTGATCATCTGAAAGACTTTAACTGTACGCTAACAACATACAGTTTAAAAATAAAAAACTGGCTGCGTTCTACCGACAGAGTAAACATAGAAAATATTATGTTTTCTAACTACAGACATCGATAACACCAACAAGTTTCAAATGACGGGTAAGAATGAGTGCTAGATTGAGTGTGTGCAACTGAGTATGTTTGTGAGTGTGTGAATGAGTGTTGTGATTGTGTGCGCGTGTGTGTCCGTCCGTCCGTACCTGGGGTCAACGATAGGGGAAGGGGGGGGGGTTATCCTTGGGGAGGGGGTTTTTCCTATTTTTATTCTTTCTGCTCAACAACATTAATATTTTCCTTGTGTGACCGATCGTTATCTAATCTTACCAAGAACCCCGCATTATTGTCCGAATTAGCATTGATCTTCTTTATGCAATTTCACTCTTTTATATCTCCCATAAAATATAAATAAAACGAATAATAACTTAAACTTTGCGACGAATCGTTTTTTATACCAACTCAAACATTTTAAATATACATCATTATTTTATTATTATTTTTTTTTGTTGTTCATTTTTGCCTAAAAATATATCTTAAACAGGACTCATTCTCACAGACAGGCTTTAAGCCTTTGTGAGAATTAATTTCACGTATTTTCTTTAGCCTATTAATAATATTTACTTTAAAACTGTTACGCATTGCTTGTATGAAATGTAATTATGTACAATGTGAAATAAAGATGTTTTTGATTTGATTTGATTTGCTTAAAATGCTTCATGTCATTTGAAGTAAATAAATAATAAGCCTTATTGCCCGTTGGTTTCAATTTACTTTGGTTATAGTATCATTGTAATCAGGCTATTGTAATCAGGACACCAACAACACCTCTTCATCATAGATATATACTAATACAACTGGATCGGTAACTGAAATGGCGGAATAGCGGTAAAAACGAGCCGGCTTCCCCCACCACTAGCCAGTATTGCCGCCGCTGCGCCGCCGCCGCGCCGCGCTGAATATCAGCTGACATGATTGTTGTCAGTGCGTCAGCTGCATTCTTGTTTGTTTAAATTCTTTTCAATTTTCAATTATGATTATGATGATGAAAGATGGTTCTTACTGTGCAGCTTTTGGTTGTATTAGTACACATTCATAAGGTTGAAATTTATCATTTCATAGGTAAGGAAGACTAAAAAATACAGTATTACTGTAGTTTAATCAATTAATTAATTTATTTATTTAAATTACAGTACATAATTACTCACACAGGGTTGGCAACACTGACCACGAATACTGGCTAGTGGTGTGGGTAACGGCTCGTTTTCGCAACATGGAGTTATCGATCCAGGTGTATTGTATATATCTATGCTCTTCATAGTTAACAGATGTTTCCAAAAATGATTAAAAGTTGTGTTCTTTTAGTTTTGTTTACCTTTCATTCTTATTTCGTTATCAAAATAACAACCCATAAGACCAATATTAAATACAAATTTTAAACTTAATTTTATGAAAAATATATTTTTCTGGGGTTGAGGCTGTTTCTTAACTTATTTTTGGGCCAAATAACTCTTAAATAAAATTTTAAGCAGCATATATCAGCTATACATTTTGGGATCGCGGAAAATATCGCCACTAATGATCCTCGTACTACAGTAGTAGGCCTATAGGATAATTGTAGCCTATCCTTTGTGTGTTTTCTTTAAAACACAAGGAAGGTAGGCTAATAAGAAAAGAGGAGGAATACAATGAAAATAATCAATTGCTTTAATTTGGAAAAAAGCCAATTCATCAAATTGTGAATATAACCTTTAACATTGAAGTGATTTTATGTTATTTTTGGAATATTGAATTTCAAATCTTCATTTGGTACAGTAGTTATAAAACGCAGTTTATTGCGTCCGAGACTCACGTTTACGACCTAAAACGTGAGAGAGATTTAGAGGATGAAGCACAAACCAATCAGGGAAAGAGTTTCTAATTATTCCGCATATGCAGCATACTGACACATCAATAAGTTAAATTTGATTATAAATACTTCAATGAAGCAACAATATAAAAAGTTATTTTAATATGTTAAACTTGGTAGGACGTTTTCTTTTATTCTTGAATTAGTTAAATCAGTATTAACCTCATAAAGTGACACAAAAAAGATTTAGCAAATAAACTAAAACTAATTAATTAAGATTCATTTAATTAAACCGTTTAATGTTGATTTACAAACTAAAATACTTAACTGATAAACTATAAATAGCAAAAATGTAATTATTTCTAAAATCCCACGAAGGAAGACAGGAATGACTTGTTTAATTCACATAAATGAAACTACTGCAAGGTTCGATACATCTCATTTTACTATAATACGAGTAAACTCTCAAAATATAATTGATTTAGATAAAAAAGAATATTTATACAGGGTTCTATGCTAGGAAAACCCTCATTCCTTGCATAGTCTAAGGGTAGGTTTACACGTGAGAGTTTTTCACTCTCGGAGAGTAGTTGTTAGTTACTTTCATAAAAATCTCAGACAGCTGTTGATAGTACTCGCAGAAAACTGTCTGGGATTAACCATCTTGGAAGATTCGCTGGTTGTGTAAACGCCTCTGAGTACCTGCTGAGAGTGCGAAACTCTCTGAGAGTGAAAAACTCTCACGTGTAAACCTAACTAATAACATAGTCCCTAAAACAAATCTTGAATTAAAACCCTCAAAACTTTAAAGTTGGTCTTAAAAATCTGAGTTAAAAAATAATTGCTAAAACCAGCTGACTTAAATGACAATTCATAAACCGTGTCTTAGTTATAAACATATGTTTTCCATTGTCACCACTTACTGAATTACCGAATAATCCGGTAAAAGTAATTTTAATATTTTAAATTGTACTTTATGCTAGTGGTTATTACTATTTAGTTATAATAAAAAAAAAACCAAAAGAATAACATAACCTAGCAATTTGTAGAATTTTATTATATAAAAAACTAAATAATTCGTAAAAAAAGTTTTGCTAACGGTAGGAGTGAAATCCACGTATTGTAATTTTAACAATCATGAGGTCAAAAAATGTATAGGCTACCAGAGTGCAGCATCCTTAGGCCTATAGTTTAAACATTCTAAAAGTCGAGCGAGCGAAGAAAATGAGCTCATTTTGAAAAGAAAGGAGTCTTTTTGGGCATTTTAGCGTGCCTTATGTGACTGATATTATTACTTCGAAGTTTAAACGTCACCTTTGGGCCAGAAGCACATTGTTGCAAAGTCGGCAATGTTAACCATACGGATGTTAACGCGAAACACCGTATTTTATTCCCTTGTTTCGGACGCGGTTGTTCAACCAATTGAAACTTGGCAAGTGTTTAGTCTAATAGTTATATTAGGCCCCTCATACCTCCAAATTTTGAAAATATAACAAATATACTACTCTCTGTGACATCGCAAAGAAACTCGATTTTCCCTAGTAATGTTAGATAAAATTAAAAATTTCGAGGTATGAGGGGCATAATATAATTATTCAACTAAACACTTACCAAGTTTAAAGAAAATCGGTTGAAAAACCGAGTCTGAAACAGGGGAATAAAATACCATGTTTTGCATTAAAAGCCGAATAGTTCAGATTGCCGACTGCGCAACAATGGGCTACTGGCCTAAAGGTGAAGATGACTCTAAGTTTACTTGGACCCAATTAACTTTATTTATAAAATATGCAATACAGAGTGTAAAGGATGTTGACTATTAAAGAACGCAAAAGCTACCTCTATCCTAAACGCCTATTACTTTATATCATACATTTCACAGAGACTTAATTGTAATTAAACAGTCAACGAGGATTAACCGACACCACTGTGGTAGTCGTCCTGGGTGGGGGGTTTTGAATAAGGGGGAGGGGGGCTGACATGGTATTCCCGTAACACAATAATCCTTTCATCTGTTCCAGTACCACTGTAGCAATTGCATTTACAGATAAGCTGTTAGTTAGTGATCGACAGATTAACTTATTGCCAATACGTTACAAAATTACCAGTTTTATTTGGCTGTCAAAATGTGATGGGAAAAGTGTAAAATGTAATTTTAATCTTTGTTGCGACATGCGTGTGAGTAGTGGAGAAATGGTATTTAAGAGCTAAAATCGCTTGTTTTCTCTAACAAATATGATGGGTGTGAATATATACTGAGTGCATACAATCGTTGCATACACTACTTTACCTACAATTAACTTAAATTTGGTAAATCATTGTGATAAACATTTCGAAGACTATATATTATAGGTGGGCGCCCATCCAAAATCAATCTGACACACGTCTCTTGACCAAATTGTAGTTTTCACTTCAATAGGCAAATCACAATCTTGACGTTATTCATACAGTATTAAGACATTAAAACCTGGATTGTAATGGAACAGTAAGCTGATGTACGAATACGAATTGTGTATTTTCTATTAAAACACAACTTTAATAAAATTCCGAGGTCCCATCGGTTTACTGTAGAATCTGTATTCTAATGTGACATGTACTTTTCATCATATGCAACGGGTTTCAATTTTGTTTAATAATGCAGGTCTACAGCCTACCTATGTATGATGTTACTTGAAATATAATTATTAGTGCTTATTGCAACGGATAAAAACTATAAACCTCTTTCTTCCTGAGTAAGAAATAGAATGTGGATTACTCACGCATCAAATAAACAAATTGGTCATTGACGCTCCTTCCCAGGGCCGCCCCGAGGGCAGGGCGACCGGGGCAGTTGCCCCGGGCGCCGCGGCCAAAGGGCGCCGCGGCCGAGAGGAAATCCCCGATTTTTAAAGGCTTGACAAAATTGTAAAACCTCCATCTGTAAATATTTTTGTTACAAATAGTTTAATAATAATTTTGTTGATTAGTTCAAATAAACATTTAAAACAATTTATTATAGTCGGGGAATGAGTAGTGACTAGTTATTCATTGTAACTTTAAACCTTTTTTTACAAAGCTAGTGGAAGTGAATCATGATAGCATCGCTTTTGGCTGCATGTAAGCCTACTACTGGCAAGCTGATCTTACGCACTGCAAAAATGGATTGAGTGCTCATTTGAGCCCGGCGGTCGCACAGTGGTGAACTACGCATACGCCCACCCCGTCACTCCTTAACCCCTCATGTAATTTGATGTGGTGTTGGTGTGTACATTCTCTCTTATTATTTTTGTTCTGTGTCTTACATTTAGCAGCATTACATTACTTTACAAAACAATAGTAAGATGTACAAAAGTAGTCCGATGAAAATTTAACAGCTGTGCGTCCCTGTGTACCCACTCACCCACTTTCGCCATGCAATGTTATCATTTGTGGTTATGTTTATCATGTGTAATACCAGTATAAAATGTGTTTCACAAAAAAATTTGCAACAATGTATCGATTCTCATCGGACTGTCTTCGTGAATCTATCTTCTTATTTCTATAAGGGTTTCGTCTGTTACATCCCTTTTTCTCTCGACCTACTGAACCGATTTTTAATATTGAGGGGTCATTTTAAAGTTTAGTTCTGGTATATACCGCAGTGAAGAATCGTAATTAAAAAGGTCATATTGTTTCAGGCTTCGCCCCCCTCGCCTTTATTTCTAGAGGGCACTTTAAAAATGTTGACCAACTTTTATTGCAAGTTCTTGAATGTGAATTGTAATTTAACAGCTGATTACCTTCAGATGAATTTTAAAAGCCAGATAGTAAACAACAATAGATCTAAGTTATGTCACTTCATAATCAACATTCACATACTGTTGGTGAGTTTCACTTATACAGAATCATAAATGCGCAACTTGCGCACGGGCCTTCTCGTCCTACTACAACAGCATTGAAAAGTTAGTCATGCACCTAATTTAGTGCTTAGAATTGTAATTTAACATTACAGTTTATAAGATATGCAAATTATTTAATTTAGGGGGCGCTGGTCAAAACCTTGCCCCGGGCGCCTGTTGCCCTCGGGGCGGCCCTGCTCCTTCCATGGTCGCATCAACATGACTCACTCACTTCACTGCTGACGTACTGCACAGCGATCGTCCTGATGCAGGGTGAAACGGAACTTACGTTTATGTTGTACATACAGTGCAAATATTATCTTTTATGTTGGGATAAACAACCACGTATACATTTTGTGCACGTTCTGGACGTATGCTGTATGTCAGTATAGTTTTGGGTTTTTAGTATACTTTGTCTGTGGTGACTGTAGATCTTAAAAATTTGTCACATATCAAAAAATTTTCTAAGATGTACGGGGGTGGCAAAAAACGTAATAAAAAAATTAGCCTATAATCGCAGACTAGCTACAATTTAATGTGTCATTAGTCTGTGCAGTAATGTTCGGGTAATGAAATACAGCAGGTCTCTTTCTTAAAAAAGTTCTTCTTCATACTGCAGCATCAATGAATTGTCCAGAATGTTCAGAAATGGTTTCAAACATGCTAATAGAAGCAATTGTGAAAAAAATTAGATTTAGGGTGTTTAATTTTAAGATGAAGTTAATTGTGTAGGCTATGGTTACTAAATAATAACTACAATAAAATGATTATTAGCTTTTTTTGGCCACCCTGAACTTATTACGTGGAAACATAGAATGATCAGACATTTATTGGTTGTTAGACGAGAAGGAATTATGTTAAACGGCGGACAAAAGCAATGCAGTTCGGTTGTGGAGGTGAGCGGGGTTGACAGTTGAGGAAACGGCGGGAACAGAGCAGTGTTGCCATGACAACGGACCCAGCTGTGAAGCGGTGCAGCAGGGCTGACAACTTGACGGTGGAAATTAAATTGTCTGGCACAAAACTAGTTTAACTACTCGCTGAAAATGGTGTAGCAAGTTAAGTGATAAAGTTAACGGAATGTATAATGCAAATAATATACTAATCAAGCACTACAATGCAAATTTATTACTGTTGTAATAGAAAACAGACTAACAATGCCAATTATTATTATAATGAGATAGTGGTTTATTTAACCCGGGATCACTCGCGCTATTAGATTGATTCTAACATTTTTAGTTCCTCTGAAGAAAATTTTTTTAATAATGATTTCTTGCGACTGAGCTTTTAAGAATGCTTTCCTCAGTATTCTATGCATCCGCTACAGCAGTTTGGGGTGGGTAGTGTGGTGGGGAGGGTAGTTTTAGAGGGGAAAAGGCTCGCACCTCCACCCTTGTTAGCGCCCGCCTAACTGCGCGAGCGTTCGCGTGACTCTCCATGTTAGAATAGTTCTAACGGCGCGAGTGATCGCAGAACTGCCGGAGTCTTACTTTTTGAGTAAAAAAAAGTTGTAAATTACAATAAATATGTTATTATTTTATTTTAAATGTGTAGCGATTTATTTATTTCATCTACCAAACAAATATTATGATAATTACTTTGAAGTGTAAGATGCTGTTAAATGTTAGGAGCGCTCTAACGGCGCGAGTGACCGCGGGACTTTCGATAGCGCGAGTTCTCCCGGGTTAATTAAAATCATATTGCTGAAAACAGTTTTCAGTAGAAAAAATGAATGTTTCGTTAATTGTTTAATCACATTTATGTCTAATTCCTTATTTTTAGTTGAAATAAAATGAACAACAATTTTGATAACTGAAAGTGTGTTTAGGCCAAATAAAAATTAACTGTTGTCGAAGTAAAAACATTTTATATTAAGCATCAAATGCGTAATAAACCAAACGAACATTGCAACAAATTTAACAATAAATTGAAAAATCAACAATCTTTAAGAAAGAAAAGCATTATGGCGACTGTTGTTAATTAAATGAATTTATTAAGAAGAGTAGAAGTGAATTATATCAACTATATTAGTTAAATACCACTCACTCACAGAGAATCTCCTTAACTAAAGGGCATTTAGGTTTGAACCTTTTGGAACGAACAGTTCCTCTTTTCTCATATTATATTTTGTATGCTAAGTAAGAAACGGTTTTGCCAAATTCTATCAAGAGGAGATGATGTTATCATTATGGATAAATTTAAATATAAATCAAGGAAGGAACGAATCTCCATAACTATAGGTCCTACTCGATTGGAATCAAGCGTGTACTTTATAGGTGCTCACTAAGAAACGGTTTCGCAAAATATCAAGGTTCCTCCCTATATGGTTTCATCATTTTTATTTTTACATGGGAAATTTTAAATACGAATCCACTATTTATTCGCTTCGGTCAATCAAAAATGGCGTAATACTAATATTCGTTATAAAAAAAATAAAAAAATAAAAAAAATAAAAAACAATAAGTGTTAAATAATGTAAATATATTGAGGATGTTGTTTATATAAGAATATAAAATTCAAAGATGAAAGTAATGTATATATCGTGTTTAAATTTGCTAACCATCAAACTATTTCGCTCAAGTGTTATTATAGCGCTTAAGTGTTGTTATAAGTGTTATATTCTGATCGTTGTATTATTGCAGAAAGTGAGTTGCTGAGAGCGTGTGTGAAGAGAGAGAGTGTGTGAAACAGCAAGTGGCAGGTTGATATTTCACACAGCGCTCGATAGACCGCAACACATGTTATTTTGACACTTGTCGAGCGGAATTGAATATTTTACACAAATATTTGCCAACAACATTTCATCCGTCAGATGAAATCGTTACATGTGAACGATTACGGTGGAATGAATCAATCAAAATATCTTGTTTTACAGATGAAATGTTTTATTTAGAATTTAGAGAATCAACACGTTAAGGCGAGGCAATCGTTTATTTCATCCAGAGAGTTTTGGTTAATCTTGTTCTCTCCGATTTTTTTACAAGTAATGATTTCAAATTTAGTGTAAAGTTAAATATTTACGGAGTTTTTTTGAACTTGTTACCTCTCAAATATGGTAAAATGTTTAATTGTATTTGTTTGTACACGTTTCACACATCAAAAGCTTCAGTAGGCAGAGTACAATTTCAGGTTAAAACTAATTTTAATATAATGCACCCTACACTAAATTATAATACATATAAAATAAGTATATTAAACATATTATAAAGTACTCGTGTATATTCAACCCTTATTGTTATTTTGTACAAAAAATAAATAATTACTGCAAGTATTAATTTAATCTGAAACAAAAATAGCCATTTTTTATACCTGATTATATACCTGAACGGAATGTAAATTAGACTATTGGTAATATTCTTCACCCATCGATCTTAGGCAATCGGAAGACTATAATAAGATGAGCGAAAATAGTCTGATGATTATTAATGCATTTTTGCTAAGTTTATTCAGAAACACGTTCTTATACTGTAGACTATTATAACACGACATTATACACATGGTAAACGTAACGACAAATGACAACATTACAGGGTGAGAGGATGCGAGGGTCGGCACACGGTACACCTCACTTAAAATTTCCGTCGTACTATTTTCGTGCATATTACTATAGATGTATATTTTTTGTTAACTATTTTAAGCCATTTCTCAACATTATAGGCATATTTGGTCATAACTATTTGCGAAAACCATCGATAGGATAATTTTTTATATCTAAGACTAAAGTGCCTTTTTCGTTATAGGGTTAAGTCCTTACTTCCGAGTTAATAAAATTGTAAGCCCATTCTACGAACAAATTTTTTTATAATTGTTAATTAAACTAAACACACCAACGTAGAAATAAGGATTTTACTTCTTGTTTACTTTTTGCTTACACAAACAGTCCGTTTTGGGCATTGTTTATGTTATTAAAACCAATCACCTGACTGTCCAATGTTGTAGTTTAACTCTGACGTTATTTTTAACAGTGTATGCCATGGACTCATTCAGCTGATTGTTTATCTCCCAAGGGCAATAAATAAATATCTCAACCCTACAACGGTTGTATAAAAAAGAGGGGAAGGTTTTATGAAGAACGTAGCAGATAAAAGAGTTTCACTCAGTACTTACGTTTAAGGCAGTTCCTACAGGAATGAAGAATATTTACCTGAAACATAACACCATAAAATTAGGTTATAGAATTTTTAAAGACTGTCTCAAGATTTAACCCTGGAAACATTACCAAGCACTTGTCAAGAACATACAAGTTGGAAGTTCATTAGAAATATTCAGTAGTATTAAGTTTAACCCAATACGTCGATGTTCACGGTCGCATACGTACTACAAGGCCTATTTCTCGGCCACACAATATCCGCTATGTACGGTGGTGGCCACTACGGAATGGAGGGTAAGCCTTCTCTATTCATCACTCTCATTACACTTTCACACGCGCATGACTCACACACCGGCTCTCTTGTCGCGGACTGCTCAACCCTCCACTACGTTCTGCTTTTACAATGCTTAATTTCGTTAACGTTTGAGCCTGTGTAGAAAACGCTAAAATCTACTTTTGTTTTCTTTTGTCAACTGACGTCTCGGGTCGTATTTATTGGAAATTAACGTTTTGACTAAGTGTGGCGAGAACTGGTTGTTCAAGGGTTATGCATTAACTGAGTAACAGAATTTAGCTTACAGCCAATTAGAATAAATCAAAACTTTGCAAGACCTAAAACCTACCATTGTTGAAAGTCTTTCCTCTTTTTTTTATTTTGCACATTACGTGTATGTGTATCGACTTTATATACATCAATGGTATAATTATCCAGAGATAAAGTACATTGCTTAGAGCTTGAAAAATGTGTAAATTATTGCAAAAACATCTGTTATGAATCGACAAAACGATGAAACATAAAATTTCACACAAAAAAGAATGTGGTTTTACATGTTTGACAGTCCTAGAGGTTAGCTGTCATTGTCATTATTTTTACCATTTCCCAATTTGTATGTTTATTTCAAATGCGATCATGTAAGAGAATTCATGTAAAAGCTGGCTTATACAGAAAATGATTAATTGAATTTATGTTTTAAAATATTGAAATATAAAATTAAAATTAATTCCCTTTAAATTCATGTGCAGCTATAAACAAACAATATAGACGGTAAAATGTTCGTGGCAATATGATTTAGGTAAATAAACAGGCAAAGGGAAAGTGATTCAGGGAAAGCTTGGACAAAGGGTACGACCAGCGAGTGTATTTATATTGTTCCGGAGGCGATATATCAAAGTCAATAACATTACCATATTTCAGTCCACTCGCCTTTTAACTTCCGTCCACAAACTCTATCAATCCTATAGCTTTCCTTTGCAACACTTAAGAACAATCTATAACGTAATATAATAGAAAAAATGTTTGTGATAAAGGGCATAAAACATGTAGAATCATTATTTATGTATCTTTGAAAAAGCTTTGGATATAGTCGGTAAAAAACTTCTCTTCTCACAAACAGTAAGGTTTAGGGTAATTATAAAAACGAAAATCCAAAAATAAATTCGAACAAAGTAATGGATGACTTCTAGAAATATTTTTGAAATTTGTAGTAACTGGTGGAATTTACATAAGGAATAATTGTGATGGAACAAAACGTAAGTAAGACATGTTAACATCAGCCACAGGAATGTTTGTACAGCGTGTGCTTAGGCAAGCAACACACTTCCGGACTTTTTACCGGACCGCACATTAGACCAAGCATCGTACCGGATGATAAGTGCAGGTCTAGTGGTGTGTCATGGGACCTTATACCGTACCGGAAGCCGGACCGAGCACCGTACCGAACGTCGAGCCGAGCGCTCTGGAGAAAGTTTTCTGGCGAAACATGAAAGAAAAAATCCGTCCGGTGTATGGTAGTGTGTCAGGTAAATTTTTGCTCCGTACGCTGTCCCGAGCGTCGCTCCGAACGCTCGCAAACGAGTGCTCTCACTCACTCACGCTCTCCCTCTCTTTACACTTTTTTTACCTAGCTCGATGAATCTGTCCGGTACGATGCTTGGTGAGATGTCTCATTTGGGGAAATTTTCGGAGTAAATTTACCTCCATGCAATGTGTAATGTTCGGTTCGATGTTCGGTCCGATGTACGGTCCGGAGTAAAGTCCGGTAAGTGCCCGCCTATATCGGTTCGAATAACCATCACTGGGAGCGTGTGAGAGTACGCGGTCCGAGCGTTTGTAAGAGACTCATTACACAAAGCGATTTGCACTTAAAAACGGTCGGATGGCCTTGTACAGGCGCGTGAGTGGAATACGATAACACGAATAGCGAAAAACTCGCCTGCCGCTGGGCTCGAAGGAGATATTAAATACGTGGACATATTGTGAAATGGTTAGGATCCGGGAAATAATTATAATTGATATGATGATACACACATTCAAACCATTTTTAAAAACTAAATTGGATTGAACTGAATTTTATTTAGTGTTTTCAAATTTAAGTGTGTGTAAAACCTTGGGTGACTGCAGTAAACACTAAACTTCAAAGATAAATATTTTTTAACTAGAATGAAGTAAGAGGGTGAATAATCCAACGAATCGCAAAATATTAACTCCAAAAAAATCACACAATGAAATATCAAAAACGTAAGTTGACAAAACTTATAGTTTTATGTAACACAATTAGTTGACTTTATAAAATGGTATTCATCAAGATAGATGCACATTAATATCATATATTAATACGTGAGGGCTGTTTTTTGTGAACAAACCTCCTCCATTATTTCTGGACGAAATTGAATTTTTGAGATGTCATAAGATTCGTCTCAGTTCGTAGTTTTGCATTAAGGTTTTAGATGTTTGATATTTGTGCTCTGAAGAGCATGGGAAGTCCTTAATGTTTGTTATTTGTCCATAAAATTAATATGGGGAGCAATTTTTATTAAATTTAAAATAAAACAGCTGTTCATAGTTAAATCATAAAAACACATGTTAAAAGCTAAATAGAACTTTGAATTGTTTATGTAAAGGGGTAAGGTTTTATTACAAAGTACTCGGGTAAATGCAGCGCATTGTGCTGCACAGGTCCCCCTAGTTATAGTAGGATTCACGAAAATAGTTCGATGGGAGTCAATACATTGTTGCCAAATTTACTCTGAAACACATTTTCATACTGTTATATATGGTAAACATAACCACAAATGACAACATTACAGGGTGAGAGGGGGTGAGGGGGGGACACAGCTGTTTAAATTTCCATCGGACTATTTTCGTGCATCTTACTGTAGTAATGATATGAAATTAAAAGGTACCTACCTAGGTCATACTAATTATAGTATAGCCCTATTTAGTGAACTCGATCCTATAAAATAACTCGAAGAAAAAATGTGACAACCGGCATCTCCAAATAGTAACTGTACTGAGAAATATTTTAATAACTGTGTTTAATGTAAATAATCTTAATTCTTTGGCAATACACATTTTACTATACACCAAAAGAATACGTTAGTGTTCGTAACCACATGGTATGAAAATATCTCGTAAGATGAATTTTAAGGAAGGTACAAGTAAAAATGCAGTTTTTTCACATATTTCCATCATATTCATGCAATTCAACACCTTTAATAGCTAGGCCTACCGTATGGCGAAACAAACAACGAAATGTTTTGATAAAATCAAAGTTAACCACCCCCACAAAATATGACAGCCAAATTTCAATTTAACAGCCAAATAAATCTTTTACACGGTATCATAAAATTGTTATTATTATCATGGAGAGCATACAAAAAGATTTAAATGTGGGTTATAATTGACACTAACCAACTCTATTTAAAAACTGTTAAAGTAATAACAGGAATAAAGCCTAATGTCTGAACGGTGTAACAGCTATAAGGCGGATCACCCAAGTGTTAAACAGCTTTCACACCCACTTAAGCTTTTCCCCCATTAAATAAATCTCCATCGCATAAACTGCCTCACGTATGGATTATTCTAAAGGCGTTATCCATTTTGATGGATAAAGGTGTAAGTTTTCTTTGTTTTCCTTGTTCAAAAACGTCATGTTTAAGAGTTTTCTGTTTATAAGAATAGTAGGTGTAATGCAAAATTTAATTTGATCTTTCATCACTTTTGTGTTGGGTATTTGTTTGAGGAATAAGTTGAGTATTACTTCTTGTTAACATAACTCTGTTTCGCTGTATACGTAGTACTTCTATTTACAAACAATCGCACAAACAATTTTGTAATTAAGATTTTATGCACAATTTCTATAATCTGAATAAAAGCTTGAAACTACTTGGCAAACTACTTGAAAGTTCCTAGCTTTAACTTTAAATTTGTTGTGTACATTCACTACGTTGGGTTTATCTTATATTTGCTTACAACCCCATATGGCGGCAAATCTACACATTCGCCCCCATAGGGTTTATAAGTAAAATAACAAGACTGGAATTTCATAGGATTACATTTATAATGTATACCTGCGCTGGAAAGGGATCATCCAATATTTGCTAACAATGACTCCATGGCAGCAAACCTACATTCTCATTCCTGTGGTGTTTATGAGGAAAATAAAAAATGTTTAATTCAATTGGTAATTCGCCGAGTGCACAGGTCTGCTGCGACGGGGGATGTTCACACGATACGCACATAAATACAGCAGCAACACTTTACGTAAATGATAAAACTACAAAATTTAATACAAGTTGTTTTACTTTTATAAGAAAATAAACACAGTGACGACATTTCGATAACAATAGAGTTCGATTCACAATTAGATACGCCACTGCGCATTACATTTAGGTCCACAGCAATGATTAATGGATTAATCCACTTAGAGTCGCCGCCTAATAATATTAGATAACGCCGAGCCGCACTCGCCGACACTGGTGTCTTTTTTACAGTTGGAAATCACTTGTCCATTCAGTTAAATATTTCAAAGCTATCTTTTGTATTTATGCCGAAAATAATCCCATAACTTTGGAAAAAGTAACACCTGTTTGAAAATGGCATGGCGCGGTCATGAAGAAAAGAAAAAAATACCCCCCGTCGCAGCAGACCTGCGTACTCAGCGAATTTCCAAATTAGTAATATTAATTTTGACCAGCTAAACTTGTAAACACAATTTCATCACGTGCTCATAAGTAGGGAAATAAATGTCTATTCTCCTTAAGATAAATATAGGGAAAGAGTATGCAGGTATGCTGCCATGGGGGACACTAAAAGTAGGTTTTTAGCATAGAAAAAATTTATTTCGACCATATAAAGCCGTATAGTAATTTTCATCAATATCTGTCCATAAATAAAAGAGTTTGCCTATTTTCCATTATATGATTAACATGGGAAAAGAGTGTGCAGGTTTGCTGCCATGATAAGTACAAAAACCAAGATTTTTTACCTTAAATGGATGAATCTCAACCAAATGAAGCTAAATACCAAGTTTCATCCGAAAATATTGGTTAATAAGTGAAATATTAACACATCCTCATTCTCCATAAGATTAACATTGGAGCCCCAAAAGACAATGTACTGTCTTTAGACTTTGTAATATCTCGGTAACCAATGGAGATAGAGCAAAGCTTCAAAATACTAAATTGTGTGTTTTTTTAGCTAAATCCAATGGTCAAAATAAAAATTTAAAATTTTTAAAATTTACATATGAAAAATGCGAAAAACCCATTTTTGGGGTACAAAACCCCCCAAAACTACCCCTTCCGGTGGGTCGATATGTCTGGTTTTCGAACTCATCCGAATAAACGTAGGATTACACATCTCTACCAAAT
The DNA here is from genome assembly GCA_030545055.2 of Neoaliturus tenellus. Lineage (NCBI taxonomy): Eukaryota > Metazoa > Arthropoda > Insecta > Hemiptera > Cicadellidae > Neoaliturus > Neoaliturus tenellus. Next base: position 34,986,357 of record CM061537.1, read on the forward strand.
TTGGTGTCGATCGGACCATTTTTACGAGAGTTATCGTGTCTAGGGACACATATATATATACATATATATATATATATATATATACATATATATATATATATATATATATATATATATATATAAATATAAATTTTAATGACTATTATTTTTGGTCTCTGGGCACCTCAAAACGAAAAAGTAACATGGTCCCGGGTTTAGGTCTTACCATGAGACCTACGGTAATAGCTTATTCCCTATGGGAAATTCGCTAAAACTTTATCAAACCATTAACTTTCTGGATAGATTAGTGGTTAGTGCTCGCCTTTGGATCCAAAGGTCGCTAGTTAAATCTCGAGAAGTTAGAAGCTTTTTAAGTTAAGGTTCGATGATGGACCCAATTTTGTCATTGGAATATCAATTAAAGATGGTATCTAACAATATATTGATAACAAGACCGGGGTTTAAACTATCCCCCTCAAAAAAAAAAAAAAAAAAAAAAAAAAAAAAAAAAAAAAAAAAACCAAACAAACAAAAAATCGATTACCATATACAACACGAGAAAGAAATAGAGGGAAGTAAAATTAACTGCTATGTCGTTAACAGTGAGAATAGCCAACAACAAAGAAATAATAACAAAAACCGATGCTCCTGTCAAAAGCATATCCGCAATGATAAAAAAGTACTTTATTTTTATCAAGTATATCAACAAGAATCGATGTAAACAAATTTAGCGATAAAAATGTCCTCTTTCAATGAATTATTTTAAAATTAGGAAATATGCTAATAAAAACGTACTCAGATAACCTGATTACTCAGTTAGTTAAGGAGGGGTTTAATGTATACTTTTAACGAAAGTGTTTGTACAAAGTGTATTACAGACTTTTAAAATGTTTAAAAAATGACTTTTGAGCACGTTTTTCCAGTAAGAGATAAAACCCTGATCAGAAGATTCAAAAATATTATTTTCCTACCACTGCATGGAAATAATCGCATTGACACACCTGTAACCCCTATGCAAAACAGTTCATTTCCGGTTTCCGTTTCTTTCCCGCTCTAGAGCGGCAATGATTCTTTACCGCACGCTAGATCAAACAGCAACTATAAATCAGCTGTTTAGCTGTTATTACAAACCATGCTACAGCTGTTATTCATTGTTGTCGTTTAGTAATTGCTTCTATTTTAGTTTGAGGTTATGTTTGATAGTTAACATTATGTTCCAAGTTCCAACAGAAACAAATACAAAATAATATAAATGACATTTTGTATACAATAAAACATGTAATATGCAACAATTATGTTGTTAGGAAAAATCTTGTGTGTATTACGAGCGCAAATAGTCATTGCCGCTCTCGAATTGTTTGGCCGTAATCTACAATTCTCGAGTGGCAATGACGTACTTTACGCTCTTATTACACAAATAGCTATTTATTCATATTTTCATAATATTTTGGAGTAAAATATTGAATTATAGACTAAAAAGAGTATGCATACCTTACACTCACTTCAATAGCTATAAATGTGAAGGTGTACATGAAGTACAATTAATCAGTTGTTACACCAATATATGACAGAACTCGCCTGTCTTCTAACACGGCGAACCAACTCAAATGTCAACTTTGATGAAATAACAATCAAGCAAGTTAACATTTTTGTTTAAACGTTGTTAAAAACAGTGCTACCGTCCATCGGAAAAAAATGTGGAAAATAAATAGAAAAATAGTATCAAATTTTACAGTATTAAAAATTTGTACAGGACATGTCTGTCAATTCAAATAAATGTTATGGTAGACAATACAATTTTTTTACATTACCAGTATTGAAAATCCGTGTAGAAATTAAACTAAATGTACACCATAACAATTCATTGAAAAAATAGCTGTAATCCATGCTTCGTTTTAAAATCCATGTAACGAAAAAACAATTAACGAATGGTTCTACCACAAAGTAGATACATAGTTAAATTTAAAAGTGTAGTGTCACAAAGCAAACAATTGTTTTATCACATAATGTAGAGGCCATAAAGAGCGTTGAGAGAGTCGTTAGCAGGTTTCACGTTCACTCAGGTTTCCTCCCATTAAATAAATCTGCTTTGTCGGAATATGGCTCGATGAGTGAAATTCATAAGAGTTTATGCTGAATAATTTTCTCTTGTCTCTCTTACAGTATTTGAAACATTGGTGTTTACAAAGTTTTATATAAAAGTTTTGGTGATTTGTTGTGTATTGCGGGTTATCATCTACCTATATCCATATAATTAATACGAGACATGTTTACTTTTGTACAAGGGACTCCTAGAGTTTTCCACAGCTTTTAATGATTTTGGCGTCATTGGATAAAGCTCAGCGTGAAGTTGTTTCTAAAGTAAATTGGTAAATATATATCCAAAAGGAAGAGCCCTTAGAAACCTCTTTAGTTATACAGTATATTTCCCCATTTTATTAACACTAGAAATCGCCTCCTGATCGAAATTCGATCAAAATTTCAGTTTATCTAAACCCAAGAAGTTTAAAAACATTCACAACAGCTGTCTATGAGTCAATAAATTGTCCTTCCTCCATAAGATTAACATTGGAACTTTGAAAGCCTGTGGGGCGTAGTCCTAGAGTCCGGTGTTAATTAGAATGAGATTCTGCTTATCTACAGGACTACACCTTTCTAACGGTATGCGCGAATCTCTTTTATGATGCACACGAGCTGAGAAAAAAGGAGGAAATGAAACATGCTTGCCTATTAATCCTATACTATAATACGAGGAATGTCTGAAGGGATGTGTGTTCCACGATCTCGCAATCTAGCTGTTAGATTTTGCTTAAAGTTTGCATTAAAGAGTGTTTTGGCCCAAAAATAAGTTTAGAAACAGCCTCAACCCCATGAAAAATCGAATTTGGTCTAAAATTAAGTTTTAAAATTGTAATTTTTAACATTAGTCTTATGGGTTGCTATTTTGGTAACGAAATAACAACGAAATGTAAACAAAAAGAAAGAAACATTAATGTTAAGCAGACTTTTTGAAACAGCTGTTAACTGTGAAGAGGTCTATAGTTGGTTGCTGGTGGAAATTTAATTGCTTTTTTACCATGACACTATAACAAAAGTGAATAAAAACCAACGAGCAAGGCTCGGTTAACCTGGTACTATATAGATTAATATGAGGAAATTTAAAAGATTTCTAAAGTTTAACAGCTGTCACGAATAAACACAGAACAGAGGGCATCTCTCTGTACATACCAAAGAGGTTATGTTTTAAACCTTGGAGGATACACTCACTGGTTAACGAACTGCATTAAAAAGCGTAAACAGTAAAAATTATCCAAATTATAAATGGCTCAATATCGAGCAAAAAGTACACTTGTTGGAAGAAAATTGCTTACTTCTTAAACTGCTCAACTTTCTCAAGGGTATCAAAAATTGTCTACGATTTGTAGTATTTACTGCGAGTAAAATTGGGAAATTCCAGTCGATAAGTACGGTTCACAATAATAATTTCAAACAATACAGGACATTATTGGTTTGATCTGTGAAATGCCATACTATGAATAGTATCTTTAAATCAGTAAATGTTAATTTTATCAGACCATTAATTAAAAAACCCGAATGATTGAACAGAAAATAAGGCTTTGAATTTAATTTTAAGCTCCATTTTGGTTATTTTTAATGTTTATTACAAAATATTATGATTCAAGCTAGAACAAACAAAAATAGTAGAACAAGTAAAACCAAAATTTAACTATTGCCCTTATACAAAATATATTACCAATAAAAATGAAGAATCCGACTAAGAATAATTAATTAGTTTATAATTCTGGCTTTTGCTAAAATTATGTAGAACAGTGCACGTAATGAGGCCCGTTGTAAGCGAGGTGCAGCCACGCAGCGCAGGTACGGTGCAAAGTGCAGTACAATGTACAGTATTGGGAGCTGATCCAGGGGGATTTGCGAGCCACCGTCGATTAGGGCGGCTTTCAGGGTAAGCTTTCAGTTTGTCAATTATTACATGACTAATTATAACTTCATACGGTTCATATTTTAATTTAAAGCGCTTCATGTAGAACAACTTAGTTGATTAGTTGAAATTAAATGTACTATCAACTTTAAATGATTCAGTCATTTAAGTATTCGACTTCGATTGTATTCGTTAGCTTTTGAATTGGTAACATTGAACTGGTAACAATTTTAACTAACCAATGCTGGTTTAACATGTACCATGCATTTCAGATTTTTTATGAGAACCTAGTTTGCTAGCAAATTATTAAGTTTAGCATAATTTGATCAATGTTTGTAGTATGCGTGTTTAATTAAGATTCCATTGTTTAATAGATTTTCACGTAAAAATTCCTAAAAAAAAACGTAGATTATAGGCAAGCCATCCAGTACAAAATGCCAATAGAAGGTGCTCAGGTTAGGAAAAGCTTTTATTATAGAAACTCAAAATTTCTACACAAAATTGCATTTATTTTTGGACTATTTTAACGTAAAAATCCACCATTTATAATATTGATGCGTATACAAAATCTACAGATAAAGTAATTTAATTTCGTAATTAATTTGTATAAATTAAAATATATGACGATATTCAAAACCAGGTAAATCTTCCAAAATATGAAATTTGTGTTACGTTTAGAAAGAAAGCATGTAAAAAAATACTTAAAACAACTTTAAATGGTAATATATTTAAATATTAACTAATAACAAAACCGAGTGCATCGTGAAATGGCAAAATGAACAGGAAATTAGAGAAGACACCTGACAGGGTTATATTACTTAACAGCGAAATGTAGCGTATCAAGGGAATTTATCATTTATAACTTAATACATAAACTTTAGAGCCTACATAATTATAGAATGTATTAAAATTTGCATATTTCCATGAAAATTGCTGGTTAAAAATAGACTTAACAAACTTAGATGCTTTATAAAACAAATCAAACATTAGTGTGGTGTATGTTTGCATTTTATACAAATCATTGCCCTTTTTTGTTGTAAAAGTATGTCACCTTATAGACTTGCTAATACTTTGTTAGCAATAATTATTAATTTATTTTGGTTATCATACAATCGGCAACGAAAATTTTAATCTCGGTGTTAAACCGGAAAATATTTTAATAAATAAATCCGGGGATGTTTTAACATTAGACCTACAAGTGCATTTACAAACGTATAAATAGTGTATGAAAATGTAAACTTACACGTTCGTATAAACGTAATGAATACACATACGAAATTATACAACCCATGGTAAAATCAAGTATATAATTCACAAAATTGAACACCAAATTAACTAATACACAGTATTGAATGGATAATCCGCCAGAACAACAAACAGATTGCCTGATTATGGTACATTATGTAATTAACCTGACCTATATATAATGTAGTGGGGCGTCAACTCCTACTATTGACATATCATATTCAAGCTGTTTATCAATCAGCCCATATAATAATGCGGTATTTTTCTTCTTTATTCTCTTTTTACTCTCCGTTTTTTAAAGTTATTTATTATGTACTTGGCCCAAGTTGACGAAAACAATTGCATGTAAATGCTTAAAGGATAATAAAGATTCTCATTCATTCTTTCTCATTCTCAAACTAATGAGTCGAGTGTAAGATTTAAAGTGATATTAAATAATCATGGAAGGAAATCAATATCCTGAAATAATGCATAATTAATTTTTATAAAAAAATTATCATGAACACGTAAGTTAATAATTTGTTCTTACTGAATTGTAAAATATGTAGTATCCTAATACTAGCAATGTCTGAAGGGATGTGTGTTCCACGATCTCGAAATCTAGCGGGTAGATTTTGCTTAAACGTTGCATTTTAGAGTGTTTAGCCCAAAAATAAGTTTAGAAAAGGCCTCAATCCCAAAAAATCGAGTTTTGTCTAAATTTAAGATTAAAAATCGTAATTTTTAACATTGCTCTTAAGGGTCGCGATTTTGGTAACGAATTAACAAAAAAAAGGTATACAAAAATTAAAGGAACATTTAAGCAGACTTTTCGAAACAGCTGTTAACTGTGAAGAGGTATAGTTGGTTGTTAGGGGGAATTCAACAGCTCTATTACCGGTACACTATATCAAAACTGAATTAAAAGCAACGAGCAAGGCTGGGTTAACCTGGTACTATGTGGTACTATTAAACAATACAGTTTATTGGTATATAATACTAAAAATTATAAAAAAGTGGTGATTGTTAGTTTATTTAACAAGCTTATGAAAACAACCATGTGAATAGTTTATAATGAAGACACACATTAACAATGTGTCGTTTTAATTTATTGTTTTAGTAATATACTTAAAATTGATTTTAAGACACTTGTGTAGGAATATCTACAGAATTAATGCTGAAAATATTTTTTTTTATATAATTATCGAGACATTAAATGGTGGTTTGCTGTTTGATATTCACTGATGATAGCCTATAAATTGTATGTGTTGACTTCGATAGGGTACTAAGTAATTGTGCAAATAAAAATGTTGTCGATAAGTTTCTCTTCTGGAATGAGTTTTCTTATTATGAAGATTCATTTAATTGATATGAATTGTCTGCAGTAAAATTTACATAACTATTTTTTCGACATTGTCATTAAAAAAAATTAAATAAAAAATACAACCTGTTTAAAAACATAAAATGAGGAGTACATGATATAATTTTTGTTCGGTCATAAGTTTTGTTTCATAATTATTTGGGTTCTATTTTAAAGGATTTCTTCATTTAAAATTAAAACATATTTAATTTTAATTTACAGTTAATAGTAAAATAGAGATGGCAATAGTTGTACGGAAGAAACAAGGTAAAAAATAAATTAAAGTATTAAGATAAACACTTTTTACCAGCATGATACGTGTTTGTTGTTTGTAATGAGAAAAAAAGCAAACGTGTACAACACTCAAAAATATATTCACACTTAAACTGCAAAGAATACAATAGGTAAAAAGATGGAAAGAAGAAGAAGAAGAAGAAGAAGAAGAAGGGAGGAGATAGAGAAGGGATATGAAAAGATGAAAAATGGCGATCGATTTCGATAGGACACACCGATCATCATCAGGCCCAAAGAGGGAATAACAGAACCAACATGACAGTAATACAAAAAACAAATGGCGTTATAGTCACATGATTCTTGTATTATTGGACAAAAATTGAACTAACGGAAAATCAAAGTGTACAGATTGATTCTCAATTGGTACAGTTTTTGGCCAATAGCAGGGAAGAAGGAAGTCATGTGACTATGACAAAATTTGTCTCTTGTATTGGTGTCCGCCATGTTGGTTCTGTTATTCTCTCTTTGGGCCTGATGATGATCGGTGTGTCCTATCGAAATTTATTTTTCCAATTTCCATCTTTTCATATACTTACCTTCTGTATTCTTTGCAGTATAGGCCCTAAGTGAAATATATTTAGTGTATATTATTGCTCTCCTGTTGTATTCATTGTACATAATGCTTTATTTATTGGAATGTTCTATTTATTGGGATGCTCTTATTTATTATTTATTTATCTCCTTCCTATTCATGGGCATCACTCACCTTTTTTTGTTTTGTAGTGCGAGACGACAAGTCCAATGATCCGTTGGGAATCCAACTTCGTTACTTGAATGTACATAAACACATACTGACACACACACACACACACACACATACACTGTCTCTACGCACTCCCGATATTTCGCGGAACCAAACAACGTTCCACGTCTTCAGGGGGGGAATTCCCTAGTTCGCCGGTTGCGTAATCGGTCCGAGCGTCTGACCACGACTGACCCTTCCTGCTGCGGCGGGGGGAGGGGTTTGTTTATCTTCCTTGATAAGACTGGGCTTTTGTTACCTGATCTAGTTGATGCCACAGTTATTTCATTCCTCACCACCTCCAAATACATCGCACTTACTTCTACCGATCAAGGAAGATAAACAAACCCCTCCCCCCGCCGCAGCAGGAAGGGTCAGTCGTGGTCAGACGCTCGGACCGATTACGCAACCGGCGAACTAGGGAATTCCCCCCCTGAAGACGTGGAACGTTGTTTGGTTCCGCGAAATATCGGGAGTGCGTAGAGACAGTGTATGTGTGTGTGTGTGTGTGTCAGTATGTGTTTATGTACATTCAAGTAACGAAGTTGGATTCCCAACGGATCATTGGACTTGTCGTCTCGCACTACAAAACAAAAAAAGGTGAGTGATGCCCATGAATAGGAAGGAGATAAATAGTATTCACCTCACCTACTAGAAAAAATGTCATTCAAAACTACTATTATTATTTATTGTGAATGTTTAAATTATTGCAAGTGAATTTGTTGTCACTCAGTCTTGTGCACGTTATTTTGTAAGTACTGTAAGATTGATATTGTGTTATGTAATTTGACGAGATCTATTGCACGTTTGTTGTTTAATGATCAATAAAGTCTATCTATCTATCTATCTATCTATCTATCTATCTATCTATTTTGAGTGTTGTAGACGTTTGTTTTTCATTTCTGGTGACAAGAAAAGTGAAAAGAATAAATAGTATAATTACGGTAAAAATAAAAAAATAACAGGACTAGAATTTAATTAACTCTTTGGGTTTCAAAATTTCCCAAGGAAAATCCCAAAAATCGCAAGTTACAAACGATCGATCACATATTAATAAAATCTATACAAAGTACGATTTTACACGATGTAAGATTTTAAAGTAATACCAAAATAACGCAATTGTGAATAAAATGTGCAGAAAACATTTTGGTTAACTAAAAAGAAAACATAATTTATAATAAATTTTGCGTAAATTCTTAAGATTTTTTCCCAATTACTTCACAAACTTTACTTCTACAAATACAGTTCATCTGCTGATTTTTGTCAAGTGTTATCATAACTCATTAAAAAACCTTTATTCGTTTTACAAAACCACATATTTAAGAACCACATATTTCCTCTTTGAACGCAAACAATGAAAACATTCTACCCATTAGGATGATGTATTGGCGCTATAATGGCTTGAGAACATTGATTCAATTGCCACAAACTAAATAACAATGATGTTCAACTTGACTGACACAGTTGTAAACTACACGATAGAAACTAACAGAGTAAACTACACTGGCGTTACAGTTCCACAAACATCATGGATAATCAGTACTTTGCTTCATCAACCGTTGAAAATCATTAGATTCCAGGAACTATTTGAAAACCCAACAATTGGTGCGAGCTGTTAACACAACTACATCCGATTGGCCCAATGACTATTGATGACTATTGTGCTGGCACTTGATATTATCATGTGTTTGATCTGACACCATCAATTGTAATGATTACAGCTAACATTTTTAATGAAATTAAACAAAATTAAACCTTTTTACAAAGAGAATAATTTAACGAATATTACGACAAAAATGTAAGGTGTACTGTATTTCCAACCGAGTTTATTAGTTAAATCATGAGCTGATTGGTGTTAGCTTTCAATTAAAATTTTAATAAATCTATTTAAAAATTATTCCATGTAACCAAGTTTTGTTCAAACTCTTCATTAAGCATATTTTAACATTAAATTACATTTCTGTGCTCTATAATAGAGGGAAATTATACACGAATATAATTAACAATACAAAATATTATGATGATAATTTGATAGGTTCGGACTTCTCTTAAATTGAATTGTTGTGTAACTGTAATACTTTTTTTAGGATTAGATATGAATTATTACAACGGATAGGAAAGACTACAATAAATCAACATTTTATGTTTTATCATGAATCATATGTTTAGTACTATTTCAATGTCACATTAAAGAGAAAAGTATATAAAAAAAATACTTCTTGAAGTTTAAAAAATCCAATTCAGATCGTAACACGAAAATATTAAAAATATTTGCATTAAACAATAATGTAAACTGCCAACTACATATATTGAAGTTCTCTTGAAAGGTTTTACTTTTACAGCAGTAAAATTTTAAATATCTCATAGCTTGTCAGCTTTAAACGAAGAAGATGACTAAAGGCGTAAAAGTGTAATTAATTAAATCACGATTAACCGCTACAACTTGCGAAAACTTTAAACAAATTCATAGCAAAAAGACGATATTTTATTTAAACCACGACGGAATTAATTGCCTCCTTTACAGAAGTGGTGTTTGAGAGGCTGGCAGCCAGCGTTGCCATGGCAACGACCGCGACTTAACAACAATCGGCTATGGGACGATAGAGCTGGCATTGTGGCGGGCTTTATAGACTACGAAGCTGGAATTAATAAACCAACCTTATACGTACCCGGGGGCAATACCACGAAAATTCCAAGCTAAACGTTCTGGTTAATGGCGGTGACTTTGTGAAATGATAATCTTTCAAATAATTCTGGGAATTTAATTTAACACAATGTACTTTTCTAAATAAAATTTAGTATTGGGTGTGTTACATGCAGTTAATTGCCGAACATTTCGTAATGTATGTTTTAGAAATATAGTGGTTAACCTTACAAAATTTTTTTACGATCTATAAAGCTGTATTAAATTGAAGCGTTAAGAGAATGTACTGTGGAATTTACAATAGTATGCTTAGAAGATTTATTTTGCTTTCATTAACACGTTGAGTGCGGCAAAGAATATCGGAAATCTTTCCCGCGGGCCTGAAAAATTTTTTTTCATAAAATCTTACTTTTTGTCTCCAGAAGTCCAGATCGAGGCGGCAAACTGGCGTTCTTGCATTATTTCACCAAAAAAATGGCGTCCAAAAGTGCAGGTCTCCGGTGACCGAGCCGGCCCGCGCAACGACAATACACAGTTTTTTGGAACACAATATCGAATTTTTACATTAAAATGTTTAATATAATTATAATAATGTTCAATAGAATTATAACTAATATTTCCAACTATTTACCGCCCCTTCCCTTCCACCCTCCCAACAACCATTGTTTTTTTTTTACTCAAACTTCGCCAAGGTACTGGTCGAAGCATTTCTATCATTGGGGGTCCATTTTAAATAAAAGGCGATAAAACTAATATAAAAAAATATTAAACATAATATTGTGTCACAAAAAACACCAAAACATGGAAATAACACTTCATAAAGAATTAAAAAGTAATTAAAAAAGTTCAGGTCACAATGGACCGGAGCCGGCCCACGGGAACGGCGGGCGACGCACAACCGAAAGAAGGCAGGTTGCCCTGGTAACGCACGTATAAACAACTCCGAACTACTCCGCAACCCAGGGCCACATTGACTGATTCATTTCGCCGAGTCACGGCCGGCGACACGTGACCGGGCAGGCCGGCGTGCGCGTTTCGCTACCGGTCACCGGTGACCGAGCCGCACCCAAAGTGTTAATAATGCAATTTAAAATTTAATTCACAGCTTACAGTGCAAAAATTTACAAAGTGTATTCATATATATGTGTTTCGAAAATAAAGTGTCTGCAACAGGGTAAAAGAAATTTATTAGCCAATGTTAAAAATAGCGTTTGAACAAATTATTAAACAATAAAAAGGGGCATACGCTAAAAATTAGGAAATGCCTTAAGGTTTATTACATTAAAATTATTATAATTTAAAATAGACAATGACTTGATTTTTCTAAACCATACAGTGTCCAACTGCAAATAAAATAAATTTGAAATGTTAAAAAAAAACTAAAAAAACCATTAATTAAAAATAAACCAATTTTTTTCATGGCATCAATAAAAACAATGAAACTGTATTGCTGTACACGGTTAGTCACATGGCTACATGATCAGCTACAGTGGCGGCGATGTGCTTCACTAAACAGATAGTTAACAGCATCTGCCGCTGTGTACAGCGCTATCACTGGTAGTAACAAACAGCTACACCGCCAGGCTCAGTGTCAATACAGCCACTATTGTACACGGTTAGTCACATGGCTACATGATCAGCTACAGTGGCGGCGATGTGCTTCACTAAACAGATAGTTAACAGCATCTGCCGCTGTGTACAGCGCTATCACTTGCAGTAACAAACAGCTACACCGCCAGGCTCAGTGTCAATACAGCCACTGTTGTACACGCTTAGTCACATGGCCAAATGATCAGCTACAGTGGCGGCGATGTGCTTCACTAAACAGATAGTTAACAGCATCTGCCGTTGTGTACAGCGCTATCTCGCGCCGGGTAACAAACAGCTACACCGCCAGGCTCAGTGTCAATACAGCCACTGTTGTACACGGTTAGTCACATGGCTACATGATCAGCTACAGTGGCGGCGATGTGCTTCACTAAACAGATAGTTAACAGCATCTGCCGCTGTGTACAGCGCTATCACTTGCAGTAACAAACAGCTACACCGCCAGGCTCAGTGTCAATACAGCCACTGTTGTACACGCTTAGTCACATGGCCAAATGATCAGCTACAGTGGCGGCGATGTGCTTCACTAAACAGATAGTTAACAGCATCTGCCGCTTTGTACACCGCTATCTCGTGCAGTAACAAACAGCTACATCGCCAGGCTCAGTGTCAATATAGCCACTGTTGTACACGCTTAGTCACATGGCCAAATGATCAGCTACAGTGGCGGCGATGTGCTTCACTAAACAGATAGTTAACAGCATCTGCCGCTGTGTACAGCGCTATCTCGTGCAGTAACAAACAGCCACATCGCCAGGCTCAGTGTCAATACAGCCACTGTTGTACACGGTTAGTCGGATAGCCAAATGATCAGCTACAGTGGCGGCGATGTGCTTCACTAAACAGATAGTTAACAGCATCTGCCGCTGTGTACACCGCTATCTCGCGCAGTAACAAACAGCTACACGCCAGGCTCAGTGTCAATACAGCCACTGTTGTACACGGTTAGTCTGATGGCCAAATGATCAGCTACAGTGGCGGCGATGTGCTTCACTAAACAGATAGTTAACAGCATCTGCCGCTGTGTACACCGCTATCTCGCGCCGTGTAACAAACAGCTACATCGCCAGGCTCAGTGTCAATACAGCCACTGTTGTACACGGTTAGTCGGATAGCCAAATGATCAGCTACAGTGGCGGCGATGTGCTTCACTAAACAGATAGTTAACAGCATCTGCCGCTGTGTACACCGCTATCTCGCGCCGTGTAACAAACAGCTACATCGCCAGGCTCAGTGTCAATACAGCCACTGTTGTACACGGTTAGTCGGATAGCCAAATGATCAGCTACAGTGGCGGTGATGTGCTTCACTAAACAGATAGTTAACAGCCTCTGCCGCTGTGTACAGCGCTATCTCTTGCACTAACAAACAGCTACACGCCAGGCTCAGTGTCAATACAGCCACTGGTGTACACGGTTAGTCGGATAGCCAAATGATCAGCTACAGTGGCGGTGATGTGCTTCACTAAACAGATAGTTAACAGCCTCTGCCGCTGTGTACAGCGCTATCTCGTGCAGTAACAAACAGCTACATCGCCAGGCTCAGTGTCAATACAGCCACTGTTGTACACGGTTAGTCACATGGCCAAATGATCAGCTACAGTGGCGGCGATGTGCTTCACTAAACAGATAGTTAACAGCCTCTGCCGCTGTGTACAGCGCTATCTCTTGCAGTAACAAACAGCTACACGCCAGGCTCAGTGTCAATACAGCCACTGTTGTACACGGTTAGTCGGATAGCCAAATGATCAGCTACAGTGGCGGTGATGTGCTTCACTAAACAGATAGTTAACAGCCTCTGCCGCTGTGTACAGCGCTATCTCGTGCAGTAACAAACAGCTACACGCCAGGCTCAGTGTCAATACAGCCACTGTTGTACACGGTTAGTCGGATAGCCAAATGATCAGCTACAGTGGCGGTGATGTGCTTCACTAAACAGATAGTTAACAGCCTCTGCCGCTGTGTACAGCGCTATCTCGTGCAGTAACAAACAGCTACATCGCCAGGCTCAGTGTCATACAGCCACTGTTGTACACGGTTAGTCTGATGGCTACATGATCAGCTACAGTGGCGGCGATGTGCTTCACTAAACAGATAGTTAACAGCATCTGCCGCTGTGTACACCGCTATCTCGCGCAGTAACAAACAGCTACATCGCCAGGCTCAGTGTCATACAGCCACTGTTGTACACGGTTAGTCTGATGGCTACATGATCAGCTACAGTGGCGGTGATGTGCTTCACTAAACAGATAGTTAACAGCCTCTGCCGCTGTGTACAGCGCTATCTCTTGCAGTAACAAACAGCTACACGCCAGGCTCAGTGTCAATACAGCCACTGTTGTACACGGTTAGTCGGATAGCCAAATGATCAGCTACAGTGGCGGTGATGTGCTTCACTAAACAGATAGTTAACAGCCTCTGCCGCTGTGTACAGCGCTATCTCGTGCAGTAACAAACAGCTACATCGCCAGGCTCAGTGTCATACAGCCACTGTTGTACACGGTTAGTCTGATGGCTACATGATCAGCTACAGTGGCGGCGATGTGCTTCACTAAACAGATAGTTAACAGCATCTGCCGCTGTGTACACCGCTATCTCGCGCAGTAACAAACAGCTACATCGCCAGGCTCAGTGTCATACAGCCACTGTTGTACACGGTTAGTCTGATAGCTACATGATCAGCTACAGTGGCGGTGATGTGCTTCACTAAACAGATAGTTAACAGCATCTGCCGCTGTGTACAGCGCTATCTCGCACAGTAACAAACAGCTATACCGTCAGGCTCAGTGTCAATACAGCCACTGTTGTACACGGTTAGTCGGGTAGCCAAATGATCAGCTACAGTGGCGGCGATGTGCTTCACTAAACAGATAGTTAACAGCCTCTGCCGCTGTGTACACCGCTATCTCGCGCCGTGTAACAAACAGCTACATCGCCAGGCTCAGTGTCAATACAGCCACTGTTGTACACGGTTAGTCGGATAGCCAAATGATCAGCTACAGTGGCGGCGATGTGCTTCACTAAACAGATAGTTAACGGCCTCTGCCGCTGTGTACAGCGCTATCTCGTGCAGTAACAAACAGCTACATCGTCAGGCTCAGTGTCAATACAGCCACTGTTGTACACGGTTAGTCGGATAGCCAAATGATCAGCTACAGTGGCGGCGATGTGCTTCACTAAACAGATAGTTAACAGCCTCTGCCGCTGTGTACAGAGCTATCTCGCGCCGTGTAACAATCAGCTACATCGCCAGGCTCAGTGTCAATACAGCCACTGTTGTACACGGTTAGTCTGATGGCCAAATGATCAGCTACAGTGGGGGTGATGTGCTTCACTAAACAGATAGTTAACAGCCTCTGCCGCTGTGTACAGCGCTATCTCGTGCAGTAACAAACAGCTACACGCCAGGCTCAGTGTCATACAGCCACTGTTGTACACGGTTAGTCTGATGGCCAAATGATCAGCTACAGTGGCGGTGATATGATTCACTAAACAGATAGTTAACAGCATCTGCCGCTGTGTACAGCGCTATCTCGCGCCGTGTAACAAACAGCTACATCGCCAGGCTCAGTGTCAATACAGCCACTGTTGTACACGGTTAGTCTGATGGCCAAATGATCAGCTACAGTGGCGGCGATGTGCTTCACTAAACAGATAGTTAACAGCATCTGCCGCTGTGTACACCGCTATCTCGTGCAGTAACAAACAGCTACATCGTCAGGCTCAGTGTCAATACAGCCACTGTTGTACACGGTTAGTCGGATAGCCAAATGATCAGCTACAGTGGCGGCGATGTGCTTCACTAAACAGATAGTTAACAGCCTCTGCCGCTGTGTACAGCGCTATCTCGCGCCGTGTAACAAACAGCTACATCGCCAGGCTCAGTGTCAATACAGCCACTGTTGTACACGGTTAGTCTGATGGCCAAATGATCAGCTACAGTGGGGGTGATGTGCTTCACTAAACAGATAGTTAACAGCATCTGCCGCTGTGTACAGCGCTATCTCTTGCAGTAACAAACAGCTACACGCCAGGCTCAGTGTCAATACAGCCACTGTTGTACACGGTTAGTCGGATAGCCAAATGATCAGCTACAGTGGCGGTGATGTGCTTCACTAAACAGATAGTTAACAGCCTCTGCCGCTGTGTACAGCGCTATCTCGTGCAGTAACAAACAGCTACACGCCAGGCTCAGTGTCAATACAGCCACTGTTGTACACGGTTAGTCGGATAGCCAAATGATCAGCTACAGTGGCGGTGATGTGCTTCACTAAACAGATAGTTAACAGCCTCTGCCGCTGTGTACAGCGCTATCTCGTGCAGTAACAAACAGCTACATCGCCAGGCTCAGTGTCATACAGCCACTGTTGTACACGGTTAGTCTGATGGCTACATGATCAGCTACAGTGGCGGCGATGTGCTTCACTAAACAGATAGTTAACAGCATCTGCCGCTGTGTACACCGCTATCTCGCGCAGTAACAAACAGCTACATCGCCAGGCTCAGTGTCATACAGCCACTGTTGTACACGGTTAGTCTGATGGCTACATGATCAGCTACAGTGGCGGTGATGTGCTTCACTAAACAGATAGTTAACAGCCTCTGCCGCTGTGTACAGCGCTATCTCGCGCCGTGTAACAAACAGCTACATCGCCAGGCTCAGTGTCAATACAGCCACTGTTGTACACGGTTAGTCTGATGGCCAAATGATCAGCTACAGTGGGGGTGATGTGCTTCACTAAACAGATAGTTAACAGCATCTGCCGCTGTGTACAGCGCTATCTCTTGCAGTAACAAACAGCTACACGCCAGGCTCAGTGTCAATACAGCCACTGTTGTACACGGTTAGTCGGATAGCCAAATGATCAGCTACAGTGGCGGTGATGTGCTTCACTAAACAGATAGTTAACAGCCTCTGCCGCTGTGTACAGCGCTATCTCGTGCAGTAACAAACAGCTACACGCCAGGCTCAGTGTCAATACAGCCACTGTTGTACACGGTTAGTCGGATAGCCAAATGATCAGCTACAGTGGCGGTGATGTGCTTCACTAAACAGATAGTTAACAGCCTCTGCCGCTGTGTACAGCGCTATCTCGTGCAGTAACAAACAGCTACATCGCCAGGCTCAGTGTCATACAGCCACTGTTGTACACGGTTAGTCTGATGGCTACATGATCAGCTACAGTGGCGGCGATGTGCTTCACTAAACAGATAGTTAACAACATCTGCCGCTGTGTACACCGCTATCTCGCGCAGTAACAAACAGCTACATCGCCAGGCTCAGTGTCATACAGCCACTGTTGTACACGGTTAGTCTGATGGCTACATGATCAGCTACAGTGGCGGTGATGTGCTTCACTAAACAGATAGTTAACAGCCTCTGCCGCTGTGTACAGCGCTATCTCTTGCAGTAACAAACAGCTACACGCCAGGCTCAGTGTCAATACAGCCACTGTTGTACACGGTTAGTCGGATAGCCAAATGATCAGCTACAGTGGCGGTGATGTGCTTCACTAAACTGATAGTTAACAGCCTCTGCCGCTGTGTACAGCGCTATCTCGTGCAGTAACAAACAGCTACATCGCCAGGCTCAGTGTCATACAGCCACTGTTGTACACGGTTAGTCTGATGGCTACATGATCAGCTACAGTGGCGGCGATGTGCTTCACTAAACAGATAGTTAACAGCATCTGCCGCTGTGTACACCGCTATCTCGCGCAGTAACAAACAGCTACATCGCCAGGCTCAGTGTCATACAGCCACTGTTGTACACGGTTAGTCTGATGGCTACATGATCAGCTACAGTGGCGGTGATGTGCTTCACTAAACAGATAGTTAACAGCATCTGCCGCTGTGTACAGCGCTATCTCGCACAGTAACAAACAGCTATACCGTCAGGCTCAGTGTCAATACAGCCACTGTTGTACACGGTTAGTCGGGTAGCCAAATGATCAGCTACAGTGGCGGCGATGTGCTTCACTAAACAGATAGTTAACAGCCTCTGCCGCTGTGTACACCGCTATCTCGCGCCGTGTAACAAACAGCTACATCGCCAGGCTCAGTGTCAATACAGCCACTGTTGTACACGGTTAGTCGGATAGCCAAATGATCAGCTACAGTGGCGGCGATGTGCTTCACTAAACAGATAGTTAACAGCCTCTGCCGCTGTGTACAGCGCTATCTCGCGCCGTGTAACAAACAGCTACATCGTCAGGCTCAGTGTCAATACAGCCACTGTTGTACACGGTTAGTCGGATAGCCAAATGATCAGCTACAGTGGCGGCGATGTGCTTCACTAAACAGATAGTTAACAGCATCTGCCGCTGTGTACACCGCTATCTCGCGCAGTAACAAACAGCTACATCGCCAGGCTCAGTGTCAATACAGCCACTGTTGTACACGGTTAGTCGGATAGCCAAATGATCAGCTACAGTGGCGGCGATGTGCTTCACTAAACAGATAGTTAACAGCATCTGCCGCTGTGTACACCGCTATCTCTTGCAGTAACAAACAGCTACATCGCCAGGCTCAGTGTCAATACAGCCACTGTTGTACACGGTTAGTCGGATAGCCAAATGATCAGCTACAGTGGCGGCGATGTGCTTCACTAAACAGATAGTTAACAGCCTCTGCCGCTGTGTACACCGCTATCTCGCGCAGTAACAAACAGCTATACCGTCAGGCTCAGTGTCAATACAGCCACTGTTGTACACGGTTAGTCGGATAGCCAAATGATCAGCTACAGTGGCGGCGATGTGCTTCACTAAACAGATAGTTAACAGCATCTGCCGCTGTGTACAGCGCTATCTCGCGCAGTAACAAACAGCTACATCGTCAGGCTCAGTGTCAATACAGCCACTGTTGTACACGGTTAGTCGGATAGCAAAATGATCAGCTACAGTGGCGGCGATGTGCTTCACTAAACAGATAGTTAACAGCCTCTGTCGCTGTGTACAGCGCTATCTCGCGCCGTGTAACAAACAGCTACATCGCCAGGCTCAGTGTCAATACAGCCACTGTTGTACACGGTTAGTCGGATAGCCAAATGATCAGCTACAGTGGCGGCGATGTGCTTCACTAAACAGATAGTTAACAGCATCTGCCGCTGTGTACACCGCTATCTCGCGCAGTAACAAACAGCTACACGCCAGGCTCAGTGTCAATACAGCCACTGTTGTACACGGTTAGTCGGATGGCCTAATGATCAGCTACAGTAGCGGCGATGTGCTTCACTAAACAGATAGTTATCAGCATCTGCCGCTGTGTACACCGCTATCTCGCGCAGTAACAAACAGCTATACCGTCAGGCTCAGTGTCAATACAGCCACTGTTGTACACGGTTAGTCGGATAGCCAAATGATCAGCTACAGTGGCGGCGATGTGCTTCACTAAACAGATAGTTAACAGCCTCTGCCGCTGTGTACACCGCTATCTCGCGCCGTGTAACAAACAGCTACATCGCCAGGCTCAGTGTCAATACAGCCACTGTTGTACACGGTTAGTCGGATAGCCAAATGATCAGCTACAGTGGCGGCGATGTGCTTCACTAAACAGATAGTTAACGGCCTCTGCCGCTGTGTACAGCGCTATCTCGTGCAGTAACAAACAGCTACATCGTCAGGCTCAGTGTCAATACAGCCACTGTTGTACACGGTTAGTCGGATAGCCAAATGATCAGCTACAGTGGCGGCGATGTGCTTCACTAAACAGATAGTTAACAGCCTCTGCCGCTGTGTACAGAGCTATCTCGCGCCGTGTAACAAACAGCTACATCGCCAGGCTCAGTGTCAATACAGCCACTGTTGTACACGGTTAGTCTGATGGCCAAATGATCAGCTACAGTGGGGGTGATGTGCTTCACTAAACAGATAGTTAACAGCCTCTGCCGCTGTGTACAGCGCTATCTCGTGCAGTAACAAACAGCTACACGCCAGGCTCAGTGTCATACAGCCACTGTTGTACACGGTTAGTCTGATGGCCAAATGATCAGCTACAGTGGCGGTGATATGATTCACTAAACAGATAGTTAACAGCATCTGCCGCTGTGTACAGCGCTATCTCGCGCCGTGTAACAAACAGCTACATCGCCAGGCTCAGTGTCAATACAGCCACTGTTGTACACGGTTAGTCTGATGGCCAAATGATCAGCTACAGTGGCGGCGATGTGCTTCACTAAACAGATAGTTAACAGCATCTGCCGCTGTGTACACCGCTATCTCGTGCAGTAACAAACAGCTACATCGTCAGGCTCAGTGTCAATACAGCCACTGTTGTACACGGTTAGTCGGATAGCCAAATGATCAGCTACAGTGGCGGCGATGTGCTTCACTAAACAGATAGTTAACAGCCTCTGCCGCTGTGTACAGCGCTATCTCGCGCCGTGTAACAAACAGCTACATCGTCAGGCTCAGTGTCAATACAGCCACTGTTGTACACGGTTAGTCGGATAGCCAAATGATCAGCTACAGTGGCGGTGATGTGCTTCACTAAACAGGTAGTTAACAGCCTCTGCCGCTGTGTACAGCGCTATCTCTTGCAGTAACAAACAGCTACACGCCAGGCTCAGTGTCAATACAGCCACTGTTGTACACGGTTAGTCGGATAGCCAAATGATCAGCTACAGTGGCGGTGATGTGCTTCACTAAACAGATAGTTAACAGCCTCTGCCGCTGTGTACAGCGCTATCTCGTGCAGTAACAAACAGCTACATCGCCAGGCTCAGTGTCATACAGCCACTGTTGTACACGGTTAGTCTGATGGCTACATGATCAGCTACAGTGGCGGCGATGTGCTTCACTAAACAGATAGTTAACAGCATCTGCCGCTGTGTACACCGCTATCTCGCGCAGTAACAAACAGCTACATCGCCAGGCTCAGTGTCATACAGCCACTGTTGTACACGGTTAGTCTGATGGCTACATGATCAGCTACAGTGGCGGTGATGTGCTTCACTAAACAGATAGTTAACAGCATCTGCCGCTGTGTACAGCGCTATCTCGCACAGTAACAAACAGCTATACCGTCAGGCTCAGTGTCAATACAGCCACTGTTGTACACGGTTAGTCGGGTAGCCAAATGATCAGCTACAGTGGCGGCGATGTGCTTCACTAAACAGATAGTTAACAGCCTCTGCCGCTGTGTACACCGCTATCTCGCGCCGTGTAACAAACAGCTACATCGCCAGGCTCAGTGTCAATACAGCCACTGTTGTACACGGTTAGTCGGATAGCCAAATGATCAGCTACAGTGGCGGCGATGTGCTTCACTAAACAGATAGTTAACAGCCTCTGCCGCTGTGTACAGCGCTATCTCGCGCCGTGTAACAAACAGCTACATCGCCAGGCTCAGTGTCAATACAGCCACTGTTGTACACGGTTAGTCGGATAGCCAAATGATCAGCTACAGTGGCGGCGATGTGCTTCACTAAACAGATAGTTAACAGCATCTGCCGCTGTGTACACCGCTATCTCGCGCAGTAACAAACAGCTACATCGCCAGGCTCAGTGTCAATACAGCCACTGTTGTACACGGTTAGTCGGATAGCCAAATGATCAGCTACAGTGGCGGCGATGTGCTTCACTAAACAGATAGTTAACAGCATCTGCCGCTGTGTACACCGCTATCTCTTGCAGTAACAAACAGCTACATCGCCAGGCTCAGTGTCAATACAGCCACTGTTGTACACGGTTAGTCGGATAGCCAAATGATCAGCTACAGTGGCGGCGATGTGCTTCACTAAACAGATAGTTAACAGCCTCTGCCGCTGTGTACACCGCTATCTCGCGCAGTAACAAACAGCTATACCGTCAGGCTCAGTGTCAATACAGCCACTGTTGTACACGGTTAGTCGGATAGCCAAATGATCAGCTACAGTGGCGGCGATGTGCTTCACTAAACAGATAGTTAACAGCATCTGCCGCTGTGTACAGCGCTATCTCGCGCAGTAACAAACAGCTACATCGTCAGGCTCAGTGTCAATACAGCCACTGTTGTACACGGTTAGTCGGATAGCCAAATGATCAGCTACAGTGGCGGCGATGTGCTTCACTAAACAGATAGTTAACAGCCTCTGTCGCTGTGTACAGCGCTATCTCGCGCCGTGTAACAAACAGCTACATCGCCAGGCTCAGTGTCAATACAGCCACTGTTGTACACGGTTAGTCGGATAGCCAAATGATCAGCTACAGTGGCGGCGATGTGCTTCACTAAACAGATAGTTAACAGCATCTGCCGCTGTGTACACCGCTATCTCGCGCAGTAACAAACAGCTACACGCCAGGCTCAGTGTCAATACAGCCACTGTTGTACACGGTTAGTCGGATGGCCTAATGATCAGCTACAGTAGCGGCGATGTGCTTCACTAAACAGATAGTTAACAGCATCATCCGCTGTGTACACCGCTATCTCGCGCAGTAACAAACAGCTATACCGTCAGGCTCAGTGTCAATACAGCCACTGTTGTACACGGTTAGTCGGATAGCCAAATGATCAGCTACAGTGGCGGCGATGTGCTTCACTAAACAGATAGTTAACAGCCTCTGCCGCTGTAGACACCGCTATCTCGCGCCGTGTAACAATCAGCTACATCGCCAGGCTCAGTGTCAATACAGCCACTGTTGTACACGGTTAGTCGGATAGCCAAATGATCAGCTACAGTGGCGGCGATGTGCTTCACTAAACAGATAGTTAACGGCCTCTGCCGCTGTGTACAGCGCTATCTCGTGCAGTAACAAACAGCTACATCGTCAGGCTCAGTGTCAATACAGCCACTGTTGTACACGGTTAGTCGGATAGCCAAATGATCAGCTACAGTGGCGGCGATGTGCTTCACTAAACAGATAGTTAACAGCCTCTGCCGCTGTGTACAGAGCTATCTCGCGCCGTGTAACAATCAGCTACATCGCCAGGCTCAGTGTCAATACAGCCACTGTTGTACACGGTTAGTCTGATGGCCAAATGATCAGCTACAGTGGGGGTGATGTGCTTCACTAAACAGATAGTTAACAGCCTCTGCCGCTGTGTACAGCGCTATCTCGTGCAGTAACAAACAGCTACACGCCAGGCTCAGTGTCATACAGCCACTGTTGTACACGGTTAGTCTGATGGCCAAATGATCAGCTACAGTGGCGGTGATATGATTCACTAAACAGATAGTTAACAGCATCTGCCGCTGTGTACAGCGCTATCTCGCGCCGTGTAACAAACAGCTACATCGCCAGGCTCAGTGTCAATACAGCCACTGTTGTACACGGTTAGTCTGATGGCCAAATGATCAGCTACAGTGGCGGCGATGTGCTTCACTAAACAGATAGTTAACAGCATCTGCCGCTGTGTACACCGCTATCTCGTGCAGTAACAAACAGCTACATCGTCAGGCTCAGTGTCAATACAGCCACTGTTGTACACGGTTAGTCGGATAGCCAAATGATCAGCTACAGTGGCGGCGATGTGCTTCACTAAACAGATAGTTAACAGCCTCTGCCGCTGTGTACAGCGCTATCTCGCGCCGTGTAACAAACAGCTACATCGCCAGGCTCAGTGTCAATACAGCCACTGTTGTACACGGTTAGTCTGATGGCCAAATGATCAGCTACAGTGGGGGTGATGTGCTTCACTAAACAGATAGTTAACAGCATCTGCCGCTGTGTACACCGCTATCTCGCGCCGTGTAACAAACAGCTACATTGCCAGGCTCAGTGTCAATACAGCCACTGTTGTACACGGTTAGTCTGATGGCCAAATGATCAGCTACAGTGGCGGCGATGTCCTTCACTAAACAGATAGTTAACAGCCTCTGCCGCTGTGTACAGCGCTATCTCGCGCCGTGTAACAAACAGCTACATCGCCAGGCTCAGTGTCAATACAGCCACTGTTGTACACGGTTAGTCACATGGCCAAATGATCAGCTACAGTGGCGGCGATGTGCTTCACTAAACAGATAGTTAACAGCATCTGCCGCTGTGTACAGCGCTATCTCGCGCCGTGTAACAAACAGCTACATCGCCAGGCTCAGTGTCAATACAGCTACTGTTGTACACGGTTAGTCACATGGCCAAATGATCAGCTACAGTGGCGGCGATGTGCTTCACTAAACAGATAGTTAACAGCATCTGCCGCTGTGTACACCGCTATCTCGCGCAGTAACAAACAGCTACATCGCCAGGCTCAGTGTCAATATAGCCACTGTTGTACACGGTTAGTCACATGGCCAAATGATCAGCTACAGTGGCGGCGATGTGCTTCACTAAACAGATAGTTAACAGCATCTGCCGCTGTGTACACCGCTATCTCGCGCAGTAACAAACAGCTACATCGCCAGGCTTAGTGTCAATACAGCCACTGTTGTACACGGTTAGTCACATGGCCAAATGATCAGCTACAGTGGCGGCGATGTGCTTCACTAAACAGATAGTTAACAGCATCTGCCGCTGTGTACACCGCTATCTCGCGCAGTAACAAACAGCTACATCGCCAGGCTCAGTGTCAATACAGCCACTGTTGTACACGGTTAGTCACATGGCCAAATGATCAGCTACAGTGGCGGCGATGTGCTTCACTAAACAGATAGTTAACAGCATCGGCCGCTGTGTACAGCGCTATCTCGCGCCGTGTAACAAACAGCTACATCGCCAGGCACAGTGTCAATACAGCCACTGTTGTACACGGTTAGTCACATGGCCAAATGATCAGCTACAGTGGCGGCGATGTGCTTCACTAAACAGATAGTTAACAGCCTCTGCCGCTGTGTACAGCGCTATCTCGCGCCGTGTAACAAACAGCTACATCGCCAGGCTCAGTGTCAATACAGCCACTGTTGTACACGGTTAGTCGGATGGCCAAATGATCAGCTACAGTGGCGGCGATGTGCTTCACTAAACAGATAGTTAACAGCATCTGCCGCTGTGTACAGCGCTATCTCGCGCCGTGTAACAAACAGCTACATCGCCAGGCTCAGTGTCAATACAGCCACTGTTGTACACGGTTAGTCGGATAGCCAAATGATCAGCTACAGTGGCGGCGATGTGCTTCACTAAACAGATAGTTAACAGCCTCTGCCGCTGTGTACAGCGCTATCTCGCGCCGTGTAACAAACAGCTACATCGCCAGGCTCAGTGTCAATACAGCCACTGTTGTACACGGTTAGTCACATGGCCAAATGATCAGCTACAGTGGCGGCGATGTGCTTCACTAAACAGATAGTTAACAGCATCTGCCGCTGTGTACACCGCTATCTCGTGCAGTAACAAACAGCTACATCGCCAGGCTCAGTGTCAATACAGCCACTGTTGTGCGGCAGCTTTGCCTAGTCCCCTTGTTGGACCGGATGAGTAGACAATGCATTAATTAAATTTTACTGAGTCAGTACCGGATCATCTCTATTTATTGTTAATTTGTGTGGTTAGTTTACAGAATAACTCTATCCAATATATCACTTTGATAACGCAAATGGAAAATATAATTTGGCAGTTAGTCATAAGATGTTGTCAGAAAACCTAACGTTTACATTATCCATATATATAAGCTGATAATTAATTTTACTACTACTTTTAAATATTGAAATGAAATTTTCTTCTAATATACGATTCGGTTTGCAGTACTTATTGCGTGTTGCAAATGAATTCTTACATAGTTGAAATTGTCCTACATCATAACGAACAAATAGTTACTCCAATTCCCCCGATCGAACGAAACGAATAACGAAACGGAATTTCTAAAGTTGTGTTTCATTAAAACTTTTTTATAAGTCCCTTATTAGTTAACACAACTAAACTTAGCATTATCAAATAGATGAAACTTTTGATGTAATTCACCGGATGTCTATTACAGTTTCGCTAAATCTACCCGTGACCTTATTGTTTTAGCGGATTTAAATTTTAAAATCTTTTCTTCATTTAAATTTTTTAAAGTTTTACTTCACTTCGCCGAAAATAATAGCGCTATCCTATCACGGTTAAAACGATCGACGCGCCATTTTAATTCGGAACACTTTATTCGGTTCCGTTAAGGTAAACGGAACGGGAGGGCCGCGAACTGTGGACGTAAACGCTTATTGCGCGCAGTGAATTAGAAAGCGTGAAATCAACAATCGAGAGCGCGGATCCGGGGAACCACCTCCGAGTAGTGACAGGTCTACAGCTCTATAGCTCAACAGCTCTTCAGCTCTACAGCTTAACAGCTCAACAGCTCAACAGCTCAACAGCTCAACAGCTCAACAGCTCAACAGCTCAACGGCTCTACAGCTCTACAGCTCTACAGCTCCACAGCTCTACAGCTCTACAGCTCTACAGCTCAACAGCTCAACAGCTCAACGGCTCTACAGCTCTACAGCTCCACAGCTCTACAGCTCTACAGCTCTACAGCTCAACAGCTCAACAGCTCAACGGCTCTACAGCTCTACAGCTCCACAGCTCTACAGCTCTACAGCTCTACAGCTCAACAGCTCAACAGCTCAAAAGCTGACCGGGGATCCGGAGGGGCAGCAACACCGAACCATTGAACTACAAACTATAAATTGTTAAACTTTCAAATTTTTGTTTAAAATGCAAAATTTTCACTTTGACAATTTTAAAACCCCATAAAACCGAGTTAGCATAATCCTATACATACTACTGGTTCTCGAATTCAAGAAAATAGACCTGGTTTTAACACCCTTAACCTCAGACGCATATACATATGAATGAAAACATTTATTAAAAAATATGCATACACCTACAAATAAAAATTATAATAAACCTATCTTCATACATTAACCGCAAGAACCTCAAAAGGTACAGAACTGGTGAAACTAAACGATTGGTGTTTTTCGCTTCTGGGGGCCGACAAATGAAAAAGCAACGAAGTTTCAAGAAGGTTTAGGTCTTACCTTTAAAGTTGTAGAAGTTGCATCTCTATAGATCGGCATCTTTCCTTGTGTAGTTGATAAAGACTTATGAACGAACGGGTAGAATTGACGAAGTTTAAAAATATCTTTGTAAAGACGGGGGTTTTCATTTCGCGCCATCTTGCTCAATAGGCATGACAACTGTTTGGGCACAGTTATAACCACATGTCATTTAGATTGTCCAATAAAACTTTAATGAACAGTTAAAACCGCGCCTTTATTGTATGAAACCCCTGCGCTATAAACAGGTTGGTCAGAGGTTATAAACAGCACAGTGTGTCGACGTGAATTCTGTAGTTTAGAGATTTATTACGTCATAGTCCGTCATAAAAATTATTGTAAAAGAATTCAGTAAGGGTTTACTCTACTGTATGATAAAAAGGGCGTAGTGAATTCTTGTAGAAATAAATTACATCATCAATGGAAATGTTATTCTGCGCTCTAAACGACGAAATCGACTTGAAAAATGTATTATATTTATGCAAAATTTTTTTTTATTAGTATAAAAGTTTTTGTAAACGAAGTAAATGAAATGTTAAAGCTGAAGAATTTACATTATATTATGTATACGTTTTACAAAATAACATGATTTGACGTAACCGAACCAAAAACCTATACAAACGAGATGCAAATCATCAAATCCACAAAAAATGTAATAAAAATGGTAATTGAATTAATACGAATTTTCTTATCAGAATTGATTAATTAAGTTTTGCAATGACGAGACGTTAGTTTAACAATAACGTAAGGGAAGCGAGCCATGACGTGGCCCAAGATAACCTTATCAGTACAAGGCCGCGCACGTGTCAAGGCCGAATATAGTATCATCAATATGGGTTCGTGCCAGACAACAACCATCTGAAGCTATGCAATTCAGCCTTGGATTGAGATTAATCGTCCTATACGAGTATTATCTTATCTTTTCTATTAGTCATTAATGAGTAAGCTTTGAAAATTCCTTATAGAATGATTAGTAATGTATCATTGTGATTAAAATAATACAACTGAAATTATTCTTTTTGAGCGTACTGTACAGTGTTCATGAAGGAATAGAAACAATATTTTTTTAATTCTATGGTTTCAAAATTTGATTGGCTGTCTCTTGATTTTTGCTGTTATAAAACTCGATATCAAAATCCATATAATAAATTCGTTAATGGTAGCAGCAAATAAATCTAAAATATCAAAAGGACCGTGCATATATTGTTTCAAATACTTGAACGACTGTTGAAAATGTTTAGATTTAACCAAATGGTATTTATTTACAAAAAGCTACATCATTACAATTTAAGTAAATATAGTCATATCTAATTAATAGTAATCAACCTTTGAATTAACAATGAATCTAATTACCATAATGCTATGCAGTTTGATTTAAGTCTTATGTTAGCTTATATTAAAAAGGGTACATTGTTACACATTCATCATAACTAAATTTATTGCATTGCAATTGATCAAACTAAATTTGCTTATACTTATAACTTACTAATTCGAAAATATTTTTGGATGGCCCAATGTATACCTGAAAAAGATAAAAAGATAGCAATGTTAGTCTGAAACTTGTAGTTTTTAAAATATTACTTAATGAAAACTACTTTAAGTTGAATATCACGATTGTATTGCTTTCTAAATCCACTTTTGCAACAATTTGAAATGCACAAGAAAATAGGAACGAATCAACGCGGATGTTCAAGTGTGAATTCTCGCGCCATTGACTGGGCGGTGGCTGGCGCTTTGACAAGTGTAATAATGCGGTGCAACTTGCAACAGCTGCATAATAAAATGCAAATGCCACTGCGTGTGGGCACACCACCACCCATCACCGCCGCCCGGCCGCGACCGACGCATCCGATAGAGGCTATCGAATGACAACAGTCGAACACGAATATCGATCGAATCTCTCTACGATATAGGAGTCAATCGAATCTGCACCGGAGTGGGAAGATGTAATTATTGTAAATGCAAATGGGGAATGACAGAGGACCTGACATGCGACTGTACTATAGGCTATGGATCACACAGTCGCGGTGTCCACTGAGCCACTGAGTGCTTTACCCGAAGGGTTATCGGTCTACATGTGCAAGTAGAGGTGGCGGCACACTACCTGACTCTTCACCAAACCGAGCGCCGGACCGAGCATAGCATAGGCGTCATTTCAGCATTCTGATTGGGGGGGCAAAATTTTCATAAGGTCATACCCCCTCCCCCCTTCAAACAAATACGCCAAACCTCTTAAATTTCGCTAAAAACTGTCAATAAAAGCTAATTAAGTTTACATTGTGACACTAAGCTGTCCATAAAACGTGAACTTATAATATAATCTCACAAACCCATGAAAACAATACCCTAATGCATGTAAAATTTGATTACATAACATGTTTCTATTTGTAGAAAGTCATTATTCTTCTGGAACTGCCAGTGGTTACTATGATGTAAAACACCTTAAGAAATTTAAAGGATTTAATTGGTTAATGGATGCTAACTCGTTAAAATAAAAAATAAACATCGTTTTATAACTATTTTGTTATTTTTTGTATATTATTTACAACTCTAAAGTTTTACAGTCGGATACATAGACTAAAACTCCATAGGTTTGTATGGTAAAACACATTGTTTTATCTTTATAAAAAAATAGTTTTTGACAAAGCATTTTTGCAGTCTGCCGTATAAGGGACAAAAAATCATTTAACATTTAACTATTGTTGGTTAGGTTAGGTACAGCTACGGTATATTGCCCATTACATTACCTAAAAAAATCAATTAAATTGTTATTGAGGACAAGAAAGGCAAAAAAATACTAAGTGATTAAAAAATGATAAATAATGATTTACAAAAACATCTATACATATTTAATACGTGATACGGGTTTTTGTACAAGAAACTCCTTTCACAATTTGCAATAGATTTTAATTATTTTAGTGCCATTGGATAGAGCTCGGCGTGAAGTTGTTTTAAAAGTGAATTGGTAAATTGTCCATTAAAAAGAGGGGACCTACAAGTCCTTAAAGTTTGTAATTTTCCCATTTGATTACATATCAGTAAGGAAATTTATTGATTTTCAAGTAAACAACAGTAAAGTGTAAACATCGGACACCAGCGAAAGTACTATATCTACCTTTTCACACGAAAGAGGTTATGTTTAACCAAGGCAAAGCTCCGGTCTACCTGAGCCCGAACGACGCGACGTTACCAAATGCCGCCTCGCGGCCGTAGCGCTAGGCGAGTTTGATGGCTGCAGACAGTGCAGGGGTTTACGGGAATCGGGGTTTAAAGTTAACTAATTAAGATAGAGATTGACTCTTAACTTCTTTTAAAAGTAGAGAGACTGATCTCGTCTTCTCTGGTTTTAGAATTTTTAAATACAATTTCTAGTTTCAGTTATAACTGTCCAAAATCATCTGTTTTTAGTGGCAAAAAGTTTTATAGATGCAGAGGTTTACGGGGATCGTGTTTTAAAACTAACCAATTAAGATAGAGATTGGATCTTGACTTTTCTAAAATTAAAGAGACGGGTCTCTACGGCTCTGTTTTTAGAATTTTTTAAATACAATTTTTAATTTCAGCTTTAACTGTCTAAAATCATCTGTTTTTCTCGATGCAAATGAAAGGGTTTTTAGAATCCTGTTATCTTTTGCTAAATTCAGCCTAGAGCTACAACTAATGTGTCATATTAAAGAAGAATAACGGTGCTAAATTTCCTTTCTTACACTTTGGTAATCTCACTTTGGTAGTGTTATCTAAACTAATGGAAAACTTAAGTTAAAAATCGAGAAAAACAGATGATTTTAGACAGTTATAGCTGGAATTAGAAATAATTGTATTTAAAAATTCTAAAAACAGAGCCGACGAGATCCGTCTTTTTACTTTTAGAAAAAGTTAAGAGCCAATCTCTATCTTAATTGGTTAATTTTAAAACACGATCCCCGTAAACCTCTGCATCTATAAAAATTGCCCCTAGAAAAAACAGACGATTGTAGACAGTTATAACTGAAATTATAAATTTTATAAAAAAATTCTAAAACCAGAGAAGACGAGATCCTTCTTTATACTCTTATAAAAAGTTAAGAGTCAATCTCTATCATAATTAGTTAATTTTAAAACACGATTCCCGTAAACCTCTGCAGCCATCAAACTCGCGCGGAACTCGCCTAGCGCTACGGCCGAGAGGCGGCATTCGGTAACGTCGTTCGTGCAGGTAGACCGGAGCCTTAACAACAACAGACGTGAGATGGGATTTCCTGCTACAGATGACGATTGCAAATGAGTCAATTTAAGAGTTTTGTGTAAATAATACAAAGTAGACATTTTGTTAAAGTCTGATTCAGAAGTTTATAATTGTTCACCATATTACATAACCTAACATTTTAATTTCCAATAAAAAAAATCACCGAAATTATTGGGGGGGCAACTGCCCCCCCTTGCCCCCCCCAAATGACGCCTATGGAGCATAGGGACGAGCATCGTACCGAGCATCGTATCAAGCGCTCTGGAGGCGGTTTTCTGGCGAAAAATCAAAGAAAAGATCGGTCCGGTGTACGGTCCGATGTACGGTAGAATGTCAGGGTCAATTTTGTTCCGAACGCTTGTGATGGAAAGCCCCTCCCTTCTTCACCGCACCCTCTAGCGCTCTCACACATACTCTCACGCTCTCCCTCTCTATTTCTAAACTTCCTTTACCTCGGATTTACCGGATTTGTCCGGTACGTTGCTCAGTATGTATTGTTCGGCGAAATGTTCGCGGTAAATTTACGTCCCTGTACGGTGTAATGTTCGGTACGACGCTCGGTCCGATGTACAGTCCGGTGGAAAGTCCGGTAGTGTGTCGCCGCTTTAAAGCTGGGCTGCAATTGCTTAAGCGCCCTTGATTGCTTTAAAGAGTGGATATAAAAAATTATTTTAGTGTTTGGTTTTACATACAACACAAATGCACTGTACTACAGAATGTCTTTTATAATTTTTTGATCTTGGTGAATTGAATCATAGAAGCAAAAATTCGTTACCAATTTCGTTAACCAATGCGAGTAAGGTTAGGCCAATACGCTTTACACAAAATTATTTTTGATAAAAACTTAAGTAAAGGCTTAGAACTACTCTAACAAGTAATAAATCATAAAAAATATTTAAGAACGCTTTCTTGAGCAAATACCTTCTGAAAAGGAGGCTATCAAAATGGTTCGCTCGAGCTACTTGGCGAAGAGACTTTCTTGCTAGTTATCTCCGGGCCCAGAAAATCGTTGATTTAACATTTTTTATAATATTTATTGTAGACTTTTTTCTTTTTAATTAAAAACTTATGTCATGAGTAACGATTAAAACTACACATGGTTTACCAAACTTATCAAACTAAACATATTGATAAAATGATCAGCTTATTTGTTGGATGTATTATGCCAACGGCATTTTATGAGGAAGTACTATCACAAATCCTTCTTTTCTTTGGGGGGGGGGGGGAGGGGGAGGGTATTCGATACTTATATACAGTATTTTCAGGAATCAGTATAGCCATCCTTGGAATCAAACCCGTGACTTTATTCAACCGAAGTCATAGAGGTTAACTGATTGTTTATAACTTGACTACCACATTTCTGATGGTCTAAAGATAACAGATAATCAAATTAACCATCAAGTAAACGAAATCACTTACCTCCCTTAATTACGAGGAATGTCGTATGTTGTGTTGCAGTACAATAATATAATAGTATTATTTATTATAGAATAAAAATAAATTGTTGAATTCGCAATCTTAAAGGATTTAGAATGTGGAAAATTTTTCATCGAGAAAATTATTTTCCGATTTTAACTAAGTTATTTTTCAACCCGGCTCTGAGGCATTCTCAGAAATCATCAAATGATCTTAAAGTTCAAACCGTGGTTTCCTCGAAATTAACTTTGCTGAGCGTTTGTACAAAGGTGTTCTTGTAATTTCCTTTGGCGAACTTGAGTCTCTGAACTTTTGCATCTATTTAAACGAGTTTTAATCAGGCTTCATCTAACCACGTTTAATTGTTTCATTCCAGGCTCATTAAAATAATCAAGAAACAATTAGGAACACGTTTCACTACTACCAAACATAATATTTTTAAGTAAATATTATATTTGTGATACGAAACACGAGTGATTAGTAGTATTCTACCTCTAAACAAACCTAGAGAAAGTAAATTGTAACCGAATTGTTTGTAAAATTATGTTAATATACGGTAATTATTTGAATAAAATTAAAGTGTCAGAAATTAAGTTAGTTCCATAAAGCGTTTTGTGGTTAATCATGATAAACGATTTTATTTTCCAAAGTCAATATTACAGTTAAATATTTACGGGTTGGTTTGAAAATTGTTTACCACCAAATCCAGTAGCGATTGAGAATGTCCACGTATCAAGCTAATAAGGAGCCATGACAAATTGATGATATGGATTTACTGGTGGTAAAAAGTTTAAAAGGCTAAAGAATCCTTACGAGGAAAATTAAAGCGAATAAAGAAGATAACATAGTGAATGTAACATGTATATCTTATGTTTTCGTCAATAGCTTGATAAAAACATACATCAGTTATAATATAGATGTATTTCTAGTGAAAAGTACAATATTAGAATGATATTCTTGTTAATAATTATTTAATGGTTTTCAATGTTAGAAAGAGTACTGAGAATTTATAACGAAGTAAACGCATAAGCTTATGTTTAACTGGAATCGTCTACCAAGCTTCATCATTCCAGCCCACCCCTTCTCGACATCTGAGACGACAATCGCAAACTAATCGCCCTCGGTGCATTAAAGATCATCCCCTCCCCGCTAAGAAATTCATCCCCTTTATTTCCACAGAAAAATACAACCCTCTAAAGTCAACACTACGGTCCGCTTGCTTTTTATTGTGAATATCAACTGTGTTTACTTTTGGATGGCACTTTTCAAGTCAATGTAACGAGCACTCAGGAAAATTATTCAAGTCAGAAATACAATAGTAAATCATTTTGCCCAAAATGGTATTTGTAAAAAAAGATTAAAAATTATCGATTTACTTTGATAACGTAAAACAATTGAGTTGATTACTTAAGAGGGCGTTGGAGTCAATCCAAATTCCGCCTTTCCCCCATAAGAGCAATGTTAAACGGGATGTCAAATAACTCTTTTATTTATAATCAGAAAATAATGGTTTTATAGCTCTAAATAAAGGGTTCATTAAGGCGGATTTGGTTTGCGAGAGGATTTTTTTTAAATTAGTGTTTTTTACTAACTTGAAATAACAAAGCAAGTTTTTTACTACTTTTAAAACATTTTCTACAGAATTTTGTAAATTATTTAAAACGAATCGATCTCACAAAAGGAATAGGGAATTTAATTGTGATTCAAACGCTATTTATTCTGAACCAATCGGACAAAAAATAAAGAAATTATATGACAAATACCGGGGACAAGTTTAGCATTGCTCTTATGGGAAATAAATCCAACATGGCGGCACTCCAACGCCCTCTTAAGATTCCCCTTGAATCATCCATGAATGATTTGAAATTCTCTGCAAATGAGAAATTTGCTTTTCAAGCCATGTTTAAACCTTTGCAAGTAATTAGAGCCAGCTGATCCAAATTATTAAATTACATCAGGTCTTGGAACTATAGTAAGATGCACGAAAATAGTCCGATGGAAATTTTAACAGCTGTGTCCCCCCTCACCCCCTCTCGCCCTGCAATGTTGTCATTTTTTGTTATGTTTACCATATGTAATACAGTATAAAAATGTGTTTTAGAATAAATCTGGCAACAATGCATCGACTCTCATCGGACTATTTTCGTGAATCCTACTATAATTTAGGAATTAATTAATAAATAATAAATCAATTAATTGGAAATTTAACAAGAAAATAAGTAAGATTTTGAATTATATGGGTAACCATACCACCCAGTAAAACTAAAAATAAAAGTTAGACAACGCTGATAAATCTGTACAGCTTGTCAACAAATACAGATCGAAATAGTAAATTAAGTAAACGGCTTTTTTTCGTGAACTTATTCTAAAAAAAAAAAAAAAAAAAAATACTTATTCGATCTGCTCATTTGCTTTCAGAACTGATTCATTCGATCCGCTCAATCGCCTTCAGGAGTCAGGACGGAATCAGTCCCGATACTAAAAAAATCAGTATATCTACAAGCAATTCACAAAATGTTGTTAAACCTAATCCCCTAATCAATGTTTAGTCAAAACGGCAATTCTTTTATATGCATAGTAATATCGAAGCACTTATTGGTTTAAAAAATTAAATACTAAATAAAATGACGGGAAGGGTGCAGTGGGCAGGAAAGGGCACCTTTATAACACAAAAGAGACGCTCCGGCCGAGCGTAAAAATATCTTCATGGTTCACGGGCTTCTCTAGTGGGATCCTTATTAGATTTTGTGATTTAGTGCAGGTAAACTGTTAACTGCAAACTATTCCGTTGAAAAAAAAATGCTTAAACGCATAAATGATATAAATGGATAGATTTGTTTAACGCTTCCATTTTACAATCAATGTCACTCAAGACAGTAATTTTGGCTTGTATAAAATTACTGTTAGTATTTAATTTACAAAAGTCCTCCGAAACCATATCGAAAATTTTACTTTCAGGATATTTTCTCAAGGAAGTTAATTAAATGCAACATTTTTATGGGGAGGGGGTGACTGCGATTTTTCTACTGAAGAGTCTGTAGTACCTTTGCCATCTTGGTAGTTTGTCCCATAAGAGCAATGTTAAATTTGAAACATTACTGTGAGTTTATTTTTCGTCGGGAATTTTCAAACTTGATGTCAATTTAAATGTTACCATGGGTGTTAACCAAATGTTACCAGAAAATTAATCAAAAAAATATCTACTTGGTTAACGAATAAAATACAAATATATTTAACACCACTTTTAAACAATTAGTGGGTTTATTGAAAATCTATCCACGTCATGAACTCCGCCATTCACTTATGGTGAACACATTCAAGTTCCACGCAAATCCGATTTAAGATTATCGAGATACAGTGTTTCAAAGACAACAGTAATGTTTTGAATTTAACATTGTTCTTATGAGACTAAACATCCAATGTGGCGCAGGTACTGCAGACTCTTAATAAAAACTTTAGAGACTCCAAGTCACAACGGGTTAGTTTTTTTTCTTATAATTTTTTACTGATAATCATATTAGGAAAACCAAAATCTAAAATTTCAGGTAGCTCAGACGATTTCCTGGTGATTTTCGAGACATCAGGCAAAATCTTCCGGTCTGGGTCTTCTCCCGAAAGAACTAACAAACCTTTAACGTGAATTTTATGACTGGTTTTTTTCACTACGAGCCATTAAGCATATAAGCAGTCCATTCCCACACTTTTAGGGAAATTAAAACCGTGGCTTCCCTAATGAAAACATTATTCTTAATCTGTTGGCTAGAATCCAACGTAACAGTTTGAACTTATTAAACAATGATTATTCAAAATAATTAATAGGAGTAGGAAATTACAACAAAACCTTTTATCCAAGAGAAAATAAAATATCAACCTAATTGGAGAAAGATAAAAAGATAAACCTCGGCAGCGTCGGCGTGGGCTGTGGTCTTAATCAGCTGGGGCGAACTGTTTGTTTCCAATATTGGCGATATTAGTTCTGCCTCTCTTTAGCAATTTTATTTAATAATTTCATCCAACCTAGTAATTAGTTTTTCAGCTCTCAAGATATTTTTAACCCAATTAAATAATTTTTATACATAATGCATAAGAAACTGCATGAAAAATAATAAAACTCAATAACTTTTATTTAAAATCCTTAAATTTCGGTAATTTGCGACAAAAACGTATTTTATACTTCAGCAATTACAGAAATAAAAAAAAAACTTATTTCAAGTAAGATAATGGAATGATATATATAACCGGAAAGCTTATTTTATGAGATTAAAAAAGACTACACCCTTATTTATTATCTTACCAATTAAAAGAAGGTAATAAAAACGTAGTTAATAGATAACTTATTTAAAAAATTAATGTAGGCTACAGTATACCAATAGCTAACGCCCTTTGATAAAAACATGGGATAAAATATATATGTTAATTTAATTTCAGCACGTAGAATGCTTAAATTATCCCAAACAAATTAATATATTGTCAAATGTACAGTACGAAGACTAAAGAGAACTAATTAAATAAATTAGACAATTTTTTTCAACGATTATATATTAAATAAAATTTAAAAGCGTTAAACAATAAATTGGAAAACGAATGATTAGCTGTCCAGAATATTGGTAAAATAAAATTCATTATTCTTCTTTACATTCCAATTTAACCGAACTGCCGTGGAACGAACAGAATAATCAAAGAGTTGACAGTTGCGCTTAATTACGTTGTGTTTTCGATGCAAAATCACAAACGGCTATATTAATGACTGTGTGGAGAGTGGCCACAACATAATCTGATGCCGCAAACCGCTATATCACTTTATGGACCAAACGATCATATCAAACCGTCGGCTGTGCTGCACATATGGCGAGCCGATCCAGTGAACACTGTAGCCATTTTTTTTTTTTTTTTTTTTTTTTTTTTTACTCCCGAAAAACACCATAGTGGCGAAGTAGGCCTAGTATTAGTTCTGTAAATTGAGTCATGAATGATTGTTGTACCTGAGTAGGCCTATAGCCGATCGCCTACCATTAACATTGCAACAATTTCTATTATTATTTAATAGTTACTAATAATCACTCTCAATTCAATTTAAAACATTTTGAATGGGGGAAAACAGTATGTTAAAAGAATTTAGCATGGTAGGTGGTGATAGACTTAAACTACACGAAAATGCAAACAACGGAGTTGAAGATTTATTAAATTTAACAAAGAGAACAAATAAAACAATAAAATGTAAATTTTAAGTATATTTTCATTTAAGTAAATTATTTACATAAAAACTTTTAACTGCACGGTTGAAGAAGTTTAAGAAGAGAGTGGTGTTCATTTGCACTTTTTCCATTTAAAATATCTTCAAATTAAAAAACAAAAGTTTGAGATAAAATAAAACAAAATAAAGGAGGAGATAAACCATTACAAAACTGTTGTCTGACATTCCTTTAAATCTCTCACTAGGTTAATTGAAAGAGTAGAATGGAAACAATAAAATAACATTATAATTTATTAGAATTGTCTCAGGAGACGTGAGGTTACAAAGAAAAATTAATTTAAAATATTATTAAAT
This sequence comes from Neoaliturus tenellus, assembly GCA_030545055.2. Taxonomy (NCBI): domain Eukaryota; kingdom Metazoa; phylum Arthropoda; class Insecta; order Hemiptera; family Cicadellidae; genus Neoaliturus; species Neoaliturus tenellus. Next base: position 35,024,220 of record CM061537.1, read on the forward strand.
ATTGAACAATAAATTAATTTATCTAAATCATCATTTACACTACACCCCATTACACTTACACGATTGCGCATCAAGTAAAAGTAAAAAGTCAGCATATCCCAAGCGATGGATATAGATGCAGAATTTGTTGACTAACTAAGTAAAAATTCTACTTCCTAGAACATTTCTTTAAAAAAAAAAAAAAAAAATGGAAAAAATATTAAAAAAAAACTATTTATTGGTATCTTTTATGTTAAAATGTAATTACAAAGTTTACAAATCAAAGTAAACACACGATGAAGCACAAAGACAGTCCAGTAGTGGAAACAGTTAAAGCGAACCTCCAGTCTCGCGTGGATTTTGCTAATGAAACAAAATAATTCCAACCCTCTTAACGAATCTGTTGGTTTGACCCGCGAGTTTTATTTCAGAGTTATTAACTTACGTAATGGATAAAATACCTTGCTTTGTTAGTTAAAGATCACCCTTCACGTTTATCTTTTAAAATAAGCTACTTTATACCTGCAAAATTAGTTTTATGATAAGAACTACATTTTTGAATACTCATAATCTAAGTCATTTTAAGTTAAATAATTGTAAACATTTTTTAACAGAGCTAGGTTAAGTCCTTTTAAGTGAATATTTTAAATGTAAATCAGAAATAATGTCTTTAACGAAAATGTTCTTTCAACATAATTCTTCGTCAAAAAATAGGCCTTACTAAAAAGGTACAAGGATGTAAAATGTAGGCCTATGATGTTAATTTCGGACATGTGGGTCAAACTACCAGTCTATAAATGGCTTGTACCGTGTTGGCAGAGTCTACTCGTTGGTTTTAATTTAATTCAATTTTGTTATAGTAATCTATTAAGTTTACACCAACAACCAAAATATACCTCTTCACATTTAACAGCTGTTACATAAAAAATGCTTCAAAAGAGTGTTGTCTTATTTGTCTTAGTACCAGGAGGACCGAGCGTTGCTCGGTGAAATATTAGTAAATTTAAATATCAGAATAAACTTTATTGACATTTAATATGCAGTTCATAAACAGCTGTTACATTTCTTTTTGAAGTTCTGAATGTACTTCTTGTTTATATGTTGTTAATTCGTTGCCAACATGGCAACCCATAAGCCCAATGTTAAAATTTTGTAATTTTAAACTTTAATTTTTAGCAAAATTAGATTTTCCCTGGGGGCGAGACCCATCTCAATCGTATTTTTAAGGTAAAACTAAGTTTATTCCAAAATTTGAAGGAAATCGTCGGAGCCGTTTTTGAGATAATTGTGCAAGCAAGCAAACAAGCAAACAAGCAAACATTGCTCGTATAAGAGTATAGGATTTTTGTTTTCCTTTCGATGATATTTCTAAATAACCAAAATACCAACCAACTAAGACCAATTAATTTAAAAAATTACAATACATTGGTCTTATGTAATTTTTGAACTTAAGACAAAAACCCATTTTCCTGGGGTTGAGGCTGTTACTAAACTTTTTGGACCAAAACGCTATCAAATGTAAAGCTCAAGCAAGATTTGTTTCGAGATTGTGGAAAATACTTCGCAATAGACACTCCTGGTGTTGGACACGTCCAAAGTAAAATGCGTGAAAATTATAAAAAATGAAAACTCATGTTGGTTGAATAGAAGCAAAATTGGAAGTGTTTCATTTTACAAAAACAATTAATAAAAACATATGTTTACAAATTTGCATTAATATAATTTAATATCATGAGGTTGAGTTGGATAAGTTAATTCAGTATTGACCATACCGGCCGCCTTGAAAGTCCCTTGGACTTCAACTTGATCTGGATGATTTAGTCAATGGGAAGACGGAAGATTTTCGTCTAACATATTCTCCGTCTTTTGTCTTGATTTTGACCACTCTAACTGTTCCGTCTGATCCAGGGAAAATGTCTAAGATCCGAGCTAATGGCCAGTGTTGAGGAGTAGTATTTGCATGGACAAGAACTAAGTCTCCAATTTTCAAATTTGGGGTTGCGACGTTCCATTTAGTTCGTTGTTCGAGTGTGTTCAAATATTCGAGACTCCAGCGTTTCCTCAATTTCCGTTGCATAGGTCTTCAATGCATTCCTCTGCCTCGGAGTGATGGCTTCGGTCTGCTGTTCGATATCTTCAATCGTAGTTTTTATAAACTTGAGTCTTGTTTTTAAGAGCCGAGTAGATTTCAAGTATGCTTCTGGTTTGAATTCCGTTGATCTTGGAGGTGCCATTGCTAACTGATGTAAAATGAACGTAAACCAATGCTGATGATGCGATTTTGGATGACTTGATGCGTTAGGATGATTGAAATGTGTCTTGAAATGCGTTTGATACATGAGTTAAAAGGTTGATCTGAAATGGATGTAAATTTCACTGCTTAGTTCAAAATCATCCGGCTCGAAGGACCAATTAATGTTGGACACGTCCAAAGTAAAATGCGTGAAAATTATAAAAAATGAAAAGTCATGTTGGTTGAATAGAAGCAAAATTGGAAGTGTTTCATTTAACAAAAACAATTAATAAAAACATATGTTTACAAATTTGCATTAATATAATTTAATATCATGTGGTTGAGTTAGATAATTTAATTCAGTATTGACCACCTGGTATCATAGTAGGCCTGAAGGTTATCATTTATTTTTGAGTATTTCATGATATGCAAATGGTATATTATGACAGTACCTCATGTGAAATCCTTCAATGCATGTATCCTGAATGCAAGTAATAAGTTACCTGTAATAAAAAATAGAATATTAGACGAAATAAAAAAATATCCTCTTTGAAACGGAAAAATAGGAGCCTGAAAGATGAGATAAGTTGTAGTTATTTAACTACTTCCCGTAAAATTAATTCAGTTCACTTTTAAACAGTAATAAAGTAATTAATTTCAATTACAAATAATTCTACGTCAATCAGATGCAAATCGTTTGCAATAGTAGACAGAAACAGGATATTCTAGTATTATAATGAAGAATACTTGGTCAGAATTCGCGTGTCTCCAGTAAAACTAGCAGACAATTTAATAACGCGAAGAGTAAACTTATGATGTGGAAAATAAATAATATGTTTGCAAAAGCAATGCTAATAAATTAAATGTCAACTTTATCAACTACTCTTGGCTCTGGGCCATGACACTGATTCAGTAGAATGGGACGTTCTTGTAAAAGATACATTTTAGTGCTGGATGTTAACGCAAATTATAATGTAGCTTCTACACTGATTATTAGACCAATGACCTAAATCCTTGCCAATATTATAAATGTGAAAGCGTGGCTGTTTGTTACGCTTTCACGCAAAAACTACTCGACGAATCATCATGAAACTTTGTACACATATTTTGGGAGGTACTAGAAGTAACATAGGATACTTTTTATATAAATGAAATTATTTTTTACAAAAGATATAAAAAAATGTATAAAAATTTGAAAATCGATTATTTTTTATTGATTGCTAAGAAAAACATGAAATTCAAAATTTCAATTTTAGGTATTTCAGCGATTTATTATATATATATATATATATATATATATATATATATATATATATATATATATGGAGAGCGTTACAGAGTGAGCGTAGCGAACTAGCAAAACCTGTCGAGTAACGCGAGCGAAGCCGCGGGAAAAAGCTGGTAACTTATAAAGGGGAATCAGCATTATTTATCACCATTCACGTTTTAAGTGGTCACGAGGTTTAAATTTTAACCCTATTTAAAAATATTTAACCCTATTCTAAAAGAAGGAAATATTTAAAATTCGTTTTATTTACTTATATGGAGGGATGAAAAATTAAATGATGTTTAAGACAAATTAAATTGCAAATTTTCAGTAAGGAAATAAACTTTTGAAATTTGAGAGCAAAATTAATTGGTTAGGCCTATGAATTTTATACAGTACAGTACTTGTAATCATGATTTGTATAAATTTTAAAACAAAATACAACTATAGAGTATTTAAGTTAAGTAAGTTATTTTAGTTTAGTATTTTTGATTTGAAGAAATCACCTGACTTATTAAAACATAATTGATTTAAGGAAAACACGGCCAGATTCAAAACTAGATGGATTTAGCTGTAGCTGAACATATTCAAGTAGGGGACGATTTTCAAAGTTTTATGGTAAACAGTTAACTAAATGCATAAAGAACATATACATAGTTTGTAATCAATCGTAAAGATTCGGTTAAATTGAAAGGAATAGGCGGTTGTGTAAAATGTACAATAATTATTTCGAGATTGCAATAGGCATTAGCGTAGTTGATCGATAAATAGTGAACATCTAAACAGTGTCTCTTATACACAGTAACAATTGCCAAAAATGCTTACCTTAAAAGCACCAAACTAAATATTGCCACAGTTAAAGTTTTAGTAAAATAAAAAGGTATCCAAATGTATATAGAAATTGTTACATATAATCATAAAATAATAACAAGTAATTTTTTATAATTGATATCTACAATGATTAAAAATTTGACAAATGTCAATACAAAAATGATTCCGGAATACAGCCATTGAAATCGCATGTCTGTTCAGAGAATGGTCCACATAGTGATGTGTCGTGTAACGTCCATTCATCATTTTACCGACAAATCTTTTACACAGAGAGCTTTTACACTCTGGCCGCAATTCATCTTGTCAAAAGCATTGAATAAAAGATTTTTGTATAACTGCATAATAGATGTTGGAGCAGAATTAAAGTGTGATTGGTTTCATTTTAAACTGTATTTTTTCATTTTAACGCCCTAAAAAGAATCAAGTAATTATGTACCGCGTATAAAGCAGTTGTGTGTCAAATGTAATCAATTTACCGACGTTCCTTCCATTAAGAACCACGATAAAAACAGAAAATGTATTATACGGAACGTATTAGTGTCCTTGAACGGACATAATAATATCTAATTGAATGTAATTAATGATTTAAGTACAACAAATTAAACAAATTCTGACGTAGAAACAAGTTAAACTAAAGGCTTTTAAAAGTTAATTTTATAAATTATTTACTTAACCGTGTATCATTTACATTCGTTAAGTTGTATTTGACCACTGTTAATTTGATCAATGTGTGATGTTATGGTTAAAATAATATTTAAACGGTGTAACAAGCCTTCAGGGGCACATGGTGTTCTCAAGGGAAATTAATTAATATTGAAATTAAATTCCACTCCAGGTCTGCTTTGGTCGGGCATCATCTATTTACACCACGGCTACACAAGTGCTGATCCGTCAATGTTTGTTCGTCTTCAGATCAGAGACTGAGCGTGAGTGAGCGTTATTACGTTATCTGTTACTTAACAAATGTTATCGAAAAATAACTGTTATAACAGTTAACGTATTTGCAAAATAACAGTTACAGACTAAAATGTTATCCATTCACAGAAAACGACAAGGAACAGAAACGATCATAATTTAGACTGCTCTGAAATAATGAAATAACTAACCGTTCTCGTGGTAACGACTATGAAGAAAAACGATTATCATCATTTCTATAGAAACGGAATAGCTATATGGCTGAAAACGCCATTTGAGAACGTTTAGGAACCGAGATAAAGAAGAAAAACTTGACGTCCAGACCCCTCGTGTTATTTCACTGGACTGCCCTGCACATGGTCACAATTTTATCCATTCACAACATTGGATTTAATAACTTAGAATATAATTAGTATTTGTTTATAATCCTTGTAAAATTTACCTTGATTTACGGTAGTAATAACAATAGCTGTAATTTTCGTTCACAATGAACATATAGCCCTAACCGTAACCATAAACATACTGTACATATTTTGCTCTTTCGATGATACTGTACTTCTTACTGTGTCGATGAGTCGTTTCTCAATAACAAGTGAGGCTAAACTTTTTTAGGAACGGTTAGCATTTACAATTACTATGAAAGAACGATTAGCCTGAACTGTTATTGGACTTACGAGAAACGATTTTTGTTCCCAACCGTTACAAAATAACAGTTAAAATAACACGTTAGTGAAAAGTAACAGTAACAGGTATAACGGTTAACGAATAATAACGGTTTAGCTCATCACTACTTCACCCCTTTTGTTTTATAAAGTTACCCCTTTGCTTCCCCCCCCCCCCATGGCCAAATCTGACATATTAAAAAAGTTTTTCACACGCTTTCGGAGCTTTTTCATAACATTAATCAATGTTAACTTAGTTAAATTAATTTAAGCGTTAGGCCTACTTCACAAATCAAGCGTATATATTTTGTTTTTATACGATTTTAGATAGGAAAGGAATAAAAACGTAACGTAACCTAAATGTATTTCAAGTCATGAGAGGAATTATCCAAGCTACTAATAAGAAGTTTTAAATGTACACTTCCATGTTTATTCAATTGAATATCAATTTGTCAATTATCACAGATGATAGGTTGATATTTTTAATATGCTGAATTTGTAAAATTTTTGTAAATTACTCGTAGCCTATTTCCTTGTTCTGTTGTTTGATTTATTATTCTTAAAAATATGTTTAGAGCTTATGTGGTTCAAAATATAACGTAATATGTAGGCCTACTGTTTTAGTTTTACTAGTTATACTAAAATAAAAGCATGAATTTACAAAATATTATTTAAAAAAATAATAACTAATAATAATTACTATAACGAAAAGGAAATAAAAAGTTTTTACAATTGATTGGCTATTGAGATTTAAAGTACAAAAAATCGCTACCACTTTCTAATAACCTTACAATATGTCGTAAAGATATAAAAATGCACGTCTTAAACAAAATCAACTAAAAAAGTAGTGAATTGCAACTTTGATTAGATGTTCTAGACCTGAATGAATTTATATAGAGTTCCAATCATCCAAAATCATAAACCAATTTAAAACATATTTTTAAACATTTTTGTTTTTAATTAGAGTACTACTCTTGCAGAGTTATAATAATTAAAAAGCTGAATGCTCACAAAAATAGTTTGCAAAGGCGGCGTATCAAGAATTAAGTAAAGCCAAAGAAACAAGAAGAAAGCACTGTTGTAAGATGTTTCGGGAAAGTTAATTCAAAGAAAACCACAGCATCAACCTTTGAAGCTTTTGTTCATCTTATTTGCCGAACTTCTAGCTGAAAGCGGCTTCTTCCGTCGATAAGACTCACTTTTCAAGCATTATAGGAATAATTAAAAAAATAACAACTCAGATCAAGTACGATATAAATTAAATACATATATCTATATAAAATAAATAAATATAAATATAATGATACTTAACGAGCATATCAAAACACTATACAAATTAAACGTTTCTAAGATTTTGAGGTCTTTTAGTCCTTAATTAATTTTATCGTCAACAAATGCTTCTGCCTAAGAGGTATTTATGATAAAAATCGTTTAAATTTAAATAACACCTGGATAAAAGTAATGTTGGCGCTAGAACTTCTTCTGGAAGGCTTTGTTGACTTCAACTGAGTATGGGTATCACAATTTTGTCCTCACTGACTATTAATTATAAAAGCTTTTAGCTTTATCAATTATAAAAGCCACATTATGGACACATGTAAGAATATAATCACCTAATAAATTAATATCCATACCTTCTGTTATTAATCTAGAATGTCAGTGCAAACAACCCTATCAATAATACTTTTAAGTAATTTGTTATGTACATAATTCTGTCGTTATTTACGCTGTAATACTAAAAAATGTAATAATTAATTGCGATGATACTAATGAACATTAGTATAAAATATTATCAAACTTTTCCATTTAAAATAATTTTACAAACAACATTTTTAAGCGTATCTTAAAAGAAGCGTGTACTACTACTGCTTTAGGGTGTGTACAAGTTCCACAAAATATTCAAAACCTATAAAGTTCCACTAAATAGAATTTAAACTAACAGGAAAGTAGTTAAGTCGACGAATTACGTTCCACAACTGACATGCATCTACAAACAACGCCCCATACTCAAAACATTTTGAGTAACTTGGCCACATTTCATTACCGGGCCTTGTCGGTTTCCCTGACACAACAAATTTATTCGATACGGCCTTTATTGACAACCCCGTACCTGATGTGTATTGGGGTCGGCTCATACATATTTTATATCGCCCCGCTTATGAGTCCATAGTATAAAAACTTTATTGAATAAATTTTATTTGAGGATGAAATTTACTTGTCGATACTACTACTGAATGGAACAATTAAACATGTAAAGATGAGAATTAAATTCACAAGTAAATTGAAATAAATGTACAGTATTTCCTGGAACTTTCTGATATCATTTTGTGAATTTGATTTAATCACGGCTTGTAACAGTTCTTGAGATTAAAAAATAAAAAAAAAATTAAAAATTACCAAATTGTTGAATAAAATACCCAACAATAAATAACCTTCACAACAAAAATGTCGCTAAAAACTCCAAAAACATGCAATTTGTCAGGTTATTAAAAATACGTAGGCAAAACAATGATGTAGTAAAATTTTGAACAAGGTTAGTGATTATCTACTAAAGCAATAATATTAATACATTTTTAAACAATAGGAAAAAGTCCTCCCCGTCCTTCTCTTGAATTTTTTTCCGTTTTCCTTTTGAAACATTTATTTTGTTTTTCCGAGGTTCATCAAAATCGACCAATAAAAACCTAATTTCCCTAAAAACATAACCAAAATTCCAAAAATGACCAAATTCTAAACAAAAAATAATCAAGAGCAAAAAATAACAAAAAATCCGAAAAATAATCTAGTTGTGACTAGCCTTGTTACATTGAACAAAAATACTCCACAATACAATCATGGGTCTCCATTGTAAGGTTTTCTTTCTGTCTGTACGTATTTAATTTTTGCTTGGTACATGATCTATATTTATTCAATACGCTAAGGCTCTTTTTGTAAAGAGATTCATTGACAATTTTTAACCGATTTTCATGTTTTTTGCATCGTTGGACAGGGCTTGGTCTGCAATTGTTTCCACGAAAGGTTGGTGAAAATCGGACTTAAAATAAAGATGCTATCTATAATTGAAATTTAAAATTTTCCCATTAGAATAACATTGGGATTTTTTAGCATTTAAAATAATCGGTTATTGTACAGGTGTAAATAAGTGTAGTTTTTTGTACTGACAATCACAATTTTGGATTGGACGGAAGTAATTGAGTTTGGCCTAAAAGTAACATTTTAAGTAAAGACATGTGATAGTCTAATTTAAACAGATCGATTTCCAGCAACAAGTATAGGCCTCCTAGTTCTTTGATAACCGCTTGAGGTATTGGGGTTGAAAATTGACGTGATTATAATGTACGTTGAGACTGTTTTACTTTTGACTTTGATACTACTTATTCCAAATTAAAAGTGGCGGCCATTTAAAACTTTCAAAGATAAATAGCTAAACAATTAAAATATTTTCAAAATAGAGTACCGCAAAAAAGCCAACAACGTATAATTCAGAGATTTAGATTTAAAAAAAAAACACACACTCAAATTTCTAGTATTTTTTTTTTAAGCATGATTATGTTTAGAAAAATTTCAATTACTCAATTATTTATCTATGATTGCCTCGTCCAAACTTGGTATTTAAGATGAGACACTTAATTTTACACCTTTTACGTGTTTAATGCAATTTTGGTAATATTTGTAGTTTTTATAAATTTATATTTGAACTTTTAAATTGGCCGTCATTTTTAAACGGGAATACAGGAGGTAGGTATGCTCAAACACACGATTAAAACAGTCTCAGAGTACAAAATAGTCATGATAAATTTTTAACCTATGTCTCAATAGATTTTAAAGTATCAAGAACCGAGCAAAAAGCCGAAGCGAATGTTTATATGGTAATAGTATATTTCGTCAATAGTCCGGAAAGTGGTCGTTATCGGTGCAAGATCGAGTTTCAAGTACGAGGCAAAGCCGAGTACTTGAATTCGATCGAGCACCGATATACCACTTTCGGACGAGTTACGAACAGTAATTTTCATCATACCACCTTTAATAAATTTACAGTTTGGATAAAAATTAATAAATTTTAACCTATATACCCCCTCTTACGTTGTTATTTGTTTATCTTGTATTTGAACTATTTACAACTAAATAATCAGCTGTTTGACATTTATATATTGGAGTCAACGAGGTTTAAGTTACTGTAAGCACAATAGCAGTCAGTACTGGTGTGTCAAACATTGGAAGTTTTTTTCCGGCCTAGTCCCGAAAACCACTGTTTCGAGGACTAGTCCCGAAATAGTAGTTTTCATCACTAGGATCAAAAGTGGGTCTTTTTGGTGCGTGATCGTGTTTTAAAAACGAGGCGCAGCCGAGTTTTTAAAAACGATTAAGCATCAAAAAGACACTTTTGCTCCGAGTGATGAACAACGTTTTTTATCATAATTCGAAATTAGACTTTTGATCATTAAAAATATTAACTATAAAGATGTATTTTCGAGGTTATATTTACAAAGTTAGTAATATGCAGTGTTTACATTTATGTTGTTTACAAACAATGCTCTTTATAACGTTTGAATTCCAAAATTCTGCTCAACATTAATAAATGAATAATAATATACACAGCAAACAGCTTACTTTTCAGTACTAGGACCTAAAAAATTCTCCAGATGATTTTCAGTCCTAGGACAATAAAGAATCGGTTTTGGTACAGTTGAGAGAACAAAAAACAGGCTGATTTCGTGCAGAATGATAAAAACTTTGTTTACCAACACGTTTATCCAACCCACCGGGAATCAACTAGTTTCGATCACAGCTGATCGTCCCGAAAACAACGTTTATCGCAATGGTATGATGGAAAATATGTTTGTCTCGATGTAAGGAACAGATGTACAAAAGAGTTATATCAATCTTATACAGAACAAATGTCGCATTGGAACTAAAAGCATTTATCGTTTATTGTATACATACGACCTAATAATTTAATGCCAATCCAAGTGACAGATAAATGCAGGATCGAGTTAAATGACAGGACAATAATTGGCAATGAAGCATCATGTGTGACTGTAGAGGGGATCGCATAATCAACATGTGCAAACATTGTTTAATTACATACACCCTGGCTGTCGGATTGTTGAGCTGCTATTGAAACGCCGATGGGGTCAAATTAATTTCTTTAGATAAATCCGGTTAAACTTGTCGAAATTTATTTATTTCTTTTCCCACCATATATTAATTAGGGTTAGTTTTCTTTGTGTATCACGCGTTTACTAATTGTGTTTTAAATTTATGTATTGATAACCATGGTAATACTGTTAAATATTTATCTTAAAGGGGGCAAGCTATATGGTCGATTGGCTTGTGGTAACCAGGTAGCCTAGAGCCCACGTCCAACCAATCAGAGGCAAGTAGCGTTAACACCCCCCCCCCCCCCGCCCCACACGTAGAGACTAATGCCTGTATGATTCCTTGGAAGGTGTGCCAACATCAGTGAAAAAAAGATTAAATAACTCATTGCACTGTTAATTTCATTCTATCGTTTTTATGATAAAAATTGTATACTGTACTGACATTACCATTAACAAAAAATACTAGTTGAGTAATTTGTTTATAGAAAGTACGGTAGTTAATAGCACAGATCTTTGATTCCAGGTTTTTTTTGTAACATTTATATCAGCAAATTTCGCTCCAGCCAAAGGCGCTCAGCCAGTAAACAACTCGCACTCTTATTGGCTTATATGGAATTTCACATTAAAAATTCCAAACAGGGTACAAAAGCGTCGATCAACCAAGAGCGAGTTTATAATTCCTTAAAATTATACCGCTCAAAATCATAACAAAAGAGGGTTAAACCTCAGCTAACGCTAATGATGTTGGCAGTACTCCATGAACGGCGCAGAGGCCGGGGTGAGCTGCACGCTAAACAGCCATGGCCGGGCATTAGAGTAATTAATACTTTACATTTCATACAAGTACTTTAAAACCTTATTAATTTATTATGTAGAATGATTTGAACATTTTTAATGCCAATTTAGAGGATATCTTACCTCGCGCATGGAAAAAGCCCTACTATTAGCTAGGCTCCACGTAAGTTTGAGTGGTGACCAGTTAATTAAAAATAGATAACTCATTCGACTCACTCTGGAGTAGAAAGGTAAACACGTGTGCAGCAGATTTGTTACTTAACGTCAGTAGACGCATTACTGGACAACGGATTACCGAGAGGCTTTTGAAATGTCAACAGAGGACAGGTTAGAGAAGTAGATAAATCTAGTTAATTAAAATAACTGAATTTCTCTACTTCCCTATGTTTAGGCTATCGTTTTCTAGCTTTGAGGCCAAGATGAAATTATTTTATACGTTAAGAAATAATTTTTCTATTGTAATTAGAACTAAGGATGTCTGTAATACGGTAGCTTAACACTAATTATTTATGATTTAACTTGTACTAGGTGGAAAAATATAAAAAAGTAATAGTTATTGATGCATATAAATTTATGGAATAAAATAAGTTTAAAGTGTGAACAGTAAATTGATTTCAATCTCACTTAAATAAATTAAACAAAATCAATATGATTAACAAATTAGTTAAACTATTCAATTACAGATAACGTTAGAAAAAATTGCACCAGTCTTAGCTTTCACAGATTTAATAATATCTTCAGTAATTCGCCCATAAATTCTCGCAAGCATTATACAACCGACCAATCATTGATAATAGACTGACAAGATAAACGTTACAATCAGAGCTGACGGGAAACATAAAGAAAACGTTATAAGCCAAGAAGCCGGCGCTGAGGCTCGGCAAGACGATAAATAATCTAGATACAGGCTCGGATATGGTAACCAATTATGGTGCACTGCACAGCCTGAGCGCCAAAGCTACCGGCTGCAGTAATTGCTGCATGACATAAGGTAATGATGTTCCGCCAGTGGTGCCAACGTGGCGGCGGGAATTGTCGTGCACAGCGATAAATTATGGTACCTTTTGTTGGTGATGTACTGCTGTCATTGTTGACAAAGACATTTCACGGTTTAATGGCTATAGCGGTAGGCTTAAAAAATAACTAAACATCGTCGCACAAACCTTGATTAACAATATGGAAATATAATAATTTTTGTAAAAAAAAACCATGAATTCGAAAATTTTATCAATATACTATTACATTATATTTACAAAAATACAGGGTGTTTTTAAAAGAATTCCAGGAGTTTTAAAACGCACTTCGGAAAAGTTTTAAAGATACATGGATATTAGAGTGTCAAAATTGAAGAGGAGAAAAAAAGATTTTTCTCAGTTGAATAAATTTTAACATGAGCTCAATTGTTTTCTAAAATCATCAAAGCTCAATTCGACTGTTTTCCAAGTGTAGTACATAATTTCTGGTGTTACAGCCGCGAGAGCCGTTGAAATTCGTTCACGCAGATGTCTCAAGTCTTGAATTTTTTCTGTATACCCAATTTTCTTCATAAAACCCTATAAAAAGGGCCAAAAGTGCCAAATCGGATTTTCTTGAGGCCAGGGATAGACGCATCCTTGCCCATCCATAACAATTTGGAAATATGTTGTTTAGCGTGTCACTTAAGTCCAGGTCAACGGTTGATCCCATAATACAGTAAACCAAACTTACATGTGTTAACTTCAGATTGACGTTTAAATCAATTTGTTATCTTGATAAGTGTTTCAGTAGCGCCCGACATTATTTTCATACAAATCTTGTATAAATCGTTTTCCAATTTCATTTTCAATGATAATAGACTTAACCAAAGAAAACGTCTTTCTTACAAGTTACTTGTCGGATTTTCGATGAAAAAGTAATAGGTATTTTCTTATTACACAGTAAATTTTAACTTCACACAGTTTGAAGTTAGGTCCTAGCCTATAATTATACCACTGAATAATGACATTTTTGATATTTTCAATAATATGATATTAAATCATCACTTTCATAACTTAAATACAACTATAACACAAATTATGGTGTTTAAAAAGCCAATGCCATAAAACGAAATGATTAATGTCTACCTGACAGAAACAGTGATGGTGACGTATTTGTAGGAACCGAATACCCTTGGGTTATTTATGGTGCTTTTAACTCCACTGCTACCAACCTCCGATAGTAAGTGATAAACGGTCCACGAATGTGACGCACTAATGGCTAGTAGTGGGGTTTGGTTACTTTCAAAACGGAAGTCGTGCCAATTGCCAGCCGCTGCCGGCCAGCTGCCATCGGCCAGCTGCCAAATCAGTCGCTGCCGTCATATGCTATGGCATATAGCTTTAGGTGGGGAGAGGCTAAATCAAATGAAGGGGTGGAGAAGGGGTGAGGAGATGGTGTTAATTTTTGAAGTAGGAGTTAGTGTATAAAGGAGAGGGGATAATTGCTTCAAGGTCATATGGAGGGGGTTTTAAAAAAGACTGAACTCTAAGAGTTCAGTTTATCGGTGATCATCATACAGGTCAGTCGAAACCGACAAGGGATTGAAGAATAGCTTCTACATCATTTATTGTTGTAGAAGATACATCTGGAACTTGTACAGGGTTCTGAGGAGTTGTTGAAGTTGAATTTCTAGAAGGATTTTCCCTTGGATGAGTTGTTGATGATACTTCATGAACTTGAACATTTTCTTGGTTGGTTTCCATTATTATTGTAGTGTGAATTAGAGTGGAGATGTTGTTAGCTGAAGAGCATAGAAGATAATGAAGTAGGAATTATTGTCGGGGCCCTTATATAGGGAATGGTGGGGGTAAAATAAAAAAACTTGTTGAACACAGTCGATAGGTGTAGCAAGTTCTAAGTTATTTAAGTGTAACATAGAATGTAAAATGTCGTAAATAACACTATCATCAACATTAACCTGAGAAGTTGTTGAACAGTATAATGGGTTAAAACTGTACTTCTTCCTAACTCTATTTAAATTAGTTTTACACTTTGAAATTGAAGGTTTAGAAGTACTTCGTAATATGTGTTGTGTTCGCAAAAGCTTTAATTTTAAACATTGTGCAGTCATTATAATCGATGTGTTAAGTTCAGAAGTTAAAAGAAGACTGAGATATAAAATGAAGTGTAAAAGAAATTGAAACAGAAAGCCAGAGTAGTAATTTTATAGGTTAGAATTTACAAAGGCTATTTCATGGATAATTCTAACCTCAAACCTAGTAAGTGAAGTAGTCATAACATAAAACTAACGAGAGATGATGACCGAGCGGATGCGAGGCAATGAATGTTTGTAGCGAGATAAACTACCCACCTTTATAGAGGCAATAACTCCAGCCAGATGGCGGCAGATGGCAAGCAAATGACTGGTTGACCGACTTTCACTTGAGTAGTAAGAGAAGTAGGGTTCTGTGTCTATCCCTACTCCTTGGGGTCAATGACCGACCGGAAAGGTCAATGACCCCCCCCCCCCCCGAAAAAATGAGCCCCCCCCCTTCCCCTACTCTTTCCCCCACTCCTTCCCCCACTCCTCCAGGTCAATGGCCGGTCACCACCGGTTGTTGACTTTATGTGGTGAAACCAGACTAAATATGGCAGCTGCCATGGATAATTCTAACCTCAAACCTGCTGCGCATGCAACAATTTCTCTGGATCGGAATGAGTCTATGCTATGCGCATGCGCCTAGTCTTGTATTACTCACTTTAGCGCTACTGCACATGGATAATTCTAACCTCAAACCTTGGTTTTGTGTTGTTGCGCATGCGCCGCTCCCCACTTCTTTACCTTTCTTTTATACTGCTGTGAACTGGACTGGATTGAACACTGTATTGGAGTGAAACAACTTCCCCCACTCCTTGAAAACCCGAGGAGCGATAGGAGCTATACCTTTGCTTCAGTTGCCAACAAACTTTCATAGCGAAAGGTTGTTGGCGACTCAGCAAGAAGTTTCAAATATATAGTAGGCCTATATATATTTGAACTTCTTCTACTATGTTGCGTTTTTTAATGCAATGTGGTATGTGTGTGTGTGTGTGTGTTTAGTTGTAAGGTGTATTTAATTTAAGAAATAATTTGCGCATTGCGATGTTAGTTATAAGTTGGGTTTAGCATTAAGGTGTATTAATTTTTAAGAATAATGATGGTATTTAGCATTAAGGTGTATTAATTTTAAGAATAATGATGGTATTTGGTTGTGTTGAATTATTTGGTTTTTAATAATGATGTGTTGGTACTACTAATTTATGTTTGTTTTGTGCATTTGTTTTGCTTTACAGCTAGATGTTAGGGGTAGATTAACTGTAAATTCAGAAGTTCAGTTGAACTTCATTTAAAATGGGTGGGACATCCGCAAGTCGGAATTTTTTTTTGCATTTTGTTTAGGAATATGATGGGTGGGATTAGTTTGGGTGGGGTTAGAGTTGCGTTTCTGCATTAGGTGTTCCAGTTTCCCTTGGAATTCACGGTTACGGTAGACCCGGACCGGACCGTTACGGTAGACCCGGACGGTCCAAACAAAATTGCGTCGATGTCCCTTGCAGAACGTAACTAGTGGGTTGGGAGTGGGAACCGTTAGGCAAACAGGGTGGTGGGAACAGTATTACTGTTCCCATCACCTTGGATCATTATAAATCTTGAATGACCTTGACCCACTTTTGGAAGGGTCAATGACCCCCCCCCCCCCGAAAAAATGGAGCCCCCCCCCTTCCCCCACCACTCCTTCCCCCACCAGTCCTTCCCCCACCTCCCGGGCCAATGACCGGTCATGACCGGCTGCTAACCCCTCTCATTTGCATACCGTTATAAAAGACGAGTTGGCCGGGGCTAGTGTTTCATTCCGATTCCAGACGTTAGGCTGTGAACTTGGAGTTATAACGATGTCTTCTGTGCCTACTACTACTTCTACTACTTCTACCACTTCAACTTTTACTTCGACTTCGACTTCGACTTCGACTTCTACGGCTGTTACTGCATCAAACAAAACTCTTCGCTTGAAAAACTGTCCGGATTGGTATAAGAAGAAGCTTTCATCTGAACCTTCAACTTCTGGAGCTATTCTTCCGCCAACCAACTCTTCTAGACTTCGCAGTATTTTTTCACCACCTTCACCTTCGCCTTCAAACGACTCCGCACCACCATCAACTATGATGCCGCCACCGCAGAAGCCAGTTCCCCGTCTTAATACCCCTTCCATTGAAACTATTGTTCATCACCTTAGTACACCCATTATCCCACTATCACCATTGCCTCCTACCCCACCACTTGCTACAGTTGAAGACCATACCTATCACAAAACTAATTCCTCTAAACCGGCTCCTAAACCTGCCCCTAAACCTGCCCCTAAACCTGCTCCTTCAGAGCAATTTCGATCATTACAAGAAGAGTGTCGTAGGGCATTTAGCCGTCCCACTACTTGCCCTGAAATGCTTATTAAGGGAATTAAGAAAGGATCAGCTTGTGGGAGGAAATGTGTTAAAAATGAAAGTTTTTGCCGTGTACATATCGTGAAACATATTTCTGAACCACAACTGACAGAAACCCCCACCGTTGAAGATAATCCTAAAATAATATCCGTCAGAGGAGAGAGGCTTAAGAAAGGTTTGAAATATTTTTTTCTAAGTGTTGTTGACCACCAACACATTTTGGCAAAATGTAACGGCTTAAAATATAAAATTAGAGTTTGTGAGAATTTGTGTAAAGAGAAGAGATTTAACACTTTAGATTCTCAAGACTTTCTCCTCAGGGATAAAAAGGATCGTATTACAAGGTGGGGGCGTAAACAGTAAATTCACTTAGTTTTTTCCAAATTGTTGCTAAAAAAAAAATAATGGGGGAGAAACACAACGCGTTATAGCGTTGTGTTTCTCCCCCATTATTTTTTAACACTCTAAGTCTCGTGACCTACTTTCATGTGAGTAGTGAGTAAAGGATGGTTCTGTGTTTGTCTGCATTCCTTCGGGTCAATGACCGGACCTGAAAGGTCAATGACCCTTCCCCCCCCCCCGAAAAAATGGAGCCCCCCCCCTTCCCCCACTACTCCTTCCCCTACCAGTCCTTCCCCTACCACTCCTCTGGGTGAATGGCCGGTCATGACCGGTTGTCTACTTTCATTTAACCGTTATACTAGCTACTCCAGAGTCTTCATTCTAATCCGTGAGGCCACTGCCGCAACATGCCTACTCTATTAGAATTATGTTTGCGACAGATAGTTTCAAATATAGTGTTGGTGGAACTTGCATTTCAAGATGCAAACCTTCCACTAACACTACGTCAAGAAGTGTATTCTTTTTATAGGGAAAATTTTGGAGTTTTTCATTACCTTAAGTATAAATTTATGGATGGAACAAATATGTGTCCAGAATGCGGTTCGGCTGCAATAGGAAATGGAAGATTGGATTTTATAATAGATGGTGGAGTTTATGAATACAAATCTTACTTGTCATACATGTTTATCATCCCAGAAGAAGAAAAATGCGATATTTGTGCACTTAATTTGTACAAGTTTATACAAGCCGATCCTGCTGAAATCCATTTGGAAAACAACATTGAAGTCCCTTATTTTTTTATGCCTTAAGCTCCATAGCAGTCCACCAAACCCAGCCAAACGGCCCTTTTCAGGGCCACCTAAGACTTAAATTTAGGGATGTAAGCTATTTAGCTTACATGCGACTTAGCAGAAATAAGTTCTGGTACATGGCTAGTTTGATCCGTGTAGTAGTAAGCAAAGGAGGGTTCTGTGTCCATCCCCACTCCTTAGGGTCAATGACCGGACCTGAAAGGTCAATGACCCCCCCCCCCCCCGAAAAAATGGAGCCCCCCCCCACCCCCCGAAAAAATGGAGCCCCCCCCTCTCCCCCACTCCTTCCCCCACTCCTTCCCCCACCTTCCGGGCCAATGACCGGTCATGGCCGGCTGCTAACCCCTCTCATTTGCATACCGTTATAAAAGACGCGCCGGCTATGGCTAGTGTTTCATTCTGGTTTCTTCCACCACTCTTGTTGCTTCGCCGCTCTTGTTGCTTTGTTCCTGCCAGTTTTAATATCTTTATTTTTAAAATGCTTCCTTACTTTAATGAAAATTTTAATCCTTCAGAAAATGCAGATGTTTTTCAACCACCTGAAGATGGTTTCCAACATCATGAAGAAGATGCTTTCCAAGAACATGAAGAAGATGTGATAGAAGACATGGATAATAGCAGTGAAGATGAAAGTGAAGATGACAGTGAAGATGAAATTGAAATTAATGAACAATTCAAAGTATATTTTATAGAAACACAATTTCCTTTTGATGTAGTTGAAAGATTTATTTTTGAAGCACATAGATGGCTAAATTTAGGATTCAACATTATAATTGGTTCACCTATTGTCTACAATAACAGTAACTTCTTCCTTCTAACTCCAAATGATCGAGAACAAATTCTTACTTGGCAGGACGATGTGATGAGATCATACGAACTGAACATTGGTGTTGGGTACTTTGTTGCAAGAGTGGCTTAATAACCACATTACCCTTCCCCCACCTCCACCCTATCCCTTCCCAATCCTTATTCCTTCCCCCTCCCCATATTTAAAATTTATAAAAGTGGGGCTATGAACCTTCAGGTTTCTAGTCTGTACTCGCACTTTGTGCCGTCAAGTACATCTCTTGTATTTTTTTCTCCACCTTTTAAAATATTATTTGTTTGAAAAAATGCCTCCTAATGTGAATTACCATTTTAATTCTTCCGAAATTTTCGATGTTTTTGTACAACCTGAAGACATTTTAAATAATGGTAGTGAGAGTGAGAGTGAAGACGATGATGATTATAGTGTTGAACTTAGTGAAGAACGTAAAGTTATAGCAATTGATCCACAATTTCCATTTGATACAATAGAAAAGTTTATGGTTGAAGCTAATAAATGGTTAAATTTAGGATGTTATATACGAATTGACTCTTTTATATTGTATGGTGATAGTCATTCTTTACTTGTCACACCAAATGACAGAGACCGCATGTTGCAGTGGGCACAATCTATGATGGAGTGCTATGAACAAGGTGTAGACACTGGTGGCTATTTTCTTGCACAAGTAGTGTAATAACAAAAATTACCTTTCCCCCACCATACACCCTATCCCTTCCCAATCCTTATTCCTTCCCCCTCCCCATTTTTAAATTTAATAAAAAGGCGGGCTATGAACCTCCAAGTTTCTAGTCTGTACCTACACTTTGCGGCATGAAGATGCTTACTAGAATTGATGGTTTTATAGCCAATGATATTAATATATGGAGTTTGATAACAAACTTACGGATGAAAATTGAAGAAAAAATTATGGCAAACAATGAGCTAGGAGTTATAGTTTTTGTTTCATTAGTAGAACATTTTGAAATTTTGTATAGTATAAAAGTAACAATTAACAATATTAATGAACTATTTCCTTGGACAATTTTTATTCGCAATAAAGTTGAAGAGCAGAAAATTATAGTAGATGTGACAGCAATGAAATATAACCTAGATAGAGAAGAATAGATATAAACCCCCTCCTATTACTTGGTTTTGCAAAAATAGTGGGGGTAGGAGTATATATAAGACTAAGTAAGCAATGCATAGTTTGTTATTTGAAGTAAAAGAAGTAGTAAGGAAACATGTTGTCTAGAGATACTCCATTTATTAATTATTCTCAAGTTAAAGATGTTTTTGAAAGCACAAATGAAATACAGGAAGAAAACATAGAGGAAAATTATGACGAAACTGATAATGATTCTATGATGGAAGAGGAAGAAATGGTACAGATTGAACAAGAACTATTTGAAGAAATGATAAATGATAGTGATGAAGATATAATTAAGGAAGCTATTGAAATATTTATATTAGATTCATCATTGGAATCACCCATATCACCTTTACTGTCTTCTGAATCTGAATCTGAATTGGACTAAGGTACCCCCACTATTTTGAAGAAGTAGTGGAGGGAAAATATCCCCACCACAAGTTAAAAGTTGGTGGGGGAATGTTTATAAATGTGTTAAATATTTGTGCAGGAGATCAGTCTTAAAGAGACTAGTGACCGAAGATGTTTCGTAAAATACCTTTTGATCCTTCATACTACAATCTGTTTGATATACATCGTTTTCCAGACATTGAGGAGAAATTGTACAAGAAATTTTGTTCTCTACTGGATAAACCACAAAAACTACCACCTAATACTTTTACCTACAAGCTACCTATCATGGACAAGGACGATGTAAGCAAAATACCATTAGTTCAAGTCAAATTTTTGGAAGAAAAAATTCTTGTTTGTGTCAGGGAAGTATTTCACAATGATTATTCAAAAAAATTGGCTTTCAACTTTATTCAAGAACATGCGGGATCTGAAAGAGAACAGTATCCCGAACCATATTACAAATATCTTTTCGAGAATGGAGCGAGTGTAACTGTAGAAATAACCATTACATTAGTATAACTCTCCCTACCATTGACGTCTCCCCACCATTGGCATCTCCCCACTACTGACTTAAATTTGATGGATAAATGTGTTGACTATCTGTGTAGAAGCTCACTCTTCAAGAAATTGTTGATCAAAATGTTTCATCATGTACCGACTTCTTCCTTCAGGGAAAAACAAAGATTAAAACGACTAGAAAAAGAAAGACAAGACCGAGAAGATATGAAGATGGAATTCAATAGACTACAATTTCAAATACCAGGAATTGAACTTGGAGCACCAAGATTGAAAACTCTCCACTGGGCTGGAAGTTATATCAAATTTTTGAAAGTACAAGTTGAAGCAAGAGATCTAAAATTGAAAAGATTAGAAATGGAAAATCGAGAATTGAAGAAATTAATATCACACATGTCTGGTAATACAACTGTTCAAGAAGGTGAAGAAGAAGGAAAAGAAATTTTAGGAATCTAAATTATCAGCACCCCTTTTAGAGAATAGGGAATAGATCACTTTGTGGTAATGTAATAACATGCCGCTTAGTGATCTATTCCCAGTTCTCGCTTAATATCCGATGACCTTGACCTACATAAAAGTGGTGGGGGTAAGAGCATATAAAGAGATAGTTATGGATATAACTTTCAGTACAAGTCTAACACTATGGACAGCTTGTTAGTTTTGTGTTTACAACAAATTATCAATAATGGGTTTCTTTACCGTTATATAATAACATCAAATAAATGTGAAATACCTCAACCAATTCGTGAAATGGTCATGAAATTTAAGAAGGACAATAGTGGATTTGGTATTTATCTTGCTTTTATTTTTGAAGATGGAACAAAAATGTGTCATGATTGTGGAAAAGCATCTGTTTTAGACTTTGAACAATTTGAAGATGATGGAGGTAAATTAGTTCACCTTGTAAAAGGCCAAGTGATGAAATTTGAAACAGTCAAGAAAAAATGTAACATTTGTGCACAAAACTTGTTTGAATTTATTAAGTATAGTGCATTAAAATCATGATATCCCTTCTACATATGAAGAAGGTGGGGAAGAAAAAGAGTGGGGATTATAAAGTGGTGGGAGAACTTGTATAAATGTAGGCTGTTTGAAGAGACTTTTAATATTGTTGCAGCATTTGTTGAAACAACATGCAGTTCGAAGTTTGCCATTTTAAAATTAAATATGAAGATTGGAGCTCTGTTGCAGGATTTGTCAAGTCTAAAGAAGATAATCAAAAGTTGCTAAATGTACATTGCTATATTCACAATGAAGAAAGTCATGACAAAATAATGGCATATTTAAACACACCTAATGTAACATCAGAAAGCTCTGCATTTATAAAATATTTAAAAGAAGAAGATTTGGATGTGACCCTAGAAGTTTGGTATGTAATTTAAATTATTGTGGTGGGGGAAATGTAGAAGTTATTGGTGGGGGAAATGAGATAAAACCAGCAAAATTGTAGAACAGAATTCACTCTATACAACGATGGAGCATCCTTCCACAACACCTGTATTGGCATCTGTGGATTGGCATCAAAATTATCAACCAAATACTTCAAGTTCAAATTGTTATGAAAATCATCAGCCTAGCACTTCAAATTCAAATTGGTATGAAAATCAGCTGCCTAGTACTTCAAGTTCAATTTGGTATGAAAATCAGCAACCGGCCACTTCAAGTATAAATTGTTATGGAAATCAGCAAACTATTACTTCAACACAAAATTTCTATGAAAATCAACAGCCGACAACATCAACTAATTTTTGTACATCAGTATTTAAAGTATCAAAACCCCATTTGGATTGTAATAAGTTAATATCAGCTCAATCAGGAAGAATCAGGAAAAACACATACATGAGAGAAAGGTGCAAGAAAGAAAGGATAGAATTTACAAAATTACAGTTAACAGTTCCCTCTATTAAAGTGGGATGTACTAGAATACAAACTTTGCAAGCAACCAATGCATATTTGTTGGAATATTTAGAAAAAATTGAA
Organism: Neoaliturus tenellus; assembly: GCA_030545055.2. Lineage (NCBI taxonomy): Eukaryota > Metazoa > Arthropoda > Insecta > Hemiptera > Cicadellidae > Neoaliturus > Neoaliturus tenellus. Next base: position 35,047,435 of record CM061537.1, read on the forward strand.
AAGTTGGAGAAGAAGAATGAACATTGTAAAAAGTAAACACTCATTCCCCCCAAGAAAAACAAAAAAAAAAAATAATAAAATAGTAAAATGAAAAAAAAGTAGAAGTAGAATAGAGAGCGAGGAATAGATCACTTTGTGGTAATGGACTAACATGCCACTTAGTGCTCTATTCCTCGTTCTCGCGTTATATTGGATGACCTTGACCTACATTAGTAGGGTGGGGGAAATTGAAAATGGTGGGGGAAAGTGTATAAAGGAGAAGCCTACTGTAGAGGAATCACTCTGAAAGTAAACTTGTCAGAAGTATGGACTTGACCACAAGCAAAGAAGAAGATAGAAAACAAAGATTTCGAGAAATGGCTAAAGTAAGAGAGTCAAGAATAAGGTTGAGATTTTACAAACTACAGAGATTGATTCCTGGTGTTAAGTTAGGAGAAATAAGATCAAGAACGGTAGACATGGCGGCTGATTACATCAGTTACTTACAATCGGAATTAATGATAAAGGAAGCAAGAATAGAAGAGCTGGAGCACAAGATAAAACAACATATTGAAACATCGAACAATGAACCTATAAATTGTGTAATAAAAGAAGAAGATGTAAAAGACTTAAATTAAACAAAAAAATGAACTTGGACTTTGGTTATTGATTGGACACTTCTTAGAGAATGGGGAATAGATCACTTTGTAGTAATGAATCATCATGCTGCTTAGTGATCTATTCCCAGTTCTCGCTTAATCAAAAATGACCTTGACATACTTAGCAAAATATCATATAAGCCGGATCAAAAACAGTTATTCCTCATTTACTGGAAATGGCTCCTGTAGACAACACCGATTATCCAAGGAAATCTATGATTGAAATATTGTATAAAATTCAATTAGAAGATTTAAATATGGAAGAAGATGAAAATAATAGCGAAACTTCAGAAGTAGAAACTATAAATGATATGGATGTGGATGTAACAACATCAGAAGAAGAAAATGCCAATGATGTGGAGAATGAAAATTTGGATATGGATGTAGTAATATCAGAGTCTTCGTCATCATTTGAATATGAAGAAATACATATTGAAACTCCAATTCATATAGAGAATACTAATGAAGAATCTGTTAGTAGAAGATTAATATTTTGTCCAAGACGTTTGTTTTCTTCTGAAAGTGAAGAAGAAGAAGATGAAATAGTAGTGGGGGAACTATTATAAAAGAAGGAAAGGGAGAGCTCATTTCATTTATTGGCGAAATTTTGAAGAGTGAACACCACCAAACATGTATCATTGCGATAAATGTTTGGAATCGTTTAATGATGATATTCTGTTAGAAATACATAAGGAACTAATTCACAACAACATAGAAGAACAAGAAGAACAAAATGAAATAACAGCAAGACCTACAACAACTTTACCAAATTTACAAGTATCAGCTTTACCCGGAAAGGTAGTAATGCATCATAAGATTCAAAATGAAGATTTAAACTTAGAAGAATTTATTAGAGAAGCAAAACCAATCATCAGTAGAACTTTAAAAAAAGAATTAAAAAGATTGAATTTTCTCAAATTTGGATTACTACTAGAAGCTATGTTTATAAATGTACAAGAAGAATTATCACCAAGAGGATTTATAACTAAAAATCAAACTATCATAGGAAGTTCAGACATTGATTCAATAGTTGAAAAATGTATAGAAGAAATATTAACTAAAATTCAGGAACATGAAGGACGAGGATCAGGGTGGAGTCTTATAAGTATTGAAGGATTAAATATAAGAGTTCATAAACATGGATATGGACTAATGGGATCTAGTTATATTCGTTTACCAAAAATAATTGAGGATACAAGATCATGTGTTAATGTGAAAAATCAAGATAACGAATGTTTTAGATATGCGATGACATGTAAATTTGTACCAAATCATTGTAATGAACCAAACCAGCACTATGAAAATCAAAGATATAGATATAACTTTCAAGGAATTAGTTATCCTGTATCACTAAAAGATATATCAAAATTTGAGAAGAAAAATCCCGGCACATCTATTAATGTTTTTGGATTAGATAGTTCAAATAAAGTTTATCCTTTACGTATTGCTAAAGAAGAACTAGCAGATCATACAGATTTACTACTACTAACACAAGGAGATGTATCTCATTATGTGTATATAAAGAAATTTGACTCTCTTGTTAATAAACAACTTTCAAAAAATCGAAACAAAAAGCTGATCTGCAAAAGATGTTTTAATTTCCAACGAGAAGGAAGACAAGGAATGGAATGGTTACAAGAGCACAAAAGATTATGTAACAATAATTATGAAGCAAAAATTATTTTACCTTCAGAAAGCAGAGCATTTGTTACATTTCAAAAAGTTCATCATCAATATCGTATCCCTATAGTTGTATATGCTGATTTTGAATCAACACTAATTCCTATAGAAGATGAAAATTGTGAAGCTAGAAAAAGTGTCAAATATCAAATGCATAAACCAAATAGTTTTTGTTTAATGGTTAAATCAACATTATCAGAAGAACATTTAAACCAATATGGATTAACTTCAGAACCTCTAGTATATCGTGGTGAAAATGTGGAAACAATATTTCTTGACCATTTATATTTAATAGCTGAAAATGTACAAAGATTATATACAAATATCATACCAATGAAACCGATGGAGGAAGAAGAGGAAATTCAACATGAAAATGCAACTCATTGTTTCTTATGTAAAAATGAATTTACCATTGACAATTATAAAGTTAAAGATCATGACCACCTTACAGGTTATTACAGGGGTGCTGCTTGTAATAAATGTAATTTGAGCTATCGTTTACCACTATTTATTCCTGTGGTTCTGCATAACCTCAGTGGGTATGATGCTCATTTTATAATACCTGAATTAGGAAGAGACGATGGTTCGATAGATGTATTGGCTGAAACTTCAGAAAAATTTATAAGTTTCTCTAAAACAGTTGGAAATGTCAAATTAAGATTCTTAGACTCCTACCGATTTATGCCGTCGAGTTTGTCTAAACTTTCTGAAAATTTAAGGAAACAAGATTTTATTGAAACAAAGAAGATTGTAAGTAACGACAAACTGGATCTCGTACTTCGGAAAGGTGTTTTCCCATATGATTATATAGACAGTTTAGAAAAGTTTAATGAAACATCACTTCCGCCAAAAGAAGAATTTAAAAGTAAACTATACGACATGGACATATCTCAAGAGGATTATGATCATGCATGTAAAGTATGGAATGAATTAGGATTTACAACATTGGGAGAATATTCAGATTTTTATGTTAAATTAGATGTAACTTTATTATGTGATATAATGGAAGAATTTAGAAATACGTGTTTTGCAGCATATGGATTGGACCCTCTTCATTCATACACTTCACCTGGACTAGCATGGCAAGCCATGTTGAAAGAAACAAATTGTAAATTACAACTTCTTACTGATATAGATATGGTTTTAATGTTAGAATCAGGAGTTCGAGGGGGATTGACACAAAGTGTAACCAGACATGTTAAGGCTAATAATAAGTATCTGCCCGATTATGATGCATCAAAACCAACAACATTTCTAGGTTATTTCGATGCAAATAACTTATACGGATGGGCAATGTCAAATCCCCTTCCATATGATAATTTTAAATGGATAGATCCAGAATCAATTGGAAACATAATGGATATACCAAAGCATGGTGAAACTGGTTACATTTTTGACGTCGATTTTGAATATCCTGAACATCTTCATGATCATCATTACGATTTACCACTTCTTCCAAAGACTGAAATTTCCCCTACTGGAAGATGGTCAAAATTATTAATGACTTTAAACAATAAGTCTAGGTATGTTGGACATTATTGGATGATACAACAGGCTTTAGACTTGGGATTAAAAATTACAAAAATTAATCGAATACTACAATTCTCTCAATCTTGTTGGCTGAAACCGTACATCGACAACAACACAAGAAGAAGAGCTGCTGCTACATCAAGTTTTCAAAAAGATTTCTTCAAACTGATGAACAATGCAATATTTGGCAAGACTTTAGAAAACAAAAGGAAACATAAGAATATCAAATTAGTAACTGATCCAGTAAAATTACAGAAACTAGTGCAACAACCAAACTTTGGTTCATCCGTAATTATAAATGAAAATCTTGTCATCATTTCTATGAACAAAAAATCAGTTCTATTGGATCGTCCTTTATATCTTGGAATGTCAATATTGGATATTTCTAAAACACACATGTACGAGTTTCATTATAAGAAGATGGTTAATTATTATGGAAGAGATAACATTGGTATTGCATATATGGATACGGATGCACTTATTTACTGGATTAAAACAAATGACATGTATGAGGATTTACGGACCTTTGTATATAAAGATGATTTTGATTTTTCCGATTATCCTAAGGACCATCCAAATTACGACTATGACAAAAACAAAAAAGTATTGGGAAAATTTAAAGATGAAACAAATGGTGTGCCGATGATGGAAATTGTAGCATTAATGTCTAAACTCTATTCATTTCAACTGTACATAAATGAAAGGAACGAATATCAAGTCACAAAAAAAGCTAAAGGAATAAAGACATCTTTCCTAAAGAAGAACATACAGTTTCAACATTATAAAAGATGTTTGTTTGAAAATGTTGAAACAACTGCAACATTTAACACTATTAGAAGTTATAACCACCAACTTTTTAGTGTCAAACAAACAAAGTGGGCATTAAGCTACAAAGACGACAAGCGACATATTTTAGAAGATAAAATTAATACTCTACCATTTGGCCACTATTCTTTAAACCCTATCGACCAGTAAACCTATTCTTCGTCCTTTACCTTCTTCCTTTTTCCTTTCCGTAAAAAAGAGGGGACATGGCAAGCCCAATGCCATGTTCCCTCTTTTTTACACTAATATTAAATGACCTTGACCTATATTTCAACTATATATAAGAGAATAAACCATTGTATGGATCAGTATTTCTACAAACAGTGTGCAAGCAACACTTTAAGATGGAAAGTGTAAAGGATAAGATTGTAAATGAACTACATAAACCAGCAAGAAGAAGATTTCCAAGAAGAAGTACAATCATTAAAGGAATGAATGATCTTTACCAAGCTGATCTTATTGAAATGATACCACACAGTAAATTAAACAAAGGATTTAAATATATTTTAACAATTATAGACTGTTTTACTAAAATAGCTGATGCTTTACCCTTGAAGGACAAGACTAGTAAAAGTGTTACCAAAGCTATGGAGACAACAATACAAAGAAATAAATTTAAAATTAAACATTTACAAACGGATGATGGAAAAGAATATTTTAATAAAGATTTTGGAGCTTTGATGAAAAAATATAAAATAAATCATTATTCTACAAATTCTGAAGTTAAAGCTTCAATAATTGAAAGATTTAATAGAACATTAAAAGGAGCTATGTATAAACAATTTTCAAAACGAGGATCATATGTGTGGTATGACATATTACCACAACTTATAAAAGAGTATAACAACAAATATCATCGCACCATTGGAATGAAACCTATCCAAGTAAACAGTGCTAATGCTAAAATTGTATTACAACGCATCAAAAATAATACAACACCAAAAATAGAAAAGTTACAACCAAAAAAGTTTAAGGTTAATGATAAAGTTCGTATAAGCAAATACAAAGGTGTATTTAGTAAAAGATATCTGCCAAATTGGACTAATGAAGTATTTACAATTTATAAAGTGCAACCAACTATACCTGAAACTTACATTTTAAAGGATAATAAGGGTGAATTACTTCAAGGTGGATTCTATGGACATGAGTTGTTAAAATCAACAGTTGGTGATGTATATCTTGTTGAAAAAGTTTTACAAAGGAAAAAGGATATGGTTAAAGTTAGGTGGTTAGGATTTGATAAAAGTGAAGACTCTTGGATTCCTTCAAAAGACTTGGTATAAGTAGTGTGTTTTGGTCACTTTTAAAACCGGCCACGTGCCCACGGAGCCACGTGCCGCGGCAGCTGGCGCCAGCTGCCATGTCACATAGCTTCCGGTGGGGGTTAGAGGGTATATATGAGATGCTGTAGTTATATTTTATGCCATATAGGTTGGGGTGGAGATGGCGATAGTGTTGGCGTTAGGGTGAAGTGAATTTGCGCATAAAATTAAAATTAAAAGTTAGTTCAAAATTGAAATTCGTCGGTGTTAACGAAACTCTAACAGTTGAAGAAAAATTAAGAGTTAGTTCAAAATTGAAATTCAAACTTATAACTGAGATGTGAAAAATATGTCAAGGTTATCCAGAGTAAGTTTTAAAAAATTCTATCCAACTATCACCAGAAATAGTTTTAAGTTGAAGTAGTTGGTGATAGCGGGATAATTGATTCGTGCCATGGGAGAGGTGTTTATCGTTTGAAAGTTGGCGATCGAATGAGAAGCGCCGCCTAGGGAGAGGGCTTATAAAATGGCAACCTTCCCCCACCACCCCTTCCCCCACTCCTTTAGACCAATAACCGGTCGCCGACTCTATGTGGTGAAACTGAACTAGACATGGCGGCCGCCATGGATAATTCTAACCTCAAACCTTAGTTTTGCATTGGTGAGCATGAGCCACCCCCACTCCTTTACCTTTCTTTTATATTTTTAAAACCAAACAGATGTTCGGGCAGGTGTTGGGGGCAGAAATGTTAAAATATTGGGGTGGAGATGGCAATAGCGTTGGCGGTCGGTTGAACTGAATTTGCGAATAAAGTAACTAGGGTTGAACTAAAAGTATACATAAATTAAAAGTTAGTTGAAAACTGAAATTTGACGGTGTTAACAAAACTCTTAATAGTTGAACAAAACTAAAAATTAGTTTAAAACTGAAATTCAAATTTATAAATAGGATCTGGAAAGTATGTCAAGGTCATCCAGAGTAAGTTTTAAAAAAGCCTACCTAACTACCACCAGAAATAGTTCTAAGTTGAACTAGTTGGTGATAGTAGGATAGGTTGAAGTAACTTTTGAATTTTATTAGTGAACATACAATTAATGTGCAACAGCAGAGTTTAAACAAGTTGAACTTTTGTGATGAATTACAGAGTTGTAAATGCAAACACCGACGACGATGAGAAGGTAAATGCAGAGTCCCCAGATGATGTATTTGAAAAGCTTGAACAAATGTAACATTTCAAGTTGGTTTTCCCGTTCCATTTCCAATCGTTTAATTTCCAATTTCAATTTATCCTCTTCCATTCTAGTTACGAAGGGAACTTCATCCATCATATCCATCATGATTGTGTTAGTGTTTGAAATTTTAGTGATGTTGATAGTTCAGAAGTCGAAGACGGAATAAGAAGTGAAAGGGAGAAATGTTAGTTAAATAAAGAAGTGGTGGGGGGAAGGATGAATTACAAAGAAGTGGTGGGGGAAAGACGTTGCTCTTCATTATTACCATCAGTAGTGTCAGATGGTGCAGGAGTTAGATTTAGTAAACTGTCTTCGTCTAAACTTTCAACCTTATCACAAATAGGACAATCGTATGTTATTTCCAAATTCATTTTGATGGTTGTAAAATTATCTACAAGTTCTTGTAAAATATTAAAAATGTCTTGTAACTCTTCTTTAGAGTTTATTTCAAAACTAGAATTCATTCGGGCCAATGGAGAGTTGTTCATTGTTGGAGAGTCGGTGATGGAATGAGGATCGGCGCATAGGGAGGGGGCTTATATAATGGTGACCTTGAGCAGGCGTCTAGGGAGGGGGGCTGTCTAGGGAGGGGGCTTTTATATGGGGAACCTTGAGCTTATGATTAAATAAAATGTTTAGTTCTTCTTCTTAGTCTTTTAATTCAATTATTTGAACCGAAGTAGTTGTTTCATCCTCTTCACTCGATGAAGAAAACAATTCACCAGGATTTAAATATTGAACTACAATTCTGAACCATCTTATAGGATATTCGTCAATGATAGAAAGTAAGTTTTGAAACAATTCTTCCATCTCTTCCCTGTCAGTTATTATATGTTCAAACTTGATAAATTTGTTTTCCATGTTGTTAGTTAGAGTGTTGGAAGTGGAATGATTTAATATTATATAAAAATTAGAACTAGTGGTGGGGGGAAATCTCAAGGTCATCCAAATGAAGTTTTAAAAAAGAGTGTAAAACTGAAATTACACATTTGATGGTTCTACAGGATCGGAATACCAATCTGATCTGTATTTACATCTTTTTATCATATGTGTACAAAAATCATCTTGATGAGAATTGGTGCGTTGACAATGAGCAAGATCTAGAGGGTGAAATTTGAAACATCTTTGAGGACAACATGTATGAAAATATCTTGATTTGTAAAATTTGAAAGTTCGCAATTCCGGTGGTGGTAGTTGTTTTGTTTTGCATTTGCAATAACAAGATCCGAAGAATTCACATTTAGTACAAGCTAACCCATCCACCATCATTGGTCCTAAATCTGTACACTGTTGTTCACAACAGTAACGAGGTTTGTACTTGTATTTTTGCTCTTCCATGTTGACGCTGCGGAGTCCAGTGAAAGAATAAGAGTGTATAGTGTTGAATAGTGAGTTTTATGTACTGTGAAAAGTGGTGGGGGTAATTTCAAGGTCATCCAAATGGAGTTTTAAAAAATTATACCTTACAAGTGTAAGGATTATTAAAATTTAGGAAGTTTGTTTCTCTTTGTTTTCTTCAGACTTTTTCTCTCTCTCCGCCTTAGCCATAGCAACAAGTTCTTCTGTTGATAATGGATGTACTTCAGGAAATTTTAAAATTAATTTAGCTTGATATCCTTCTTTAGTTAATACATCTAAATCTTGGGTCATTTGTTCAATGGTGTTGTAGTCTTTTCCATAGATTTTTCCATCAAGTTGAATCATCATTCTGTACAACATTTTCTTAAATAGGTCTTGTCGTGGTGAGAGCTGAGAAGCAAATGATTATTTATACAAGTATCACATCCTTTTTATTAACTCACATTGATCATGTGATTCTTTAGTTGTAGTTTTGTCTGTCAAAAGTTATTCAACATTGGTAATACTTTTGGAACTTGATGTTATGTTGACCAGTTGGCGATGAAGAAGTTGTAGGTTGTGTAGAAATAAATATTTCATCATCGCAATATTTTGTTTTAGTGAACATCCTTGTATTAGTAGCACTAACATCAACAGTTAAGTGATAACCACCGGTAAGTAAAACTCGCATTTCGTTGGTTAAATCTTCGAGTTGTTCAAAAGTTGTAATGGTGTTGGTATCATAAGATGCACATTTGACTTTGAGAGACATCTTTTAGTTTTTATATTAAGCGATAGAGTGAGCGAGATGTGTACGGTACGAAAGGTAGTCGTAGACTGATGAATTTTACAAGTAGATTTTCGCTTTTATAATCACACACAAGTGGGTCAAGGTCATCCCGTGGAATTTTTAAAAAAAGCAACATATTGTAATGTACAAAGACATCACAATATGTTGCTTCTTTTAATTTTTTTTTGTTTTTTTTCTTTATATCATATTTATTGAAAAACAATTACAAACAAATAGTTACAATGTTATGTACAAACTAATCAGTAGTAGGTGTTACATGAATTGTAAGTTCAGTAGAGTTGTTTCCACTGGGTCCATGTGATACCAAATAGAGTGCGCCGGGTTGAATTATACGAAGATCTTCATTTTGAAGTAGTTGTACGAAGCGCTTTGGTAAGAAGATCTGAAATTTTGCTTCATCACCAATTGTATAAGGTGCCTCGCTCAAAGTGCAATTTATAGCATCACCTACTGAAGTTTCCATTTTCTTAATAGTATGAATGATGTAGTGTTTTTCTTCTTTTAGTTCAGAACATTTCTTCGTAGGTAGAATTGATGATTTAGAATGAGCGTTGAACTGATCAACTAAACTTTGAAGTAAGTTCTGTGATGCCATATTGATGTTGTTGTTAATCTTCTTGTTAATAAGAATGTCCGTCGGAGATGTTGTCTCTTCGGAGGTTTGAGTAATACTCATGCTGTGTCATGGTAGCGCTCTCACTTTTATAATCGACACTACCCCCACCACTGACACTACCCCCACCAGTTTGTTGAAGGAAATTATTCAAGCGGTAGGCATTCTTTAAAGCGCACTGCGACCTTCGATGTTTAAAACTTTTTGATGAAATACAAAGTTCGTTGAAGTAGCATTGGAAATCTTTATCAATTATTGCATTAATCACTTCGTTGCTTGTAAATGATTGTATCCAATTTGCTTTTTCCAATCCCCTTGTGTAGATAATTTTAAACTCTTTGCAATAATGATTCATAATGTGCGGCATCATGTTATAATTAATGAAACCTTCATCCCATCTTAAGTTGTGAAAATGTTTGTTCAACCATTTGTTTGTAACTTTCGCTTTAGTTGTTAGTCTATTAAATGGTACTGGAGGTTTGAACAAATAATGATAAACTACTGAAGTGTTCATGTCCAAGATTACTAATTCTTTAATAATAAAATTACCATCATTTCCTCGGAAAGCTTGAAATTCAATTATACCTCTTTTAACTTCCATTATATGTGGCGCATTAGAAAACGAAACCCGTTTATTCATGATGAAGTCTTACTAACAACTGACTTAAAAATTGAATGAGCCGATGTTTATAACAGACAGGATTGTTCTTCTTCTTTCACTTCTTGTGCCACTTCATCAATATTAAAATTGGTGTGATAGTTGTTTAATTGTCTCCACATTTCAACTTCTTGAGGTATTCTATTAAAGATTGAAGTATCCACGGGACCGTATAAAATTGGAACAAAAGGTTTTTTGTCCAATGTATCAATTAGATAGTCTTTAATTATTGCACTTGAAAATATTAGTTGTTTCAAATATCTGGTGACGGGACCGGTAGTACAACTTAAAGTATAAAATTCTTCTTTAGTGAAATATAATTTAACATTATGTGTAGTTAAATCTCTGAAGCGAACAATTTGTCCTCCACGATGTTTTACTATATCAACTTCAATATTTGATTCCAATAAACTTAATCTTGTTCTTCTTCCAAATGTGTTGTTACTTAAATAGCACTCCAAAAGATGTAAATGTTTCATGAGAGATTCCCAAGTAATTTCACTGAAAGTAACCATTTTGTTTCCATGATTTAAAATAACAATTGGTGAATAATCCATTGATTTTAAAATTCCAACTGATATACTTTTTGTCATGCATGAAGAAATTGGGTAGATAATCCGAAGAAATACTTCTGTTAAAATATTGGTTGTAATGTTAACTTCAACCTTCTTCCTTTTTACTTCTTTTTCAGCTTTTTCTTCTTCTCTCTTCTTATGTTTGTTGAATTTTAGGAACTCGTCCATTTCTCGTTCAACTTGTTTTTCTATATCTGAACTATTATCATCCATTAGAGGTGTATTTTCTTCTCCGTTAGTAGAATTCATCTTGCGAATGATGTTTCCCATACGACGGTTGAAGATAGAATGAAGTTTCTACTAATTATTTTCTCGCTTTTATATTTTTCGTAAATCCTTGAAATTTATACAATTACATAATTGTTTGTTTTGAACTTGTCTTTCACAAATGAAATTCTAACCTCAAAAATTAAAGCAGATAATTCTAACCTCAAAAATTTGCAGTTGTTGTACAATTCTTCTTAAAGTACATTCTTCACAATTCCGGTCAGCGGTGTGTAAGTAACTATTTTATCATGTAGAATTAGACAGTATGCCGAAGTTCCATCCGCTACTGGTTCTTCAAATTCCATTTCAATTTTTATATCCACACTTGATGATTTTACCGATTCATTTTGTTTTGAACAATCGATTACAATTATTGGAGCCTTGGAATAATACTGGTCAGGTGATAATAGTGGTGTATTAGTCTTTCCATAATATGACGATTGAAATCTTGCATACATATCGTATAAAATAGAAAAACGTTTTTTGCTGAACATGACATTCAAATTGTCATAGGGAAAGAATTGAGAGTTTAGGAAAACTTTACAATTCTTTATTTTACAGTGATCAAATTGACCAGCATTTGCAGTGATAACATCTTTTCGCTTAGTTTGAAAACCGAGTATTATGTACCTTGCTCGTTCCAAGTAAGTTGATGTCTTGACGGTCCATGTTTGTCGTTCTGTCTGAGGTAGTGTAGGGTATTCATGAAATTCCCAACTTCGGAATGGCATCACAATATCACGGTCAGATTTCAACTTTCTCAATAATAGGATTCTATGTTCATCAGCCAATCTTACATGAGGTACTCTCCAAACAACTTTATCCAACTGTAGTTGCCATTCCAGTTTATCTTCCGTAGTTGCAGGGTCTGCAAGTATCAAGTCCTTATTAGTTGAAGATCTGAGTAATACTAATTCTTGTTTGACATTTATTATTACCCGTTTGTAATCTTCAGCGAATCCCAAAAGCAATCGTAAAGGTACATGAAAATCAAAGTGACCGTTGGAAGCTGGTGTTATAGTGTCTTTATCGGGGGCAACCCATCCGGCGGTGACTATTGAATTCTTCTCATGCGGTGTTAATGATGTTAATCCTTTCAATGTCGTTGTTAAACCAACCTTTTTTGTTGAATCAACCGTCACCCCTGATATTTCATATCTTATTTCATCAAAAAGATATGCCATCGGGTTATTTATAAAAGGAACTGTTGAAGCAGTTTTTCCATCCAATTTTAATACCCGTCCTTCGATGTACAAGTAACTTTCACACGGTAAAGTGTAAATATCTTGTTGTTGAATGGGGATCCTTATTTCATCGTTATTGTTTAATTTTGATGAAGTGTAAGGGTTGTGCGTGTGATATTCCTTCTCCCATAGTGTTTCGTCGAACGTTGGTCCTTGAGATATATCCAGGATATCCATCGCTGTTAAGTTTCAATCCAATCTTCTGTAGAAAACGAATGTTGTCCGATGTTAACTCTTCCAATGTTGAGGAGCTACTGAGCTCCCGACTCTTCCGTTGCGGTTTAAATGATAATCCCATGTTGACTTTTATGTTGCTGCTCTGATGTGTATCCGTATAGTAATTGTTTCTCCTCTAAAGTCAACACTATGACCGTCTTGATCCAATATGTTCAGTACGATGTCTGAAATGAAACTGGTGTTTAACGGTAGGTATATCAAGTTTTGTGGCTTCTCAACAATTTTAAAACCGGGAGCCACTGTTGGATAAAATGTATGTAAAATATGTTGATTAACTCCATCTCTATACGATCCGTGTATAATGTTGCACGTGACATCGATACTATTTACTTTCAATATTGTTACAGTTGAATCACCTGAATGAGTAGTTCCAGGAGTTAAGATTTTCTTTTTTGTATCTGTAAATCCAAGTAAACTGCCAATCGACTGTTCCAAGCTGACATCAATATAATATTTTGAAGTTATTTCTGCTTTTAAAGTATTATTGTTTCCTTTAACGGTAATATTGTCTTCTCCGAGTTGTTTCTGTAATAATTGGTTTATATCATCAATTTCATAAGCTCCAGTAGGAAATGTAATTATTTTTAATTCTGAGTATTTTCCTGTAGCATCCTTAGTTTCATAATAATGTAGTAAATTATTCTTCCCTTCCGTAACATTGGGAATTGAGTTGTAGGTAGTCAAATCAAGTAATGCCGCTTCCCATAATCGTTCCTTGGATAGACGCAATGCTGGGAACAGCGTACTTTTCAATGTGGATGAATTTCCACTCAATGACACTGTATACGATGACATCTTAAAGCTGACTGACACTTTTCGCTAGAAACTCCAAACATAAATGCCCACATATTTCAGTATTGTTAGGTTGTTCTTTTTTGTAATTGTAAAAAATGTTTTTTGAGTTTCGAAAATAATGTTGAAGTTCTTTTGGCGGTGGTAGATTGCCAAAACTGTCAAAGTAGTAAACGGTTTGTCCAAGCTTTTTATAGCATACCCAATGAGTACCTGGACCATAGGTGGAATCCAAATTTACTATTCCAGTTTCATTTTTCCATATTTTAGTTGGTAATGCATCTTTCATAAAAACTCCTCGAAAGAATGGTATTTTCAAACATTTCACATAATCATTTAACTGATGATTTGTTAAGGCTTTATTTGGAATTATCAATTGACTCTTCTTATTTAGTACACACGGTATGGTCTTAGGTATAAACCTGCTCCGTTTTTTACCATTTGCCAAACAGAAGTCTTCTTTACATTTGGCTTATGAGTTCTACGACGTCCTTTTTTAATGTTTCCACCTCTTTTGGGAGCGCCTTTCTTTGCAGGTCTTCCTCTGCGACGTTTTCCACCACCTAACTTTGCTTTCGTCTTCATGGCTGTAGTTACTGCCCAAGCCGATGCTTTTTCTGCAATACTTGCGTCACTTGATTTTACTCTTTGCCAAGCTTTTTCCGCTAGAATTTTATCTGCTATTGATCTATTTGTTGAATCTTTATACTTTGAATATGCTATATCGTGTTCCTTGCAAGCTTGATCTAATTTATTAATTCCAGGATCTCCTCTTGCTAAACGCTTTGCCAATTTAGTTCCAGGTCCACAATATTGATAACCTCCGGGCAGATGTAATTCGTATGGTAAAGCGTCTATTGTTCGATTTACAACAGCACCAACTGGAATCCGTCTAAGCAGGGATAATGCAGCTGATGTTATACCACGTCCTCTCTTGCCGCTGTCTTGACGATGACTGAGCGATACGGTCTTCATTATGTTGTCTTATATAACTGGCGTGTTTACTCCACGAGATACTTTACACAAATGAATAACTTGTGCAAAATCTTTTATATTTAAAGACTTAGTTATTCAAATTAATTATATATTGATTTATAATTCTATTTTTAATCCAAGCTTCCCGTTCATCGGGTTGAATTATCACATGACTCGTTGTACTAGCTATATGATTATGGGTATCAATAAGTAAATTGCCCACTATTCTTATTAAACAATCTAAATTTACAGCATCTTTTGGATGTTGAGGATCATGTAATTGCATAATACGTTTATCATTACATGTGTAAGCTGTTGAATCACTTTTTGATGTTTTTATGACTTGTCCAATAGTAGCAGCATCATTTGAATCTTCACCTGGTAAAATATTAATTATTTTCTTCATCTTTGCATCATATTTAGTCCCAAAGTGTTTATCCCAAGTTATTGTTTGTTTCATTGTAACACAATCATTTTCTTCGTAACCAGGATAAATATCTTTTATTCTTCTATTACGACCATTGTATGTACCTAATGTACCACCAGTAGCAATTAATGTTTGCACCATTAGAGGTACATCTGTATCTTTTATACCAAATCTTCCATTTGTTATTGTTTTACGTCCTGCATCCCATTTATCATTATTTCCTTGCATTAAATTAAACTTTTCATTTCCATGTATAAATTTATCTCCCTGCTTTAACACGGCATCTTCATGTTTTACAAAATTGGATGTTTCCTCTTTTAATTCTTTAGATAATTGTTCCATAGTAACAGCATCTTTTGGTTGAGAACCAAACTTTACATTTGTCAATGTTTTACCATGACAATCAATTCCATTAACATCTTGTAAAATACAGTTGTCCTTGATGTATTTTAGGTTTACAGCATCACCGTCTTCCTTTGGGTATCCAATGTCATTTATAATAAATTTATAAAAAGAAAATCCATGTTCAGTTTTTTCCGGTATTATAGAATGTAAATATTCTTTATTAACTGAATCTTTATTATTTTTGGGATTTCCCACGTTGGTTATTCTATAATTTCCAGCATCATACGTTTGTCCATCTTTTAAGTTATTACCCCATTGCAATTTTAAAGTATTTGAAAGTTCAGATAATAAGTACTCTTTAGTAATTGCATCAGAACTTTCAGTTGGTTTACCAACATTAATTATTCTATGTGATTTAACATCGTAAGTATTCTTATGTAATTTCAATGATGTTGAAGTAGCTTCTTTTACTGTCTTCAAATTTGCTCCATCAGTATCTTCTTCTGGATCTTTAACTAGTTTTAAACGTTTATTACTTATGCTATAGTCACCTTCAGGTGTTTGCGGTAATCCACTTCTTTTTCTGTCTTCTCCAACTTGTACTCCTAACGCGGAGTACCGTCCGAACTTGTCGACGCTCATGTTAGAACTGATACGTCTTACGCTTGCAACTCTTTTATATCCGCGGACAATTATACAACTATACCACGATTCCTAAGTTCATCAACTAGAGCCACCCATTCATTATTCAAACCCGTATGACCGGCTTCCATGGCTTCATGCAATAGTCTCATTCGGTCAACCAATTTATTGATGTCGTTGTAGTAAATCACATTTGTATTGTATAGATTTTTCATCAATCCTTTACCAGAGGTTGAAGTATCTCCTTTACTCTTTTTACCATGTTGTTCAAGAAGTGATAAATCCATAAGTGATAAAGATTTTCTTTTCAATGGTTGTCTCACCGCTGGAGCAGTACGTAATGTGGGCAATTTTCGTGGAGGAAACAACTTTTTTATAACAATGTTATATTTTGTTGCACGTGAACGATTAATCATTGCATCCTTTAAGTAGTTTCTCTTATGAGCGTTAGTATTTTGTAAAATTTCTTTAAAAACACTTAAATCTTTGGATGAATATCTTAGTGGTATATTTTTAAAAATTAATTCATATAATCCTTTTGTTCCTTTATATCTATGCTCACCAATAATGATGTAATCGTCTTGAGTTATTTCAAGCTTTGAATCACCAATCTTTAATTCATTCCCATCAATTCTTGCTCCGTATATGTGTGATCTACTCAAATTCGGATTTGATTTCATGTCATGTAGCATTTTCATTATATATTTTCTTCCAAGAGGTCCATGTTGTAATATATCGCTACTCAATTGAGTTAAATTTGGAATAGATTGTTCAGCTTCAGGTATTGGCTGTTCTTCTCCCTTTTCAACAATTGGTTCTTCTTCTTCTTTTGCTTCTTCTTGCTCACTAGCACTTGTGTATGAATCATCATCTTCTTCTTTTTTTAATGCTTGTACTTCTTGTTTAGAAACTGGTAGTAAAACATCTCCTTCATAACGAGGTTTACCAATAGTTTCTGATATCTGTTTTAAAGGTTCCGTAATAGGTTTAAATGTAGTCTCTAGAAATTCTTCTCTTTCACTTAAACCCATCCTCAATGCACGATTCTTCATCCTAATAGAATCACTGAGTGATTTTATTTCTTTTAATAGTTTTTCTTGATTCACCATGTTTACACTGTGAAGTTCAACGTGTAACTAGATGTAGCATCGGTAGTTCAACGCATAAATACAAATTTATCCAACCCTATACGATATCTACCATTTTTAATATCTTCTTCCTTCATAATAACGAGAAAGCTATATTTCTCATTCCATGCTTTGCCACACATCTCTTTAAATTTTTCAAATGGCATATCCGCATTTACATGATCATTATATATATGCTTTAAATTTGTTTCATCTTGCTTGAAGATGATCAACATATTTGCATTGTCTCTTATAAGTTGTTTTGGAATTTTACTGTATGTTTGACCAATGTAAATGCTATCAATATTATGATGTCTTCCCATAGCAAAATAATTCCTTATTGTGTCATGATTTTCACAAGAAACATCGTCAAATATAAAAATAGAAAATGGTTTTGCTTCATTTGGTTGCATAATTGTTTCACTGGCATTAAACTTGTAAAAATTTACTTCAGGTACACTTGCAAGTACTTTATCCAATAATTGATATTTTGGTTGTTGCAATGATTTTGAAAAAATGTATATATTGTTAAAACGCAATCCTTTAGGATTAGTTATAAGGTTAAAAACAACATTAGTTTTTCCACAATTTGAAGGACCAGTTATTAGACACCTTATCGTATTTGGTAGTAATTCACCATGTTTTCCATAATTTAACTTATCATTGTCAACTGTCAATTCATCAATGTTATTGATATTAAATCGATCTTTTTGTTGTACAATCTCCATCTTGTATAAAGGTTAAACACACAATGAGCTATTAAACAACTATACTAAGTCTTTTGAAGGAATCCAAGAGTCTTCACTTTTATCAAACCCTAACCACCGGACTTTAACCATATCCTTTTTTCTTTGTAAAATCTTCTCGACAAGATATACATCACCAACTGTTGATTTTAACAATTCGTGTCCGTAGAATCCACCTTGAAGTAATTCACCCTTGTTATCCTTTAATAAATAGGTTTCAGGTATAGTTGGTTGCACTTTATAAATTGTAAATACTTCATTAGTCCAATTTGGTAGGTATCTTTTACTAAATACACCTTTGTATTTGCTTATACGAACTTTATCGTTGACCTTGAACTTCTTTGGTTGCAATTTTTCTAATTTCGGTGTTGTATTATTTTTAGTGCGTTGTAATACAATTTTCGCATTAGCACTGTTTACCTGGATAGGTTTCATTCCAATGGTACGATGATATTTGTTGTTATACTGTTTTATAAGTTGTGGTAATATGTCATACCACACATATGATCCTCGTTTTGAAAATTGTTTATACATCGCACCTTTCAATGTTCTATTGAATCTTTCAATTATTGAAGCTTTAACTTCAGAATTTGTAGAATAATGATTTATTTGATATTTCTTCATCAAAGCTCTAAAGTCTTTATTAAAATATTCTTTTCCATCATCGGTCTGTAGATGTTTAATTTTAAATTTATTTCTTTGTATTGTGGTTTCCATAGCTTTTGTAACACTTTTACCAGTCTTATCCTTCAATGGTAAAGCGTCAGCTATTTTAGTAAAACAGTCTATAATTGTTAAAATATATTTAAATCCTTTGTTTAATTTACTGTGCGGTATCATTTCAATGAGATCAGCTTGATAAAGATCATTCATCCCTTTAATGATTGTACTTCTTCTTGGAAATCTTCTTCTTGCTGGTTTATGTAGTTCATTTACAATCTTGTCCTTCACACTTTCCATCTTCAGATGTTGCTTGTACACCGCATGTAAAAATACTGATCCATAGAATAGTTTATTCTCATTTATATAGCTTGAATATAGGTCAAGGCCATTTCATATTAGTGTAAAAAAGAGGGAACATGGCATTGGGCTTGCCATGTCCCCTCTTCTTTACGGAAAGGAAAAAGGAAGAAGGTAGAGGGCGAAGAATAGGTTTACTGGTCAATAGGGTTTAGAGAGTAGTGGCCGAATGGTAAAGTATTAATTTTATCTTCTAAAATATGACGCTTGTCATCTTTGTAGCTTAATGCCCACTTTGTTTGTTTGACACTAAATAGTTGATGATTATAACTTCTAATAGTGTTGAACGTTGCAGTTGTTTCAACATTTTCAAACAAACATCTTTTATAATGTTCAAACTGTACGTTCTTCTTCAGGAAAGAAGTTTTTATTCCTTTGGCCTTCTTCGTGACTTGATGTTCGTTCCTCTCGTTTATGTACAGTTGAAATGAATACAGTTTGGACATTAATGCTACAATTTCCATCATCGGCACACCATTTGTTTCATCTTTAAATTTTCCCAATACTTTCTTATTTCTGTCATAGTCGTAATTTGGATGATCCTTAGGATAATCGGAAAAGTCGAAATCATCTTTATATATAAAGGTGCGTAGATCTTCATACATGTCATTTGTTTTAATCCAGTAAATTAGTGCATCCGTGTCCATATATGCAATACCAATGTTCTCTCTTCCATAATAGTTAACCATCTTCTTATAATGAAACTCGTACATATGTGTTTTTGAAATATCCAAGATTGACATTCCAAGATACAAAGGACGATCCATTGTAACTGACTTCTTGTTCATGGAAATAACAACTAGATTTTCATTAATAATTATAGATGAACCAAAGTTTGGTTGTTGCACCAATTTCTGTAATTTTACTGGATCAGTTACCAATTTGATATCCTTATGTTTCCTTTTGTTTTCCAAAGTCTTGCCAAATATTGCGTTATTCATTAATTTGAAAAAATCTTTTTGAAAACTTGATGTAGCGGTGGCTCTTCTTCTTGTGTTGTTGTCGATGTAAGGTTTTAACCAACAAGATTGAGAAAATTGTAGTACTCGATTAATTTTTGTAATTCTTAATCCTAAGTCTAAAGCTTGTTGTATCATCCAGTAATGTCCAACATATCGAGACTTGTCGGTTAAAGTCATCATTAATTTTGGCCATCTTCCAGTAGGGGAAATTTCAGTCTTCGGAAGAAGTGGTAAATCATAATGTTGATCATGAAGATGTTCAGGATATTTAAAATTAACATCAAAAATGTAACCAGTTTCACCATGCTTCGGTATATCCATTATGTTTCCAATCGATTCTGGATCTATCCATTTAAAATTATCATATGGAAGGGGATTCGACATTGCCCATCCGTATAAGTTATTTGCATCGAAATAACCTAGGAATGTTGTTGGTTTTGATGCATCATAATCGGGCAGATACTTGTTGTTGGCCTTGAAATGTCGTGTAACGCTTTGCGTCAATCCCCCTCGAACTCCTGACTCTAACATCATAACCATATCTATATCAGTAAGAAGTTGTATTTTACAATTTGTTTCTTTCAACATAGCTTGCCATGCTAATCCAGGTGAAGTGTACGAATGAAGAGGGTCTAATCCATATGCCGCAAAACATGTATTTCTAAATTCTTCCATTATATCACATAGTAAAGTTACATCCAATTTAACATAAAAATCTGAATATTCTCCCAATGTTCTAAATCCTAAATCGTTCCATACTTTACATGCATGATCATAGTCCTCTTGAGATATGTCCATGTCATAAAGTTTACTTTTGAATTGTTCTTTAGCCGGAAGTGATGTTTCATTAAATCTTTCTAAACTGTCTATGTAATCATATGGAAACACACCTTTCCGAAGTACCAAATCCAGTTTGTCGTTATTTACAATCTTCTTTGTTTCGATGAAATCTTGTTTCCTTAAATTTTCTGAAAGTTTGGATAAACTCGACGGCATAAATCTGTAGGAGTCCAAGAATCTTAGTTTCATGTTTCCAACTTCTTTGGAAAAACTTATAAACTTCTCTGAAGTTTCAGCTAACACATCGATTTTACCGTCGTCTCTTCCTAGTTCAGGTATTATAAAATGAGCATCGTACCCACTGAGGTTATGCAGAACCACAGGAATAAATAGTGGTAAACGATAGCTCAAGTTGCATTTATTACAAGCAGCACCCCTGTAATAACCTGTGAGGTGATCGTGATCTTTAACTTTATAATTCTCAATAGTAAAATCATTTTTGCATAAAAAACAACGAGTTGCATTTTCATGTTGAATTTCTTCTTCTTCCTCCATCGGTTTCATTGGTACAATATTTGTATATAATCTTTGTGCATTTCCAGCTATTGAATATAAGTGATCAAGAAATATTTTTTCTACATTTTCACCACGATATACTAGAGGTTCTGAAGTTAATCCATATCTGTTTAAATGTTCTTCTGATAATGTTGATTTAACCATTAAACAAAAACTATTTGGTTTGTGCATTTGATATTTGACACTTTTTTTAGCTTCACAATTTTCATCTTCCATAGGAATTAGTGTTGATTCAAAGTCCGCATATACAACTATAGGGATACGGTATTGATGATGAACCTTTTGAAATGTAACAAATGCTCTGTTTTCCGAAGGTAAATTAATCTTTGCTTCATAATTATTGTTACATAGCCTTTTGTGCTCTTGTAACCATTCTCTTCCTTGTCTTCCTTCTCGTTGAAAATTAAAACATCTCTTGCAAATTATCTTTCTGTGTCGAGCTTTAGAAAGCTGCTTGTTAACAAGAGAGTCGAATTTCTTAATGTACACATAGTGAGACACATCTCCTCGCGTTAGTAGTAGTAAATCCGTATGATCTGGTAGCTCTTCTTTTACAACACGTAAAGGATACACTTTGTTTGAACTATCTAATGCAAAAACATTGATAGATGTACCAGGATTTTTCTTCTCAAATTTTGATATATCTTTCAGTGATACAGGGTAAGTAATTCCTTGAAAATTGTACCTATGTCTTTGATTTTCATAGTGTTGGTTAGGTTTATCGAAATGATTTGGTACAAACTTAGATGTCATCGCATATCTAAAACATTCATTATCTTGATTTTTTACATTAATACATGATCTTGTATCCTTAATTCTTTTGGGCAAAGGAATGTAACTAGATCCCATTAGTCCATATCCATGTTTATGAACTCTTATATCTAATACTTCAATACTTGTAAGACTCCATCCGGATCCTCTTCCTTCGTGTTCCTGAATTTTTGTTAATATTTCTTCTATACAGTTTTCTACTATTGAATCAATGTTTGAACTTTCCATAATGGTTCGGTTTTTTGTTATGAATCCTCTTGGTGATAATTCTTCTTGTACATTTATAAACATAGCTTCTAGTAGTAAACCAAATTTAAGAAAGTTCAATCTTTTCAATTCTTCTTTTAAAGTTTTACTTACAATTGGTTTTGCTTCTCTAATAAATTCTTCTAGCTTCAAGTTTTCATTTTGAATCTTATGATGCATTACTACTTTACCGGGTAATGCAAATACTTGTAGATTCGGTAAAGTAGTTGAAGATGTTGCAGTTATTTCATCTTGTTCTTCTTGTTCTTCTTGTTCTTCTTGTTCTTCTTGTTCTTCTTGTTGTTCTTGTTGTTCTTGTTCTTGTTGTTCTTGTTGTTCTTGTTCTTGTTTTTCTTCTGGGTTGTTGTGAATTAGTTCTTTATGACAGTCTAATAGAATTTCATCGTGAAACGATTCCGAACATTTATCGCAACAATACATGTTGAGATGTTTACTCTTCGAAATTTCACCAAGAAATGAAATGGGCTCTCATGTTCCTCCTTTTATAACGGTTCCCCCACCACTATTTCATCTTCTTCACTATCCAAGGAAATCAAACATTTTGAACAAAAATATTAACCTTCTACAAACTAATTGTTCATTCGTGTTCTTTATTCCCATTGGAGTTTTAGTATATACTTCTTTATATTCAAGCTTTAACGAACTTTCCCCCACCCAACTAATTGTAGTTACTTTTAGGTGAAAATGGCTACAGCACAGACACTTGGTTAAACTAAATTTGTGCATAAATTAACTAAAGTTAAACTAAAAATTCGCATAAATTAAAAGTTAGTTCAAAACTAAAATTCGACAGTATTAAAAAAAAACTCTTACAGTTGAACAAAAATAAACGTTAGTTCAAAACTGAAATTCAACAGTGTTAACCAAATTCTAACAGTCAAACAAATAGGTCAAGGTAATCCAATTTAACGCGAGAACGAGGAATAGAGCACTAAGTGGCATGTTAGTCCATTACCACAAAGTGATCTATTCCTCGCTTTCTATTCTACATCTACTTTTTTCAGTTTACTTATTTATATTAAAATGTTCAAATTTTACTATGTAGAATGTCCATTCTTTCTCTTCAACTCTTCGATTGTTTTTAGCAATTGTAACAAATATTCGTTAGTTTTCACCAAAGTCTTTAGTTTGCTACATCCAATTTCAATGGAAGGTATTATAAGTTGTAATTTTATAAGTTCAATCTTTTCTTTCTTGCGAATTTCTTTCTTTATTATATTATTCCTTATTTTTGCTGAAGATTTAAACTCCATGTTGTTTCTGCTAAAGCCACAATAATAATAAAAGTCTCTTGAAACAACCTGCATTTATACACATTCCCCCACCACTTTATAATCCCCACTCCTTTCCCCTTCTTTTTTATATGTGGAAGGAAGTATTATAATTAGATTCCTAATATTTCTTTTCCTTCTTCACTACGTGGGGGAAGGGTAATTTGTTATTACACTAGTTGTGCAAGAAAATAGCCGCCAGTGTCCACACCTTGTTCGTAGCACTCCATCATAGATTGTGCCCACTGCAACATGCGGTCTCTGTCATTTGGTGTGACAAGGAAAGAATGACTATCACCATACAATATGAAAGAGTCAATTCGTACATAACATCCTGAGTCCAACCATTTATTAGCTTCAGCCATAAACTTTTCTATTGTATCAAATGGAAATTGTGGATCAATTGCTATAACTTTACGTTCTTCACTAAGTTCAACAGTATAATCATCATCGTCCTCATCATCTTCACTTTCACTGTCGTTACTTAAAGTGTCTTCAGATTGTTCAAAAACATCAGAAATTTCAGAAAAATTAAAATTTTCATTCAGATGAGGAGGCATTTTGAAGCAAGAAATATTGTAAACAGCAGAGACGAAACGACAAGAGCGGCGTGTAGAAGAAAAATGAAGGGGTGACCAACGCTCGCTCCGCTTTTATAATAGTATGCAAATGAGGGATAGGTGCTGACCATGACCAGTCATCGACCCAAAGGAGTGGGGGAAGTATTTTTCTTACTACTTGGATGGAAGTAGGTTAGTAGGTCACGAGACTTAGAGTGTTAAAAAATAATGGGGGAGAAACACAACGCTATAACGCGTTGTGTTTCTCCCCCAGTATTTTTTTAAGCAATAATTTGGAAAAAGCTATGTGAATTTACTTGCTACGCCCCCACCTTGTAATACCATCCAGTTTGTGTCTGAGGAGATAGTCTTTAGAGTCTAACTCATAAACTGATTTCTCTTTGCGCAAGGATTCAATCACTTTAATATT
Source organism: Neoaliturus tenellus (assembly GCA_030545055.2). Taxonomy (NCBI): domain Eukaryota; kingdom Metazoa; phylum Arthropoda; class Insecta; order Hemiptera; family Cicadellidae; genus Neoaliturus; species Neoaliturus tenellus. Next base: position 35,072,037 of record CM061537.1, read on the forward strand.
ATATCTTACGCCGTTACAAGTTGCCAAAATGTGTTTGTTGTCAATAACACTTTCAAAAAAATAGACACAACCTCTCTTAAGCCTATTTCCTTTCACACCAATAATTTTGGATTGGTATTCAACAGTGGGGGTTTCTGTCACTTGTGGTTCAGAAATGTGTTTTACGACATGTACACGGCAAAAACTTTCGTTTTTTACACATTTCCTCCCACAAGGTGATCCTTTCTTAATTCCCCTAGTAAGCATTTCAGGGCAAGTAGTGGGACGGCTAAATGCCCTACGACGCTCTTCTTGTAATAATTGAAATTGCTCTGAAGGAGCGGGTTTAGGAGTTGGTTTAGGAGCTGGTTTAGAAGCTGGTTTAGAAGCTGGTTTAGGAGCTGATTTAGGAGATGATTTAGTAGCAGGTTGAGAGGAATCAGTTTTGTGATAGGTATGATCTTCAGGTGTACTAAGTGGTGGGGTAGGAGGCAATGGTGATAGTGGGATAATAGGTGTGCTAAGACGATGAACAATGGTTTCAACGGAAGGGGTATTAGGATGGTGGTGAACTGGCTTCTGCGGTGGCGGCATAGTAGTTGATGGTGGTGCGGAGTCCTTTGAAGGCGAAGGCGGTGAAAAAATACTACGAAGTCTACAAGTGTTGGTTGGCGGAAGAATAGCTTCAGAAGTTGAAGGTTGAGATGCAAGTCGATTCTTGTAGCAATCAGGAAGGTTTTTGAGGCGAAGAGTTTTCTTAGGTGCAGGAACAGCCGTAGTAGAAATAGAAGTCGAAGTAGAAGTTAAAGTAGAAGTTGTAGTTGGCAGAGATAACATGGTTGTGGCTCCAAGTTCGCAGCGTAACGTCTGTAATCAGAATGAAATGTTAGCCGCAGTCGGTGCGTCTTTTATAACAATATGCAAATGAGAGGGGTAGCAGCTGGCCAAGACTGATTATTGACCTGGGAGGTGGGGGAAAAGGGGAAAGAGAAGGTATTTATTTAAAATAATTCGCATAACTTTTAACTAAAATAAGATAACCAAATTCTTCTTTTACCAAAATGTTTGTCTTACATAGACCTTTTCAATGATGTATCGCTTGTCCAAATCCGTCAATCCATTATCAAGTTATAGCCATTTTAATTTTTCAGGTCATGACCGGTCGTTCACCCGTAGTGGGGGAAGGAGTGGGGGTAGGAGTGGGGGAAGGGGGGGGGGGGAATCGACTCCATTTTTTCGGGGGGGGGGAGGGGGGGGGGATCGACTCCATTTTTTCGGGGGGGGGGGGGTCATTGACCCTTCCGAAAGTGGGTCAAGGTCATTCAAGATTTATAATGATCCAAGGTGATGGGAACAGTAATACTGTTCCCACCACCCTGTTTGCCTAGCGGTTCCCACTCCCAACCCACTAGTTACGTTCTGCAAGGGAGGTCCCTGGGCCGTCCGCATCAAAGCGTAACTTCCCGTCCGCATCAAAGCGTAACCATTAATTTCAGGGAAACTGGAACAGTTAATGCAGAAACGCAACTCTAACCCCACCCAAACTAATCCCACCCATCATATTCCTAAACAAAATGCAAAAAAAAGTCCGACTTGCGGATGTCCCACCCATTTTAAATGAAGTTCAACTGAACTTCTGAATTTACAGTTAATCTACCCCCTAACATCTAGCTGTAAGGCAAAACAAATGCACAAAACAAACATAAATTATTAGTACCAACACATCATTATTAAAAACCAAATAATTCAACACAACCAAATACCATCATTATTCTTAAAATTAATACACCTTAATGCTAAATACCATCATTATTCTTAAAAATTAATACACCTTAATGCTAAACCCAACTTATAACTAACATCGCAATGCGCAAATTATTTCTTAAATTAAATACACCTTACAACTAAACACACACACACACACACACACACATACTACATTGCATTAAAAAACGCAACATAGTAGAAGAAGTTCAAATATATATAGGCCTACTATATATTTGAAACCTCTTGCTGAGTCGCCAACAACCTTTCGCTATGAAAGTTTGTTGACGACTGACGCTAAGATCAGGCTCGTATTGCTCCTCGGATTCTCGAGTAGTGGGGGAAGTTGTTTCACTCCAGTACAGTGTTCAATCCAGTCCAGTTCGCAGCAGTGTAAAAGGAAGGCAAAGGAGTGGGGAGCGGCGCATGCGCAACAACACAAAACCAAGGTTTGAGGTTAGAATTATCCATGTGCAGTAGCGCTAAAGTGAGTAATACAGGACTAGGCGCATGCGCATAGCATGGACTGATTCCGGTCCGGAGAACTCGTTGTATGCGCAGCAGGTTTGAGGTTAGAATTATCCATGGCAGCTGCCATGTTTGGTCTGGTTTCACCACATAGAGTCAGCAACCGGTGGTGACCGGTCATTGGCCTAGAAGGAGTAGGGAAAGGTGGTGACCGGCCATTGACCCAGAGGAGTAGGGGAAGGAGTGGGGGAAGGGGGGGGGGGGGCTCCATTTTTTCGGGGGGGGGGGAGGGGGGGGGGAGGGGGGGGGGCTCCATTTTTTCGGGGGGGGGGAGGGGGGGGCTCCATTTTTTCGGGGGGGGGGGAGGTCATTGACCTTTCCGGTCGGTCATTGACCCCAAGGAGTAGGGATAGACACAGAACCCTACTTCTCTTACTACTCAGGTGAAAGTCGGTCAACCAGTCATTTGCTTGCCATCTGCCGCCATCTGGCTGGAGTTATTGCCTCTATAAAGGTGGGTAGTTTATCGCGCTACAAACATTCATTGCCTCGCATCCGATCGGTCATCATCTCTCATTAGTTTTATGTTATGCCTACTTCACTTACTAGGTTTGAGGTTAGAATTATCCATGGAATAGCCTTCGTAAATTCTAACCTATAAAATTACTACTCTGGCGTTCTGTTTCAATTTCTTTTACACTTCATTTTATATCTCAGTCTTCTTTTAACTTCTGAACTTAACACATCGGTTATAATGACTGCACAATGTTTAAAATTAAAGCTTTTGCGAACACAACACATATTACGAAGTACTTCTAAACCTTCAATTTCAAAGTGTAGAACTAATTTAAATAAAGTTAGGAAGAAGTACAGTTTTAACCCATTATACTCAAAGACTTCGCAGGTTAATGTTGATGATAATGTTATTTACAACATTTTGCATTCTATGTTACAATTCAACAACTTTGAACTTGTTACACCTATCGACTGTGTTCAACAAGTTTTTTTATTTTACCCCTACTATTCCTCATATAAGCGCTGTCACCACAATTCCTACTTCATGCTCCTCTATTCTCTTCAGCTAAGCTAAAGTTTGAGGTTAGAATTATCCATGGCGGCCGCCATGTCTAGTTCAGTTTCACCACATAGAGTCGGCGACCGGTTATTGGTCTAAAGGAGTGGGGGAAGGGGTGGTGGGGGAAGGTTGCCATTTTATAAGCCCTCTCCCTAGGCGGCGCTTCTCATTCGATCGCCAACTTTCAAACGATAAACACCTCTCCCATGGCACGAATCAATTATCCCGCTATCACCAACTACTTCAACTTAAAACTATTTCTGGTGATAGTTGGATAGAATTTTTTAAAACTTACTCTGGATAACCTTGACATATTTTTCACATCTCAGTTATAAGTTTGAATTTCAATTTTGAACTAACTCTTAATTTTTCTTCAACTGTTAGAGTTTCGTTAACACCGACGAATTTCAATTTTGAACTAACTTTTAATTTTAATTTTATGCGCAAATTCACTTCACCCTAACGCCAACACTATCGCCATCTCCACCCCAACCTATATGGCATAAAATATAACTACAGCATCTCATATATACCCTCTAACCCCCACCGGAAGCTATGTGACATGGCAGCTGGCGCCAGCTGCCGCGGCACGTGGCTCCGTGGGCACGTGGCCGGTTTTAAAAGTGACCAAAACACACTACTGGTATAGTTATTAAATAGCTCATTATGTGTTTAACCTTTAAACAAGATGGAGATTGTACAACAAAAAGATCGATTTAATATTAATAATATTGATGAATTGACAGTTGACAATAATAAGTTAAATCATGGTAAACATGGTGAATTACTACCAAATACGATAAGATGTTTAATAACTGGTCCTTCAAATTGTGGAAAAACTAATGTTGTCTTTAACCTTATAACTAATCCTAAAGGTTTACGCTTCAACAATATATATATTTTTTCAAAATCATTGCAACAACCAAAATATCAATTATTAGATAAAATACTTGCAAGTGTACCTGAAGTGAATTTCTACAAGTTTAATGCCAGTGAAACAATAATGCAACCAAGTGAAGCAAAACCATTTTCCATTTTTATATTTGACGATGTTTCTTGTGAAAATCATGATACTATAAGAAATTATTTTGCTATGGGAAGACATAATAATATTGATAGCATTTATATTGGTCAAACATACAGTAAAATTCCAAAACAACTTATAAGAGACAATGCAAATATGTTGATCATCTTTAAGCAAGATGAGACAAATTTAAAGCATATATATAATGATCATGTTAATGCGGATATGACATTTGACAAATTTAAAGAAATGTGTGGTAAAGCATGGAATGAAAAATATGGATTTCTTGTTATTATGAAAGAAGAAGATATTAAAAATGGTAGATATCGTATAGGATTGGATAAATTTGTATTAATACGTTGAACTACCTATGCTACATCTAGTAACACGTTGAACTTCACAGTGTAAACATGGTGAATCAAGAAAAACTATTAAAAGAAATAAAATCACTCAGTGATTCTATTAGAATAAAGAATCGTGCATTAAGGATGGGTTTAAGTGAAAGAGAAGAATTTTTAGAAAATACATTTAAACCTATCACGGAACCTTTAAAACAGATATCAGAAACTATTGGTAAACCTCTTTATGAAGGAGATGTTTTACTACCAGTTTCTAAACAAGAAGTACAAACATTAAAAAAAGAAGATGATGATGATTCATATACAAGTGCTAGTGAGCAAGAAGAAACAAAAGAAGAAGAAGAAGAATCAATTGTTGAAAAGGAAGAACAGCCAATACCTGAAGCAGAACAATCTATTCCAAATTTAACTCAATTGAGTAGTGATATATTACAACATGGACCTCTTGGACGAAAATATATAATGAAAATGCTACATGACATGAAATCAAATCCAAATTTAAGTAAATCACATGTATATGGAGCAAGAATTGATGGAAATGAATTGAAAATTGGTAACTCTAAGCTTGAAGTAACTCAAGACGATTATATCATTATTGGTGACCATAGATATAAAGGAACAAAAGGATTATATGAATTAATTTTTAAAAATATACCAATAAAATATTCGGCAAAAGATTTAAATACTTTTAAAGAAATTTTACAAAATACTAATGCTCATAAAAGAAACTACTCAAAGGATGGAATGATAAATCGTTCACGTGCAACAAAATATAGTATTGTTATAAAAAAATTGTTTCCCCCACGAAAATTACCAACATTACGTACCACACCGGCTGTGAGACAACCTTTAAAAAGAAAATCTTTATCACTTATGGATTTATCACTTCTTGAACAACATGGTAAAAAGAGTAAAGGAGATACTTCAACATCTGGTAAAGGATTAATGAAAAATCTATACAATACAAATGTTATCTATTACAACGACATCAATAAATTAGTTGACAGAATGAGACTATTGCATGAAGCTATGGAAGCCGGTCATACTGGTTTAAATAATGAATGGGTGGCTCTAGTTGATGAACTTAAAAATCGTGGTATAATTGTATAATTGTCCGCAAATATAAAGAAGTTACAAGTATAAGATGTATCAGTTCTAACATGAGCGTCGACAAGTTCGGACGCTACTCCGCATTAGGAGTGCAAGTTGGAGAAGACAGAAAAAGAAGCGGATTACCGCAAACACCTGAAGGTGACTATAACATAAGTAATAAACGTTTAAAATTAGTTAAAGATCCAGAAGAAGATACTGATGGAGCAAATTTAAAGACAGTAAAAGAAGCTACTTCAACATCATTGAAATTACATAAGAATACTTATGATGTTGAATCACATAGATTAATTAATGTTGGTAAACCAACTGAAGGTTCTGATGCAATTACTAAAGAGTACTTATCATCTGAACTTTCAAATACTTTAAAATTGCAATGGGGTAACAACTTAAAAGATGGACAAACATATGATGCTGGAAATTATAGAATAACCAACGTGGGAAATCCCAAAAATGATAAAGATTCAGTTAATAAAGAATATTTACATTCTATAATACCGGAAAAAACTGAACATGGATATTCTTTTTATAAATTTATTATAAATGACATTGGATACCCAAAGGAAGACGGTGATGCTGTAAACCTAAAATACATCAAGGACAACTGTATTTTACAAGATGTTAATGAAATCGATTGTCATGGTAAAACATTGACAAATGTAAAGTTTGGTTCTCAACCAAAAGATGCTGTTACTATAGAACAATTATCTAAAGAATTAAAAAAGGAAACATCCAATTTTGTAAAACATGAAGATGCCGTGTTAAAGCGGGGAGATAAATTTATACATGGAAATGAAAAGTTTAATTTAATGCAAGGAAATAATGATGAATGGGATGCAGGACGTAAAACAATAACAAATGGAAGATTTGGTATAAAAGATACAGATGTACCTCTAATGGTGCAAACATTAATTGCTACTGGTGGTACATTAGGTACATACAATGGTCGTAATAGAAGAATAAAAGATATTTATCCTGGTTACGAAGCAAATGATTGTGTTACAATGAAACAAACAATAACTTGGGATAAACACTTTGGGACCAAATATGATGCAAAGATGAAGAAAATAATTAATATTTTACCAGGCGAAGATTCAAATGATGCTGCTACTATTGGACAAGTCATAAAAACATCAAAAAGTGATTCAACAGCTTACACATGTAATGATAAACGTATTATGCAATTACATGATCCTCAACATCCAAAAGATGCTGTAAATTTAGATTGTTTAATAAGAATAGTGGGCAATTTACTTATTGATACCCATAATCATATAGCTAGTACAACGAGTCATGTGATAATTCAACCCGATGAACGGGAAGCTTGGATTAAAAATAGAATTATAAATCAATATATAATTAATTTGAATAACTAAGTGTTTAAATATAAAAAATTATACATAACTTATTCATTTATGTAATGTATCTTGTGGAGTAAACACACCAGTTTATATAAGACTACATAATGAAGGCCGTATCACTCAGTCATCATCAAGACAGCAACAAGAGAGGACGTGGTATAACTTCAACTGCGTTATCCCTGCTTAGACGGATACCTATTGGTGCTGTTGTAAATCGAGCAATAGACGCTTTACCATACGAATTACATATTCCTGGAGGTTATCAATATTGTGGACCTGGAACTAAGTTGGCAAAACGTTTAGCAAGAGGAGATCCTGGAATTAATAAATTAGATCAAGCTTGCAAACAACACGATATAGCATATTCAAAGTTTAAAGATTCAACAAATAGATCAATAGCAGATAAAATTCTAGCAGAAAAAGCTTGGCAAAGAGTAAAATCAAGTGACGCAAGTATTGCAGAAAAAGCAGCGGCTTGGGCAGTAACAACAGCCATGAAGACAAAAGCTAAGTTTGGTGGTGGAAGACGACGTCGCAGAGGAAGACCTGCAAAAAGAAGAGCTCCCAAAAAAGGTGGAAATATTAGAAAGAGACGTCGTAGAACTCGTAAAGCAAAAGTAAAAAAGGCTTCTGTTTGGTCAATGGTAAAAAACGGAGCAGGTTTATACCTAAGACCGTACCGTGTGTACTAAATAAAAAAAATCAATTGATAATTCCAAATAAATCCTTAACTAATCATCAGTTAAATGATTATGTAAAATGTTTGAAAATACCATTCTTTCGAGGAGTTTTTATGAAAGATGCATTACCAACTAAAATATGGAAAAATGAAACTGGAATAGTAAATTTGGATTCCACCTATGGTCCAGGCACTCATTGGGTATGCTATAAAAAGCTCGGACAAACCATTTACTACTTTGACAGTTTTGGCAATCTACCACCGCCTAAAGAACTTCAACATTATTTTCAAAACTCCAAAAACATTTTTTACAATTACAAAAGAGAACAACCTAACAATACTGAAATATGTGGACATTTATGTTTGGAGTTTCTAGCGAAAAGTGTCAGTCACCTTTAAGATGTCATCGTATACAGTGTCACTGAGTGGAAATTCATCCACATTAAAAAGTACTCTATTCCCAGCATTGCGTTTATCCAAGGAAAGATTATGGGAAGCGGCATTACTTGATTTGACTACCTACAATTCAATTCCTAATGTTACAGAAGGAAAAAACAATTTACTACATTATTATGAAACTAAGGATGCTGCAGGAAAATACTCAGAATTGAAAATAATTACATTTCCTACTGGAGCTTATGAAATTGATGATATAAACCAATTATTGCAGAAAAAACTCGGAGAAGATAATATCACAATCAAAGGAAATAATAATACTTTAAAAGCAGAAATAACTTCAAAATATTATATAGATGTCGGAATGAAAAACTCTATTGGCAGTTTACTTGGATTTACAGATACAAAAAAGAAAATCTTAACTCCTGAAACTACTCATTCAGGTAATACAACTGTTACAATATTAAAAGTAAATAGTATTGATGTAACATGTAATATTATACATGGATCATATAGAGAAGGAGTAAATCAGCATATTTTACATACATTTTATCCAACAGTTGCTCCAGGTTTTAAAATTGTTGAGAAGCCACAAAACTTGATATACCTACCGTTAAACACCAGTTTCATTTCAGACATCGTACTGAACATATTGGATCAAGACGGTCATAGTGTTGACTTTAGAGGAGAAACAATTACTATACGAATACACATCAGAGCGGCAACATAAAAATCAACATGGGATTATCATTTAAACCACAACGGAAGAGTCGGGAGCTCAGTAGCTCCTCGACATTGGAAGAGTTAACATCAGACAACATTCGTTTTCTACAAAAGATTAGATTGAAACTTAACAACGATGGATATCCTGGATATATCTCAAGGACCGACATTCGACGAAACACTATGGGAGAAGGAATATCACACACACAACCCTTACACTTCATCAAAATTAAACAATAATGATGAAATAAGAATTCCCATTCAACAACAAGATATTTACACATTACCATGTGAAAGTTATTTGTACATCGAAGGAAGGGTATTAAAATTGGATGGAAAAACTGCTTCAACAGTTCCTTTTATAAATAACCCAATGGCATATCTTTTTGATGAAATAAGATATGAGATATCAGGGGTGACAGTTGATTCAACAAAAAAGGTTGGTATAACAACTACATTAAAAGGATTAACATCATTAACACCACATGAGAAAAATTCAATAGTCACTGCCGGATGGGTTGCTCCTGATAAAGACACTATAACACCTGCTTCTAACGGTCATTTTGATTTTCATGTACCTTTACGATTGCTTTTAGGATTTGCTGAAGATTACAAAAGGGTTATAATAAATGTTAAACAAGAATTAGTATTACTCAGATCTTCAACTAATAAGGACTTAATACTTGCAGACCCTGCAACTACGGAAGATAAACTGGAATGGCAACTACAATTGGATAAAGTTGTTTGGAGAGTACCTCATGTAAGATTGGCTGATGAACATAGAATCGTATTGTTAAGAAAGTTAAAATCTGACCGTGACATTGTAATGCCATTCCGAAGTTGGGAATTTCATGAATACCCTACATTACCTCAAACAGAACGACAAACATGGACCGTCAAAACATCAACTTACTTGGAACGTGCAAGGTACATAATACTCGGTTTTCAAACTAAGCGAAAAGATGTTATTACTGCAAATGCTGGTCAATTTGATCACTGTGAAATAAAGAATTGTAAAGTTTTCTTAAACTCTCAATTCTTTCCATATGACAATTTAAATGTCATGTTTAGCAAAAAACGTTTTTCCATTTTATATGATATGTATGCAAGATTTCAATCATCATATTATGGAAAGACTAATACACCACTATTATCACCTGATCAGTATTATTCCAAAGCTCCAATAATTGTAATCGATTGTTCAAAACAAAATGAATCAGTAAAATCATCAAGTGTGGATATAAAAATTGAAATGGAATTTGAAGAACCAGTAGCGGATGGAACTTCGGCATACTGTCTAATTCTACATGATAAAATAGTTACTTACACACCACTGACCGGAATAGTGAAGAATGTACTTTAAGAAGACTTAGTACAACTACTACAAAATATTGAGGTTAGAATTATCTTCTTCAATTTTTAAGGTTAGAATTTTGTTTATAAAACACAAGTTGAAAATAAACAATTATGTAATTGTATAAATTTCAAGAATTTTACAAAAAAATATATAAGCAGGTAATTAACTAGTAGAAACTTCATTCTATCTTCAACCGTCGTTTGGGAAACATCCTTCGCAAGATGAATTCTACTAACGGAGAAGAAAATACACCTCTAATGGATGAAAATAGTTCTGATATAGAAAAGCAAGTTGAACAAGAAATGGATGAATTCCTCAAGTTTAACAAACATAAGAAAAAAGAAGAAGAAGGAGAAGATGAAAAAGAAGTAAAAAGAAAAAAGGTTGAAGTTAACATTACAACAAATATTTTAACAGAAGTATTTCTTCGAATTTTCTACCCTATTTCTTCATGCATGACAAAAAGTATATCTGTTGGAATTGTAAAATCATTGGATTATTCACCAATTGTTATGTTAAATCAAGGAAGTAAAATGGTTGTCTTTACTGAAACTTCTTGGGATTCTCTAATGAAACATTTACATCTTTTGGAATGTTATTTAACTAACAACACATTTGGAAAAAGAACAAGATTAAGTTTATTAGAATCAAATATTGAAGTTGATATAATCAAACATCGTGGGGGACAAGTTGTTCGCTTCAAAGATTTAACTAGACATGATGTAAAATTACATTTCACTAAAGAAGAATTTTACACTTTAAGTTGTACTACCGGTCCTGTCACTAGATACTTAAAACAACTAGTATTTTCAAGTACAATAATTAAAGATTATCTAATCGATACATTGGACAGACAACCATTCATTCCAATTTTATATGGTCCTGTGGATACTTCAATTTTTAATCGAATACCTCAAGAAGTGGATATGTGGAGACAATTAAACAACTATCACACCAATTTTAATATAAATGAAGAAGCGCAAGAAATAAAAGAAGAACAATCGTGTTTGTAATAACAGTCAGTTGTGGATGAGACTTCATCATGAACAAACGGGTTTCGTTTTCTACTGCATCACAGTTAATGGAAGTTAAAAGAGGTATAATTGAATTTCAAGCTTTTCGAGGGAATGATGGAAATTTCATTATTAAAGAATTAGTAATTTTGGATATGAACACATCTGTAATTTATCATTACTTGTTCAAACCTCCATTTCCATTCAATAAACTAACAACTAAAGCGAAAGTTACAAACAAATGGTTAAACAAACATTTTCATAACTTAAAATGGGATGAAGGTTTTATTCATTATAACATGATGCCGCATATTATGAATCATTATTGTAAAGAGTTTAAAACTATCTACACAAGAGGATTGGAAAAAGCAAATTGGATACAATCATTTACAAGCAATGAAGTGATAAATGCAATAATAGATAGAGATTTCCAATGCTACTTTAATGAACTTTGTATTTCATCAAAAAGTTTTAAACATCGAAGGTCACAGTGTGCTTTGAAGAATGCCTACCGCTTGAATAATTTCCTTCAACAAAGTGGTGGGGGTAGCATCAGTGGTGGGGGTAGTGTCAGTGGTGGGGGTATTCTCGATAATAAAAGTGAGAGCGCTACCATGACACAGCATGAGTATTACTCGAACCTCCGAAGAGACAACATCTCCAACGGATATTCTTATTAACAAGAAGATTAGCATCAGCAAAAACATTAAGATGGCATCAAACAACTTACTTCAAAATTTAGTTGAACAATTCAACGCTCATTCAAAATCAACAATCCTACCTACAAAAAAATGTTCCGAGCTGAAAGAAGAAAAACACTACATCATTCATACAATAAAGAAGATGGAAACTTCAGTAGGTGATGCTATAAATTGCACATTAAGCGAGGCACCTTATACAATTGGTGATGAAGCAAAATTTCAAATCTTCCTACCAAAGCGCTTCGTACAACTACTACAAAATGAAGATCTTCGTATAATTCAACCCGGCGCACTCTATTTGGTATCACATGGACCAAGTGGAAACAATTCTACTGAACTTACAATTCATGTAACACCTACTACTGATTAGTTTGTACATAAGATTGTAAATATTTCTTTGTATTTGTTTCTCAATAAATATGATATAAACCTAAAAAAAAAAAAAAATAAAAAAAAGCAACATATTGTAATGTGTTTGTACATTACAATATGTTGCTTTTTTTAAAAATTCCATGGGATGACCTTGACCCAATTTTGTGTGATAATAAAAGTGAAAATCAACTTGTTAAATTCATCAGTCTACGACTACCTTTCGTACCGTACACATCTCACTCTCTATCACTAAATACAAAACTTCAACATGTCCCTAAAGGTTAAGTGTGCATCTTATGATACCAACACCATAACTACTTTTGAACAACTTCAAGATTTAACTAACGAAATGCGAGTTTTACTTACCGGTGGTTATCACTTAACTGTTGATGTTAGTGCTACTAATACAAGGATGTTCACTAAAACAAAATATTGCGATGATGAAATATTTTTTTCTACACAACCTACAACTTCTTCATCGCCAGCTGGTCAACATAACGTCAAGTTCCAGAAGTATTACCAATGTTGAATAACTTTTAATAAATAAAATTACAACTAAGGAATCACGTGATCAATATCAAGTTCATAAAAAGGATGTAACAGTTTGATAAATAATCATTCGCTTCTCAGCTCTCGCCACAACAAGATCTATTCTACAAAATGTTATACAGAATGATGATTGAACTTGATGGGAAAATCTATGGAAAGGATTATAACACTGTTGAACAAATGACTCAAGATTTAGATGTATTAACTAAAGAAGGACATCAAGCTAAATTAATTTTAAAATTTCCTGAAGTACATCCACTATCAACAGAAGAACTTATTGCTATGGCTAAGGCGGAGAGAGAAAAAAAGTCTGAAGAAAACAAACAGAAACAAACTTCCTAAATTTCAATAATCCTTACACTTGTAAGGTATAATTTTTTAAAACTCCATTTGAATGACCTTGAAATTACCCCTACCACTTTTCATAGTACATAAAACTCGCTATTCATCACTATACAATCTTATTCTTTCACTAGACTCCGCAGCGTCAACATGGAAGAGCAAAAATACAAGTACAAACCTCGTTACTGTTGTAAACAACAGTGTACAGATTTAGGACCAATGATGGTGGATGGGTTAGCTTGTACTAAATGTGAATTCTTCGGATCTTGTTATTGCAAATGTAAAACAAAACAACTACCGCCACCGGAATTGCGAACTTTCAAATTTTACAAATCAAGATATTTTCATACATGTTGTCCTCAAAGATGTTTCAAATTTCACCCTCTAGATCTTGCTCATTGTCAACGCACCAAGTCTCATCAAGATGATTTTTGTACACATATGATAAAAAGATGTAAATACAGATCAGATTGGTATTCCGATCCTGTAGAACCATCAAATGTATAATTTCAGTTTTACACTCTTTTTTAAAACTTCAATTGGATGACCTTGAGATTTCCCCCACCATTAGTTCTAATTTTTATATAATATTAAATCATTCCACTTCCAACACTCTAACTAACAACATGGAAGGAAAATTTATCAAGTTTGAACATATAATAACTGACAGGGAGGAGATGGAAGAATTGTTTCAAAACTTACTTTCTGTCATTGACGAATATCCTATAAGATGGTTCAGAATTGTAGTTCAATATTTAAATCCTGGTGAATTGTTTTCTTCATCGAGTGAAGAGGATGAAACAACTACTTCGGTTCAAATAATTGAATTAAAAGACGAAGAAGAAGAAGAACTAAACGTTTTATTCAATCATAAGCTCAAGGTCCCCTATATAGAAGCCCCCTCCCTAGAAAGCCCCCCTCCCTAAACACCTGCTCAAGGTCGCCATTATATAAGCCCCCTTCCCTAGGCGCTAATCCTCATTCGATTGCCAACTCTCTAACGATGAACACTTCTCCATTGGCACGAATGAATGCTAGTTTTGAAATAAACTCAAAAGATGATTTACAAGAAATATTTAATGCTTTAAATGAAATTATAGATAAATTTAACGCTATTACAATGAATTTGGAAATAACTTACGCTTGTCCTATTTGTAATAAGGTTGAAAGTTCTGATGAAGACAGTTTACTAAATACTACTCCTCTTACCCCTCTACAGTCGGACACAACTTCTGAGGCAAATGATGAGCAGCATCTTTCCCCCACCGCTTCTATGTAACAACGCTCTTTCCCCCCACCACTTCTTTATTTAACCGACATTTCCCTCTTTTAACTCTCATTCCATCCTCGCCTCTTCAACTATCAACATCGCTTCTTTCAAAATTTCAAAAAAAACACAAACATGATGGATATGATGGATGAAGTTCCATTTGTAACAAGGATGGAAGAGGATAAATTGAAATTGGAAATCAAACGATTGGAAATGGAACGGGAAAACCAACTCGAGATGTTACGTTTGTTTAAACTTTTTAAATACATCATCTGGGGACTCTGCGTTTACCTTCTCATCGTCGTCGGTGTTTGTGTTTACAACTCTGTAGTTCATAACAAAACTTCAACTTGTTTAAACACTGCTGTCACACATTGATTGTATGTTTTTCACAAATAAAATTCACAAACCTAATTCTATACCTATCCCGCTATCACCGGAGTTAGTTCCACTCTCCGAACTATTACTCCGGTGGTAGCGGGATAGGGTTTTTTAAAACTTACTCTGGATGACCTTGACATACTTTCCATAACCCAATTGTCAAGTTGAATTTCAAATTTCAAATAACATCTCCTCCCCCACCGGAAGCTATATGGCATGGCATATGGCGGCAGCGACTGATTTGGCAGCTGGCCGATGGCAGCTGGCCGGCAGCGGCTGGCAATTGGCACGACTTCCGTTTTGAAAGTAACCAAACCCCACTACTATGGCTATATGATGCTTAGTGTGGCATGTACGATAATTGTGGTAAAGGTGGCAACACTGGTGCTGCAACTGCAATGACTATCTGAGCTATCTATGATTGTGATGCATCGTGCTCTGACAGCGTCGAAACTGGTTTACCTTTTTTAGACATGAATCACAAATGGGTGTGGGGAGCAATTAATTAACTACGTGAAATGAAAAATGATTCAAGGCAAAATGAATAGTTTTAGCGTGTCACAGACAAACAAAACGTGAGAATCATTCGTTGATAACAACACTGTAAACATAATTGTACGTTAATCTGTGCTCGTAGACATTTTATTAAAAATTAAAAAATTATTTTAAACTGACGTGGACATCTTACTTTTATTCTTTATTAGTCCATCTATAACACTGTAGTTATTTAAAATTAGGTTTTAAGTATCATTTAAAATGTTTAACACCGAAAAATCATTAGGTTTAAAAGCACCTGTATACTAATTTGTAATTTATTACATTACATGGTTGAGTGGGAAAAGCTACGTGGCTGGGGCTACTCAGGATACCTCGGGGCCATGGCATGGTAACCAATATTTAACACTCTTTTTTATGATTTCAAGCGGTATAATTTAAAGCGAATTGTAACATATTTACACAGTGTTATTAGCTTTGTCCTCTCTGCGATGTTGCATAACGAAATCTGTGAACGCATTCGTTATATCACAAACAAAATTAACTCTAATAAAATGTCGAAAAATGAAATACAAAATTTAAAACTAATATGAACCCGAGCGACATTTCAACAGCAGCTCAACAATCGACAGTCATGAGGTAATTAAACAATGTTTGCACATGTTGATTATGTGATCCGCTCTACAGTCACACAGGATGTTTCATTGCCAATTATCGTCCTGTCATTTACCTCGAAATCAATCCGGCATTAGCCAATAAAATACAGTGTTTTAAGTCTGATAATTATGTAAAATTAATGCATTGAAATTTTTTATTTACCTGCATGTAGTTTTAAGTCTATCCTCTATTTTCAACTATACAAAACTGAAGTTTTTGATTAATCAATAACAAAAATTATTTAGGATAGAATTTTCTGATCTTTCAATGGGAAAAGAAAAGGATTTTACTTTATTGATATTTTTGTCACTATTTTTTGATAGTTCTTTCTGAATAATGTTACACAGTAAAATCACAGAATAAAAGCAACCAATAAGACTACACTTGCTAAATTACTAATATTAATTATTTTCGAAGATTTGTAATATTAAAGTAAGAAATATCACAATCACATTAATATTCCTTATTATAAATTAGATAATAACCACACAAATAAAATAAACCCGTTTATAATATAAGAAACAAACTTTTTCCAGAGCTAAGTTTTAATAAAAAGTAAATTCTCACATAATTCTATAAGTCAACAAAGTTTCTGCGATGTTGTACCGAGCGAAATAAAATATGTATGAGCCGACCCTCTACATGACTCAGGTACGGCGTTATCGACGACTGGCGTATTGAATAAATTTGCCGTGTCAGGAAAAATGACAAGGCCCCGTAATGAAATGTGGTCAAGTTACTCTGGAGTGTTGGGGGGGGGGGGGGCAGCGAACGTATGGGGGATTATATGTGGAGAAACATAATTGGTTGAGGTCTGATGTAAATTATGGTTGATGACTGCAATTTATCTTTTTTATTAGAATAAATTAAATTTTTTTCGGCATTCTCCTAAATTTAAGTAAATCTCAGTTTAGGCTCTTGATAGGATATTATAAACTTGTCTTTTGCCTTCAACATTCTATTATAATTAGGCCTAATAGAAATAAGGTAAGTACCCGAAATTGTAATTTAAATTATATCATAAAACATTTTTAGTAATTAAAGTATATTATATAGGTATAAGTGCGACATACCCATCGATATATATATATATATATATATATATATATATATATATATATATATATATTGACGATGGTGAAATCATACAAAAATAAAACATATAAAATAAACGAAGACTTCAAATGTTTGTTCTGTGATCCTTTTAACAATAACTTAACTATAACAATTAAAAAAAATCTTTTATATGCATTTGATTGATTGTTGTACCATTTCACTATAGGAAAAGCATGTTTTAGTGGAGTTGTGTAGTAGCATTGGGACTTTAAAAATTTAAATTTTACCTATTAAATATGATCTAATGTAGTAACAATTATCACGATGATTTAGTTTCTTTGTATACTGTAGCCTACTTAATTTCGTCCTATGATAGTATAGGCCTACTGAACTTCTTTAATCGCCAGTGAACTTAAAATTATTTACTTTTACCGTTGATTTTAATATTTTTATAATTCGATAAACTATCAACTGCACAGCATTATGACAAACTTATTGTTAGCATTGTATACAAAACCATTTATGTGGGGACATCCTTATGGGGAAGTGAGAACGCCGCCCTCGAAACACAGATAGCACCATATCAATTTCATTTTAAGTGAAGAATGATGCTGATTGGTTGAACGAAAACACATGGCTACAATAATTTTTCGGACGTTTGTTATCGTTTTGATTTTTTGTAAACAAATATGCTCAATTTTACATTTCAAAGTTAGGAGAAGTGCTTCCTGTGGCAATTAGGAGAAGTAATCCCAGCATCAGGGCTTTTTTACTCTAGTTTTTAGGGCAAAACTTAAATTTTTAACATGGGATGTACCTACTTATTTGTAGTTAGTAATGGAGAAATATCATTACAAGAGTATAGGTTCATTGGTGTTAAGTATTCTTCTTACACAAATAAAAAACTAACTTGGAAAACATAACTCAAAACATACGTGCATTTTAACTGCCAAAAAAAAATAGGTTTCGAAATCCAGTAGAGGATTTTAATTTATAGTTCATGGATAGTGGTTTTTATTACTATAAACACTTTTTTGTTAGGTTCTGACGTCGGATTTTGAAAGAATTTCATCAGAAAATATCAAAAATCTGTTATTTAATAAATGATATTTTAGGAGGTAACGAAGTGGAGGCAACAACGTATAACTCTATAACACAAAGAGAACCTTCACTGAAGCGCGACACACGCGTCATCACGGTTTGGGGAATGATTATGAGCGATATCTACGTCGATATTGGTAAATACTGATACACCAAGATTTTAGCTTCAATATTCTTCTTTTTTAATTCGTGGCGATAATTGTACAAGATAATCTTAATATCAAACAGATAATATGAATATCAAATGCCAAACTTAATTTATAACTCAGTATTGTATGGATTTCAAATTGAATGATTCAAAAAAGAGTTTAGAATGTCAATGATAAATATAATATTTTTGTTTCAAATGTCGGAAACCCCGCTTTATTACATCAAACTTACGATTGGTCTTTGACTCACAACAACCATTATTGGGCCAAAGAATGCAAATTATGGCTATCTTGACAGAATGCTGTATAAATAAAATTCATTTTTATTCCCATATTTTAAAGAAAACCCATAAAAAATTGGGTGTTTCGACAAATTATTATATCACCTAAAATTTAAACATTCCACCACAAACTCTCAACAGAGCAATCTACATTACCTAATTCACAAATCATGAAGTTTATATAATAAAAAATGCGTATCACGATTTTGTTCGATACTGAAGTTTGTGATCAAATAATCACAAACAGTCGAACACTAAAATAACTGGGCTGGTTGTTGTTGCTGTGCTTGTCCGCATAAAAGGAAAAGTTATTTGGGTGATATTCCCGACGATTTTTACTGTATTTTTTAATGAAGTAAAACTTTATAAAATTGCAACTTCGTCTTTTCAATGCCATATAAGAAATGTAAATACATCATTGGTAAAACTAGGAAACCGTTTAAAAAAATTATTCATTGGATAAAATATAGGGAGTGTAATTTTTTTTTACTTTAATTGTATTTGGATTTAGTAATATTCTAATAGAATTGTAAATAATCTGTATCCGTGGTTTATATTTTTATTTGATTGACATTACCCGAGATTTTAAAAAAGATTACAATTTTCTTTCTAAATCAAACCCCCTTTGAAGGCTCGTTTAACGCCCATTTATCAACTAAAATACATTTTACGATTGCACTTTGTACTTCTTAAAGCTTAGCATCAATATCAAGGTTAAAATACAAAAAATAGGTATACAAATAATGGTTTCATGAATCTATGGACTTTATTACCTGAAATCTATCTTCTTATTTCTATAAGGGTTTCGTCTGTTACGTGCCTTTTTCTATCGACGTATGAACGTAGGCCTACTTTTAAGATTGAGGTGTCATTTTAAAGCTTAGGATATAGCGCAATGACGAATCATAATTAAAAAGGTCATATCTTTTCGGACTTCGCCCACTTCGCCCACCTCGCCTTTGATTTATTTTTCTAGAGGGCGCTTTAAACTGTTGACCAACTTTTCTTGCAAGTTCATTAGGGTGAATTGTAATTTAACAGTTGATTAAACAGATGAATTTTAAAAGTCAGATAGTAAACAAAAATAGATCTCTGTCACTTCATAATCAAAATCATTCACGTACTGTAGGTGAGTTCCACTCATACAGAATCATAAAATGCGCAATTTGCTCACGGGCCACTTTGTATATTTATAATGAAAAATAAATTACACAGGCATATTCAAATAAATATAGGCCTGTGTGATTTTTTTGGGGATTTAAACATATTACTAAGAAAAATTTAACTAAAATGAGAATGCATAAACTATTAATTTAAATTGATTGTAAAAAACATCCTTTCAGATAAAATATTTTACTTTTTTAATTTTTCTATCCAACTTTGTCTAACTTCAAACAATACTGCACCAGTACATCAACTACTGCAATATTCTGTACCGCTGCTGACTCAGACCTTTTGTTCTTAAATCCCCTACAGTCAGTTCTCTATGTAAATCCGCTTTAGGCTATTGAATTGACCTTTTGTCTTGCAATCTACCCCGGAATTTTACATTTCTATATTATACTAACTGACATTTATGTGATATTTCTTTTAAAGCATTGTACCTTATGAAACTTAAACTTTTGTTTGAAAGTAATTAAGTAAATCTAGTATATTGTCAATACCTTAAACGCTGAGGTACTTTTTAAATTGGTCGCAGGATTCAATGGATAGCCTACCTGGAAAAGAAAGGAATAACATTAGTTGAAGTTTATACGATAGCTTACTATGTAATATACACTTTTTAAAGAATAATTATGTATATATCCAAAAGAAAATTTTAAAATATTAATACATAACATTAATTATTATAAATGCAATTAATTAAGTGCTATAAATATATTTTAAAAAAATGAAGAGCAAAATTTTTATCACTTGTTGGTTTTAGACGTATAGGTTTGCATATTATTTGTAAACAGATTTTTGTAAACCCTAATCCTTGAAACTTAACAAAACCTTCCGTTAAAAACATTTACTCTTCCCAGATGACAATAAAAAATATTTAAATATAATAAATATAATTAAAAAATATTAAGGACGATTCCGTGTGAAAAACATTTGTATTTTTTATGATATCATAAATTAAACATTTGGATAAAACAAGACCATACCCCACAAAAAATAAAAAGGAAAAGCCCCATAACAGAGCGTAATTAAACATTGTGAAGAAATTAAGAGAAAATTTTGAAGAGGAAAATGAAAATTCGTTAGCAAGAGCAATGAAAACAATAAAACTTACAACTTCATCAACAACACTTGGCTCTAAGCCATGACACTGATCTAAAGTTTTGGTGCGTTTCTCGTAAATGCATCTCGTAAATTATTGTCGCTAACCCTAAATTAAAATTAATTTTAAAAATTTATTATGTAGCCCTATGACTTTTTTTATTCAGATTATTTATATTTCTTCCAGTAGTCGTAATAACTCAAATAAGGCTGCACCTAATAAATACAGTGGAATAGATAATAAAACTACAGAGTTTCGCTAACAAAGTTCCAACGATTTCAACTTAGTCACTTGATAAGTAGCGTTTCTTAATAAAGTACAAAACACTAAACCTTATAAATTAAAATTATTATAAAAAAGTAACAACTGCAGTACGGAGGGGATGAAAAACGCCACTTCAATGGCCGTAAGCTGCTTATAAAGGGTTGAGGATTACTAACACAGACTACCCGCCAGAGGCTACGAGTATACGGTATATAGTATACAGTACAGTAAACAGTTATACAGTTCAGTTATACAGTAACTTTAAACAGTACAATATACAGTTATTCAGTATACAATACCGTATAACCGCGATAATTACTATATATTAACCAGTAGTACAAAAAATGTGATTTTTTTATTTAAACGTCCCATACAAATTACTGTATAAGAAGATTCTTTATTTTACTATAAACAGTACTGTTCATAAAACATTTACCGTACCTAAAACAGGTAAATCAGGGTGTCTAGTTTATTTCTCTTTCAAAATTCAAGACTAATTCCAGACTTTTTCAAGACTTCTTTAGTTTTTTCAAGACTATTGCACTACTCGACATATTAATTTCTATTTTACATTTTACAAAATTATTTATACAGTATTGTTGCCGCTAACAGATTTGTTTTAAATAGTATACACATACCTTCCGTCAAGCAGCTCAAATTTTATTGTTGAATATAATCACTACATGTTTTGCCGAGAATACGACATTGTCAAGTGATACAAGAACATACTATCCATTTAAGGATTGGACAAGAATCAAAATATAGACAAACTGAACTGTGTTTGTGATATGTTTTGTCTAGTTTAATCCTTAAGACCAATCCTTCGATGGATAGTATGTTCTTATATCACTTGACAATGCTGTATTCACGGCAAAGCATGTGGTGATAATATATAACAACAAATTTGAGCTGCTCGACAGAAGGTATGTGTATACTATTTCAGTCTTCAATAGCAGTTCAGCAGCTAATACAATGAATCTTAATAATTTTTGTCAAAAACAAGACTATTAAAATGAAACCATAAAATTCTAACATATTAATAATAAGCAATATTAATTCTGCAACAACATTGGAAATTGGGATGAATTAAAATAAAGCACAAGTGTGTTATTCTATTTTTATTAAATACTAGCTGTGTGCCGGTCTTTCGTAGGGCTGTTTAGTTTATTATTAAAATAAATAATATAAATAATTCTACAAATTCAATAGCGATATCAAATTTATAGAACACATAAAAGTTGAATATATAAGTTGAATATATTTGTTAATAATTAATATGTTGCTTCTCCTTGTTTTTCATTAGCTTGTAGGCCAATGATAGTTAACACCATTTTTAGGAAATTTTTCAGCATATGCCTACACTGAATCAAAAGTCAATACCAGCATCTCCGCACGGTGGTCGCGAGCATTTACTGTCTACAGTCACAAGCGTTTTGATTGGAGATCATAAGCATCTCCAGTTAGCAATCTTAATCGGCGAGCACGAGCGTCTCCATAATTACAATTTTTTAAGAAATTTCAAGACTAGAAGGCAAATTCAAGACTAATTCCAGACTTTTCAAGACCATTGTTAAATTCAATACTAATTCAAGACTTTCCAGATTTTCAAGACTACTAGACACCCTGTAAATTCTTTAGATTGAAAATGAAATTGTTGATATATTACAACTCGCATAGCACGTGAAAATAGTTGTAAAAATGGGAACTTAAAAGTTTTATCTTTAATGTCATAACTTTGATCGTTAAATTTAATGTTTTATGTATAAATTAGACTTTGAGAAAGGAAGACATCATTGAAGGAAGGTGGAAAAATGTAAAAGTTAATTACAAAGTAAAACTTTTTAAGGTAAATACTATTTCTATCGTAATTAGATAAGTAGGGGTTTAATATACTACCCAAAGATATCATTAAGCATTGATCAAATATGATTGAATTTTTTTTCATATGTACTATTAAATTTAACACATTGAAATTAAAACTAATAAATATAACATTGTTATAAATTACGATATTATAATAAAATTTGGATACAAAAATTTTCAGAAGAAGGAAACAAATTACGTTGTTTATTAAGAAATCTCTTAAAAAATTTCATTGACCTGCATAATCTTCTATAGTATTAACAACTATAATCTTCTAGTATTAACATAATACGATGATTTAGGCCACCACTGCAACGATTCAATTAAATATACTGTAATAAAAATGTATTCCGAACAATCTATTTTCAACAGTAGGAGTTCTATTTTAATCACAGTTTAATCAAAAAGGTGATGCCGCACTTTCAATCTTAAGTTGGAAAAACAAAGGGAGACGGCAAAACAATAAATACACCTGCAACTGTGTTTTGTTTGCTTGTGCAAAGAAAGATGTTGCTCTTGTGATTTAACAAACATTGGAAACATTATCATTGAGTCATTGAGTGAAATAAATCATCACTTTGTAAAAATCATTGTAAAACAGGTTTATTTATATCATATTTAAATTTATTTAGAAATAAAAATATGATATAAGTATGATACGAAAACGTTCAATAGAACACGAGCCTAGCCACTACACCAACTCTGCTTAGAAAACGAGATCCTTTTGATGATTCAACCCAAGAGTGTCTATATTAGAACACAATTGACAAATTAAATTAACAAACATTAAGATTAAAATTAACCAACATTACACTTATTAAGGATATATTGCATTGAATCACATTTATCGTATCTATTTACAGATTTTACGATATTTGTTTAGTTTAGGTGATCTTCAGTAGACCATTAACATTTTTTATAAAATGTCATATTCTATTTACTAATTGTTATTTCTAAATTCTATGTTACTTTGTTAGTTTTTTATATGCTTTATTCTTTACATACTACAAGTAAATTATGCAGAAGGGTTGAACTCTGGTGATCTCAGAAGAATACTATTCTCGTGCAATTACATTTTTTAGCGGTAGACCAATAGAAAGAGAAAAGTAGAAAGAGAGAAACCTATTAGAGATCTCCAGGCCCTGTAGAATATTTACTATTTAAGGAATAAGGCATATGATAATAAAAAATACCCCCCGTCGCAGCAGACCTGCGTACTCAGCGAATTTCCAAAGGATCTTGAGATTTTGTATTTTCCCCATAAACACCATAGGAATGAGTATGTAGGTTTGCTGCCATGGGAGGTTGTTAGAAAATATTAGTTTTCTTAGAAAATGTAATAGTTAGGTAAGGTAAATATCAAATTGTATCAATATTCGACACTTTTAAATTTTCCCCATAAACCACATGGGGGTGAGTTTGAAGGATTGCCGCCATATGGGTGTTGTAAGCAAATATCAGTTAAACCCTACCTAGTGAATGTACATACCAAATTTTATCAAGTTATTCCAATAAATAAGTGAGATACAGGGTTTTGTTAATTCCCCATTAGAATAACATAACTTATTTTTAGGAAAACTTATTTTTGGATTTTCTCCGTAACCTGTTTATCCATGTTAAAAACTCAAAATACTAAATTGTTGGTTTTTTAAGCTCTTTTAAATGATATTTGTTAAAATTGTTGAATTTTAAAAACTAAGGTCAAAAAATTAGAAAAACCCATTTTTTACCCCTTTGAAACCCCATAAAACCCCGTTCCCTTAACCCGATCATGCTGGTTTGCGAACTCATGAAAATAGACCTGGTTTTACACCTTTATACCAAATTTCATCAAAATTGGAGGTCCCCTTCAAAAGTTACCAGTACCACGGACATATATATATATATAAGTAGATAGTAATATGGGGTTCCTAGCTCACTTTTGGAGACAATCAAAAATTAAACAAATTTCACAGTTTTTTAATACAATTATGCAATATTTTTGCCATTTTTTGGCCAATTTGTAGTCTAACATTATTCTAATTTTTATGAAAAATATGCAAATTTCATGAAATTTTTTACAAATATGCCTAAATTTACATAAAATTGTCTGCAGAATAAAAATTTTTCTAAAACAAGTAAAATTTTGTCGAATACTGAATAATAATTATTCAAATTAAACTAGAATAGTTTCTTTATCATCAAATGTTTTAATGTTTGTAATAATTAAATGTAAATCTTTCTTATTCTATTCTTTAACTGTTTTAATGAATGAATATTTTAAGTTCTATTAAAAAAATTTTCAAATTTTATATATTTTTTTGAAATCTGAAATTATCATGGTCCCAGGTCAAAATATATACTAATTATAGTAATTATTGTGCAAATTTAATAAAATAAACCTATTTAGTCCATAAACTACGATTTCAGTTGTTAAATAATGAGTCTTGTAGAATATATTGGTTGAGAACATTCTCTTATCACTCTTATCTCTCTTATCTGACCGTTAAAATAATACTTCCTGTCACAAACTCCAATACTTTAAACTATTATAACTTTATTAATAATTAAGTTATCTTTAATCTGAAAATTGTATTGAATTTAATATTTTTTTCTCTTTGATATAATACCTCACAACTTAGGTTTTAAATGAGATATAAGTTTTTTGTTGTTTCTTAAATTCATTAATATGTTAATTGATTTATTTGTAAAAGTATTTGAAACAAATGTTTAATTGGTTGATTTATGATGGGCTATAATGTATTAATAGGATTAAAAATGATATTTATTTAGTATAGGCAATTGTTGCACTATCTAGTGGAATAGTCATGAACTACTAGCGCTTCAACTGATAAACCCATGCAGTCTTATCACTCAACGGAAGTCTGGTTAGCTCATTGCTAACGTTCAAGTCTCATATGCCTGAGGTTCCGAGTTCAAATCTCGAAACTTCGGGCATAATTTATTGAGGACATAGTTGAAGTCCAGTGGTTGGTGGAAGGTCTTTATCCGAGTGGCCATAGGATAATGACTGTGAAACAAGCCGTGTGACAAGATACTATGGTGGGTGCATTCTTTGCCTCATCCATTTCATCCTTCATAATCACCAATCCATTTCCATTAACCACCAATCTATTTCCATTAATCATTTCAATCAATCGCCTATCGTCCATCCCATTAATACAACATTACACTTACAACACCGCACACTAAAAAATTCAAATAATACACTCTCCTCCACCTAGCACAAAAAAATCTAAAAATCAAATAATTCAATAGAACCTGAAATGATGCCCCTGGGGACATAAAAACCTGGAATGTGGCAGTGATGGGTTCAAATTCAAAAATACAAAATATCATAAAAGCTAGGTGGTAGTGACGAGTAACTAAGGCGCCTATTCTGAAAACACGCACACTTACAACACTACACAAAATACACCATCATATCCATTCATTTTGTTTTATTTTTGTAAATTTAAAGCTTTTTTAAAACAAGTAAATTTTAATATCTGATTTTTAAGAATATAGATTAATTTATTTCAATTATATCATTTTTGATTATATTATATTCAAGTAATTTTTCAGATACAATAATAATATAACAATTTGTTTTACTAGTAGCTACTATATCATAATCAAAATCTGCATTAATAATAATATCATTTTTTGAACTTGAAATATTTGTTGGATTTTTTGTAGTATCAATTACATAAATTGGTCTATTTTCTAGAAATTTTGTTGGATTATAATACATTTTACTACTATTATAATAAACTTTTTTATAATCTTGATACATTTCATACATAATTCTAAATTTTTCATTGAATATATCAAAGTTTTCCAATTCATCAGGGTAATAATGACCATTTAGTTTTACTCTTATATTTTTTACATACATACTATCAAATTTAGAAGTATCATATAACTGATCATTTGTTCTTGATTTTTGAAATCCAATTATAATAAATTTTGGATTATAAATATTTCTATAGATATTTGTTATATCCAAACTTAAATTCTTTCCTGTAATATTTTTTTGTTCAATGCATTGCCAATGATTAAAATTAAAATTTACTTTTTCAAATTTGCTTAGTTCATTAATTAACTGAATTTTACTTGTTGTTTTGTATTCAATTATAGGAACTCTAATAAAAAATTCATCAACTGTTAT
Source organism: Neoaliturus tenellus (assembly GCA_030545055.2). Taxonomy (NCBI): domain Eukaryota; kingdom Metazoa; phylum Arthropoda; class Insecta; order Hemiptera; family Cicadellidae; genus Neoaliturus; species Neoaliturus tenellus. Next base: position 35,099,242 of record CM061537.1, read on the forward strand.
TTTACCTTCAGCTGGTAATGTTGCATTATCATAAGTTCCATCAGCCTTTTTAGTTTTCCATCTAAAAATTGCATCATTATCTTGTGATCTAATAAATGTTATATTAAAACCTCCTTTGTATATTGGAATATTTACATTTTCAAAAAATCCTAATCCAAAATGAGATAAATTACCAATTGCTTCAAATGCTTTACTAAAATTTGATTCAAAACCATTATTAATTTGATTTATTTCTGATTTTGAATAAGTTATATTACCTTTAATTGTACTTAATAGACCAGGATATTCAATTTCATCAATCAATTTATTATGTTTTCTAACTTCAATTTTTGAAAATAAAAATGGAACAAAATTATCAATTAATTTTATATTAGCACCATTATCATATGCAGTTCCATCAGATTTAGTCAATTTACCAGATATATAAAATTGAAATTTAGAAGTACAAAATCCATCTCCAAAATCTATATTAAATTCAGTTTTTTTATTAGGTTCATTTAAATGTAATTTAGATAATGGATAGAAATTTTTGTATTCAGCTCTTTCAATATCATTTATATATTTTTTGTAATCAGCCATTTATTAAGGATAATTTTTTAAATCAAAAGCTTTTTTAAAACAAGTAAAATTTTTATAATTTAATTTTTATGATTTTATAATGTCAAATTTTATTTATGTATCGATTTCATTTTTACTTTTAAAATACTCAATTTCTGTAGCATGATCAATTATAAATTTTGCTGATATTTTTTGATGTTCTAAAATTAATTCCCAATTTAATGTAAAAGCATAATCATGAATGAAATATTCAGTTAAATCTTGATATTTACAAATCAAATCAATATAATCTTTTAGTTGATAATTTATGAATTCAGTAATAAAATCTATAGTTAAATTTTGATGTTGAGCAATTTTTTGCCAATTTAATTTATTTTGAAACAATCTCATCATATTAATACTCAATTCATATTTTTCAGAAATATCATCCCAATCATCTTTGTTTAATTGATTTTGGTTTCTGATAATGAATAAATCAAATGAACTGTATAGAGCCATTTATTAGGGAGAAAATTTTGTAAAACAACTTTTCTTTGAATTACAAATACAACATTTTGATTTAATTATATTTATATTTTTTAATTTTATTATCTGAATATCTTTAGAATTAGTTTTTTGTTTACATTTAAGACAATAAATCAACTCCATTTATATAAAATAAATTATTGTAATTTATCTATATCTCCTTTAATTAGTATTATTTCTGCATTTAATTCTTTTATTGATTTATTGACTCCATCAAATAGAAATTTTAGTTCTTTTTCTAATTTTTCTTCTAAATTTTCAACATGTTTTCCAATATTAATTAAAAATTCTAAAATTTTATTTAAATCTTTTTTAGTTTCTGAATAATCACTACCAATTTCAATAATTGAATCTAAAACTTCATCTAATTCTGACTTAACTATAACATCATATTTATTTATACTTGGTTTTACATTAACAATTCTTTTACCATTAATATTTATATAATTTTTTGATAAACCAATAGCATTTACTAAATTTTCAGTCTTTTTTACTTGACTTTTAAAACTTTTACTAAAATTATTAAAAAATGTATTTAATTTGGAATTTATATAATCTTCTTTAATATTAATTGGATGTTTTTTCTGTCTTCCAAACAGATCAAATATATTTTGTGAATCCATATTTATTAAGGATTAATTTATTTATTATGTTATCAAATTTTTTATTTTTATTTAATTCATTTAATATAAAAATACATAAATGACCACAAATTGGTGGATCATTATAATTTTGAATTTGATTATCATTATAAAATATATTATCTTTTCCTAAATATTTAACTAATTCTATTGGTGGTTTATTAACTATATTTCCATATGAATCAAAATAATATTTAATTTTATCTTTTTTATAATAACAAACCCAATGAGTTCCATTTCCATCAAATGAATCTAAATTTATAATTCCACATTCAAATTTATTAACTTTATTAGGTAATATATCTCTCATAAATACACCTCTAAAATATTTTATATTTTTACACAATTTTTCTAATTCACCTAATGTTAGTGGTTCAAAATTTTTTTTATAATTTTGTTTCATATATTTTAATGTTTTTTTATCTAAACCAGATCCTTCTACATTTTTTAATTCATGATCTAACCAATCAACAAAATTTCTAAATTTAGGAATTATAGATTCTTTTACTACTTTTGCTCCCTTTCTAACATTTGGTGTATAATTTTTAACTATAGGTATATTATCAGCAAAATCTAAAATTTCTTTTAGTAATCCACCATTTTTTATTTCTTTTAATTGATTATATGAAAATTCAAATCTTAATCCTTTATTTAATTTTTTATGTTTATTTAGTTTATTAATTTGTCTTTTAGATAATAATATAATATCTTTTCCATTTTCATTAAATTGATCAATATTAAATTGAATTATAACTGATCTTTTATTTTTAAATGCTAATTTTATTTTTGATTTTTGATTATCTGTCAAGTTTATATTTGTTTTTTCCATTTATTAAGAAAAAAATTTATAGTTTTTTTATAATATAGATTAACTTAATTAATGAAAAATTTTATTAAAATTTTAATCCTACTTCTAAACCCATACCAAATTTTCTTTTTATCCACATAGCACCTGATGTTGGTAATGCAACTAATCTTTCACCAATTCCATAATCATTTGATGTTACTATATCCCATGCTTTATCTTGTAAAATTTTATCAGCTATTTCATTTCTAGATTTTATATCTTTATGATCTCTATAAAATAAATCATGTTCTTTAGCAGCTTTATCTAAATCATTTATTCCAGGATCACCTCTTTTTACTCTTTTATTTAATTTAGTCCCAGGCCCTAGATATTGATAACCAGGTACATGTAATTCAAAAGGTAAATTATTTATAACATCATTTAAAATACCTGATCCATCTTTTAATAATGGTGATGAAATATTTGCCAAAATTCTTTTTAAATACTTAATTCCTTCAGGTTTTTCAATTAATTCATCTAATTTATTTGATATAAAGTCTTTAATTGCTTTCTTTTCATTTAAAAAATTATTATTACCAGCTTTTTCTTGTGCATATATATAATTAATAATATTATCTAATTTATTTAAATCATCTATAAATCTATATTCAATTTTATTTTCTGTATATTGTCTGATTCCTGAACCTTCAATTTCCCCTTTTAATTCCCAAATATGTTTAATTAAATTAATATATTTATCACCTTTACTAGATTTTGGTTTTTTACTATTTGGATCATTATTTTTATAAATTGAATTAGTTTCCCATAAAATCTTTGAATAATTATTTAAATCATCTTGTGTATATAAATTATTATCTGGTTTCTTTTCATAAGTTAACAATCTCCATAATCCATGTGTTCCATTATATTTTTTATCATCAATTATTAAATCATCATTATCAATTACAGTTATTTTATCACCAATCATAAATGATTTTTTATGTTTATTCCAATATAAACCAAATTTATCATCTTTTGTTCTTGGTAAATATTTTTGTGCTAATGGACCAATGATTTTATCTAATGTTTGAGGTGAAATTAAATTTGGGTCAATAAATGTCGATTCTTCTTGAATTATTGGTTGTCTGATTGGTCTAAATGGAGTACTTGAAGGTAAATTTAATTCTTCAGTTTCTGGTATTGATATATTAGCAAAATTATTAACAACAGGTACCAATTCCATTAGGTTTTTATTTTCATTTAAGACTTCACCAATTTTATTTTCAACTTTACCAATCGCTGATGTTATAGGTTCATATGCTTTTTGTTTAATTTTTTCATAATTATCTTCAATTTTAATTTGATTTTTAAATTCTTTTATTAATTTTTTCTCAATATCATCTAATTTTTTAGCTTCATTAACAGATATCTTATCCATTTATTACAAAGAAAAATTTAGGTTCAACACAAATCATGTTAACATAAACACAAATCATGTTAACACAAAAACAAATCATGTTAACACAAACACAAATCATATTAACACAAAACATAAATCATGTTAACACAAACACAAATCATGTTAACATAAACATAAATCATGTTAACACAAATACAAATCATGTTAAACACAATTTATTTTACTTTATTTCTGTAATTTTCATTAAATATATAAATACTAATGAAATAAATAATACTAATAAAATAAATATTCTATCAATTATTGACTCAAATATACAACAAGCCATTATCATTATTTAATATCAGAAAAATTTTTCATATATTTTCCATCATTTGATTTTTTCAATAAATTAATAGTTAAAAATCCATAGTCTTCTTTCCAACAATCATTACAAATAGTTTTAAATTTATCAAATTTCATATCTGATCCAACAAAATTATTATATATTTTTTTCATATAATGTTCATTTTGTTTAAAAATGCATAACATATTTAAATTATTTCTAATTAATTGCATATCAACTTTTGAATAACATTGTGATAAATCAATACATGATATATTTTTATGTCTACCCATTATAAAATATTCTTTAATTTTATCTTGTTTTTCTAAAACACAATCATCAAAAACTACTAATGAATTTGGTTTACATTCATTTAGGAATCACATCATCACATGAAAAATGAGAAATTTGTTTATTAATATTTGATTCTATATTTTTAAATCTTTTTTCTAATAATTTATAAGATGGTTGTTCTAATGATTTACTAAAAATATATAAATTTGAATATGGAATTAATCTTTTGTAAATAAAATTTAATAATAATGTAGTTTTACCAGATCCACTTGTTCCTATAATTAATAATCTAATAGGTTGATCATTTTTATTATTTTTATCATATGATTCTAATTTTATATTATCTTTTTTTTCTAAAAATTTCTCCATTTAAATAAGATGAAATTATTTAAAATAATTGGTCATTCATCCAAACTAGAATTAAGATTAGAACATCCAATACATTTAGATGGAAAATATAGTATTGGTTTAAGTGGATTTTATTCAGATAATTTTATATCAAATATACCAAATGATTATAAAAACTGTTATGGATATTCTATTAAAGATGAAGATGATAAAATTATAGATCAATATTTTGATATAAATAAAGGAAATTATACAATTGAAGAAATAAAAAATATTTTTATTAATAGTTTAAAAGAATTTAAAAAGAAAATTAATAAATTTGATGAAAATGATTTTATACTGAAAAATGATGGACCATATATTATAATAAAATCTCCTGTTAAAATTATAGTTACAACAATTATAATTGATTTATTAGGGTTAAATAATAAAATAATTGAACCAAATGTATTAACAAAAGGAATAAAACTACCAAAAATTAGACCTTTTGATGTTATTGAAATACATTGTAATTTAGTTGATCCTAGTTTTGAAAATCATAAAGATCATTCACATTTACATAAAGAATCAGAAATTCTATATTCATTTTATCCAAATGTTGAATATGGATCAAAAATTAGTGAAAAACCAAATGAAATTGATTATATTCCTTTAAAAAATATAAATAAAATTCAAAATATTGTAATATCTATTCAAAATAGTGATGGAAATCTAATAAATAATGAAAATATTAAAAGTATTGTATATTTAAGATTAAAACAAAATTTGTAATATAAAATTTGTCTACATAAATAATAAAACAATTGATTTAATTACAATAATGTTATATTTAATAATAAATAAATTGTATTTAGTAAACAAAATAATCCTTGGTTTAAAGTAAAAGATATTTGTAATATTTTAAAATATAAAAATTCTAGAAAAGTTTTAATTGATAATGTAAAAGAAAAATATATAAAACTTAAAAAATATCAAGTGTAACCAACAGTTACACTTACATAATGATGATAAATTAATTTACATAAAAATTATAGGTGTCACAAATTAAGACACCCTAGAAATTGATGTACAAACATGTTTTCAGATGCCCTAAAACAGGGCGTCAATAAAATAGATAATAAAACAATATTTATTAATGAATCTGGTTTATATTCATTAATTTTAAAATCAAAAAAGGTAGATAAACAATAAGGATAAATATAGATGATGATAAATTAAAATTTATAGATTTTTTAGAGGGGACAATTTGTTCCCCCTATCATATAATGAAAAACATACAAAACTTATTAAAATTAGGTAGGACCCAAAATGGGTCCCACATAAATTATAATATTTATTTTAAAAAATTTTAAAGGAGGTAACCTTATTATACAATAAAAACTTAAGGGTAACAAAACATTACCCTCCTTAAACATTCAAAAAATATTTATAAAGATAATAAATTATATACAAATTTGAGACCCGTCTTAAAGACGGGTCTTACTTATAATGATAATAAAGTAAAATTTATAGATATTTTTAGGGGAGGCGATTTGTCCCCCCTATCATATAATGAAAAACATACTATTTTTATTAAAAAAATTTGTTTATATTTATTAATTTTAAAATTAAAAAAGAATCAAAAAATTTAAAAATAGATTAATAAATATTTTAAATGAAAGAATCAAAACAAATAATTAAACATAAAAATTTAATAATAAATTATTGAATATATTTAAATTTATTAAAGAAAATATTTAAAAATATACATAAATTATAGTATAAATTCAATATCATATGGTTATAAATTATTAATATAATTTTGATCATTTTCTTTAAAACTTTCTTTAACATAATTTTTTATTATATTTATAAATGGTTCTATTATAAAATTAAACTTATAATGATATACAAAATAATTTTTATATTTAAAAAGATATATTAAAAATTTATTTGATATTTTAGTTTTAAATAAATATAATTTTATATCAAAATCATTATTTATTAATTCTTTTGGAACAATTAAAATTTCCATTTATTTATAATTTTTTTTATACCCCCAAGGTAATGTATCAATTTTATTTTCACAAATTAATCTTTTGTCATCTCTATTACTTAAAGCTAATTTATTTATTGTAATTGTATATAGTTCATGTTTAAAACTTCTAATACAAGTCATTTCTCTATATTGTTCTTGATCATCAAATAAACATTTCTTAAAATCATCCATATGTAATGTTTTATCAACAACACTTTTCTTAATTCCTTTACATTTTACAGGATTTTTATTATTAAATTCATAACTATATAATTTTGATCTTAAACCACAATATTCTTCTAATATTTTACCATTTAACTCATCTTTAAATTTACCAATTATTTTTTTATTCTTTTCACTATAGCATTCATGTTCTTTCTTATAATCACTTTTATCAAATTCATTAATATTTTCTTTAATAATTTTATATGGATCCTTTTTAAACTCTATAAAATAACTGTCTGTGTCCATATATAATAACCTTATATTTGGATCAAACTTCTTTAATTTTTCATAATAAAATTGATACATATGTAATTTTGATAAATCAAGTACTGAAAATCCTATATAGATTGGTTTATCAAACTTAACCTTTTCTTTTATCATATGTGAAGCAATACAGTCTTTATCAAATATACTAAATGTTTTAAAATTAGGTTTTTTTGCTTGTTTTAATGAAAACTTTTCGTCACCTAATTTAATATCACATCTATTTCTAACATTTTCCATAGTTTTTCCAAAAACACTATTATTCATCAATTTAAAAAAGTCTTTTTCAAAATCTGATGTTGATTTGGATCTTAATTTGGTATTTAATTCAATATATTTTTTCATATAATCATCTTGATCAAATGCTATAACTCTATTAACTTTCTTTAATTTTAATCCTTTTTGTAGACAATATTTTAAGTTTCTTGAATGAATAACATAATCTTTTTTATCAAATAATGTTGTGCAAAGCTTATTATTATAATGTTCAGGTGCTAATGGTAAATCTTTATGATCATCATGTAATTCAATAGGATATTTCAAATCAACATCTAATATGTATCCATATTCAGCATTTTCATCTAATTCTAATATTGTTTCTTCCCATTCATTTAATGTATATATATTAGGATTCATCCATGTTATATCTTTATAAGGTAATTTTTGACTTAAAGCCCATCCATATAGATTATTTGCATCTATATATAACATATAATTTTCACGTTTTGTTTTATCATAATTTTTTGTATATTTATTGTTTGCTTTACAATATCTAGTTATACATTGTGAAATACCACCTCTAATACCTTTTTCAATCATTAAATACATATTATAATCACTTATTAATTCTAGTTTAATTTTTGTTAATTTTAACATAGAATCCCAAGCTAGTGATGGTGATGTTAGATAATGTGCCGGATCTAATTGATAATTTTTCAAACAAACAGATCTAAAATTTTCAAATATATCAGCTAATAAAAGAACATCTTGAATATTATATAAATCTGAATAATTACCTAATGTTTTTACTTTTAGTTTATTCCAAACTTTTATATAATGTTTTTAATCATCATCACTTATATTTTCATTAGTTAAACAACTATAAAATTGATCTTTTTCTAATATTTTATCATAGTTTAATTTTTCAACATTATCAATAAATTCATATGGAAATATACCTTTAGAAGTTAATATTTTTAAAGTTTCATTATCATATTCAATTATATCATTTTCTTTTATAAATTTATTTATATGCTTAAATTCTTTAAGATTTTTAGCTAATTTTTCAATTGATGTAGCCATAAATCTAAATGTATCTACAAATGAGAATTTTATAAATTTTCTAGGTTTATCACCTTCAAATTCATAACCATAACCAGAATTTACTGAATAGTTTATATATTTTTCATCTGTATTAGCTAACAAATCAATTTTACCATATTTTTTAGCTAATTCTTTTATAAACAAATGTGTATCATAATTTGAACTATTATGACAGAATATAGGAATATTTTGAGGGAATTTTAGATTTAAATTACAATTTAAATGTGCAGCACCCCTAAATTTTCCTGTTAAATGGCAATGATCTCTTACTTTTATTCTTTTATCATTATCAAAACCACTATTTTCACAAATATGACAAATATTTGTTTTCTGATAATTAATTTCTTCTTCATTAGTTAAATTCATAGGCTTTTTATTTTTTGAATTATATTTTTTAGCTATATATTTTGAAATTTCATCTAAATATTCAAATAATTTATTTGGTACATTTATTAATTCCTCTTCAGTTTTTGCTCTATAACAAATAGGTTTATACATTTTATTAGTTACTCTAGATACTAAATAGATTGTAAATCCATATGGTTTATGTTTTTGAATTTTATTTATATATGAGCAATTTGGATTATTTTTACAACTATCAATCTTTTCTAATATACTTTCAAAATCCATATAAATTACATATGGATGTTCAAACTTTTTATAATAATTTTTAAAACTTACAGTTTGACCTGGAAATGGCATTATAGGTCTACAAGGTTCTAATGATTTACATATTTCTAAATGATTATTCAAGTCTTTATTTTTGTAGAAATGAGTCAAACATCTTCTACAAATATATTTTTTTGTTTAATGTTTTGATAATTGAGAATACACTAATTTATTTAAATCTGTTATCAATATATAATGACTATTATTACCACTTTTATAATATAATAAATCAATTTCCAATTTTACATTATAATGTTCAGATATTTGTAATGGCACTATTTTTTCATCTTCATCAATTCTATAAATATTTATTGACATTGATGGATAATTATATTTAGAGTCAAGTGATCTTTTTTCAAATAATTTAATATCTTTTAATGTTATTGGATAATCAAAACCTTTAAAAATATTATCATTTATATATTTTTGATATTGTTTAACTCTTTCAGCATTTTTGTTTGGTTTATCAATAGCACATCTAATTGCATAAATAAAACAATATTCATCTTTATTTTTAAAATTTACACAACATTTTTATTCTTAATTTCATTTGGTAATTCTATATATGATCCAGCATTTAATGAATTATTTTTAGATAATTTTAGATTTAATTCAACACATCTTTTTAATGACCAACCAGAGCCTTTTGATGGTTGATTTAGTTGTTCTCTAACTATTAATTTCTTAAATTGATCATCAATAAAATCATCTATATTTAAAATATCTGAACTTTTTATACAAAAATACATATTACTATTTTGAATTTCACCATTTACTAATTTTCTTTCATATTCACATTTTTAAAGCCATCTGTCCTTTAATATTTTTGAATTTTTGTTTTTCTATCAATTTTTTTATTTCATTTCTTTGAGTTTCTAAATAATCATTAATATCTAAATCATCATTTGAATTTGTTAAAATATAATCTTGAAAATATCCTTTTAATGACGAAGCTTCTTGAATATTTATTATATTTTCTTTTGGAATTGGTTTATTTTTAAAATAATCATTTAATAATCCAATCAATTCTTTTCTAGTTTTATTAACAATTTTAATACTATTTTTAATTACTAAATTTTGAATATATTTTAATGATCTATATTCTAAATTATTTGGATTTTCTTTAATTTTGTTTAATCTTTTAATTAGTTCATCTCTAGATAAATTTTCATAATTTTTGACAGATAGTTTTTTTGCAATTTCATTTAATTTTTCTATATTAAATAATGAATAATTTGTAAGATCAAATGTTTCTTTAATATTTGTTAATTCATCTAAAGTTTTATTTTTATAATTATATATATTATTATTTTTACACCAATGTTTTAATTCAAATATTTTATTATCATATTTTTGTTTATTTAATAAATGTTTAGATGAGCTATAATGTCTATCATAATTTTTATATAATATATTTTTATTACAATAAGGACAATTAATATTTTTATTTGTTCGTTCCATTTATTAGGGAGAAATTCTTTATTTATTAAAAATAATTTTTACTTTAAAATAAAACTCTTAAAAATATAAGAAGTTTTTCCACTTTTTACTAAGTAATTTATAGTTTAAATCATATTTTTTTATTCAAATTTGATTTTTTTTAAATAAGTAAAATTTTATGTTTATTTTTGTATCATATTTTTAAATTTTCTAGTTTTGTTATATTTTTTTCATGAATTTTAGTTTCTAAATAATTTTTATATAATAATTTCATTAATAATAATTTCTAAATAATAATTTCAATGAATTTTGAATAATTTTTAGTCCATTTAATATTTCTTCCACATTCACAAAATTGTGGTTTTAAAAACATTTCTCTAATACATTGTATACAAATTGCATTTTTTCTATCTTTACTATAATGATAATTATTAAAATTTGAAATATCTTTAATTTCTTTACATTTATGACATTGTTTGTCATTTAATTCAATAACTTTAATATTATCATATAATTTTTTATAATACTCATCCTTACATTCTTTACAATAATAATATAACCCATCTTTATTATTTTTGTATTTATAAAATTTAGATATATCTTTATATAATTTACACCTTAAACATTTCTTTTCCATTTATATAAAATAAAATTTACAAATTGGTTTTTTTCAATTCATATTCATAAAAATTTCCAATAATATCTTCATTATTTTGATCTTTTATACTATATGTAACTGGATTTGTATTATTAATTTTAGAAATTATAAATATTTCTCTAGACCAATTATTTTTATATTTATTAGAAAATGTTGATTTTTTATTTCCAATTCTAACTCTATCATTTATTTTAAATTTTGATTTAGTTATTATTTTTGGTGGTTTATATTTAAAAACAGTATCTAATAAATCCTTTTCATTATTTTTATTTACTTCAATTGGTTTCATTTTAATTGTTGAATGGTATGAATTATTATATTCTTTAACAATTTTTGGTAAAATATTTATCCATCTATAATTTTTATGAATTTCAAATTGTATTTTCATTTTTTCATTTTGTGTTCTATTATACCTTTCTATTATACTTGATTTTTCTTCATTTTCTGTATGATACAATTTAATATCATATTTATTTAATATTTCTTTGAATTCTTTATTGATAAATTCTAATCCTTTATCTGTATGTAAAAGATTAGGTGATTTATGATTAATTTTAATTGCATCCTTAATTATTTCTTCAAATGCTTTAGAAACTGTTTTTCCATCTTTTTTCTTTAATGGTTTTGACCAAACATATTTTGAGAAAGTATCTATCACATTTAACATATATTTATAACCATCATTTTCTTTTTCATAATTTTTCATTATAATTAAATCTGCTGCCCATAAATCATCAATACCTAATGTAATTATTTTTCTTTTTAGAAATTTCTTTCTGATTGGAGCATGAATTTCATTTGCTTCAATTATTTGTTCATTTTTAGTTAATTCTTTTTTAATTATAGGTTTAACTTCTTTTTTTTAAATTTTACTTTTATTTGTTTTACAAATTAAACATTTAGTAGCTATTCTATATAATCCATTTTTCATTTCAACAATTTGTGGATTGATATTTTTAGTTTTTTTCTTACACTTGTGACAATAAATTGGTTCATTCATTTATATATAAAAAATATTTTATACATAAATGAATTGAATCAATTCATTTATGTATAAAATATTTTTTTAATAAATGGATATGTGTTATAGATGTCATAATCAAACTAATTTTACTATTATTGGAAATTGTGTAGGATGTAATATATGTAAAAGAATTATTTATGAAAAAAAGATTAAGAGAAAAAGTAATAAGAATAAACATCTTAAACATATTTTAAGAGAATTTAACCATTTTCAATTATATAAAACACACCAATTAATTAATGAATTATATATTTTATGTATTTCCAATCATTTTGAAATAACACCTAAGAATATAAAATTATTTTTAAAACAAAGGAATTATACAAATTGGATATTTTACTATCAATTTTTAAACAAAATATACAATATTAATTTTGAATTGAATCATGAAGATAAAGAAAAAATTACACTAGTTTTTAATAAATATTTATGTTTTAAGAAAAGTAATATATCATATAAAAAATTATTACCAATGATTTTTAAATATTTAAATATGGATTTTTGTATAAAACCTAATTATGATGATAACTTTTTAACATATCTATCACAAATGAATTTGTGATATTTTTCCCTATATAAATGGATCTGTTAGAAGAAATTAATAATATTGGAGAATTAAGATTTAAAGAATATAAACCATTAAAAAGTTTAAATTTAAATGAAAAATATAAAATTGAAAAATTTGAAAGAATTAAAGATAAATATGGATATACAATTATTGTTGAATTAGAAAAATGTAAAATACATTTACCAAAAAGATTTACTAATATAATTGATGATAAAACTATTAAAGAATTAAACAAAAAAGATTTAAATTTAATTGTCACGGCTTTTAAGACTTTTGATGATAAAGAAACTGCTTTAGTTAAATTTGAATAATTATTTTAGTATAATTGTATTGATAATTAATTTTAAATCATCTTGTAAAAAATTATAATTTTACTGGTTTTAAAAAACTTTTTATTCTGTAAACAATTTCATATAAATTTATGCATATTTATTAAAAAATTCAATAAAATTGTATGTTTTTTATTAAATTGAACAAAAGCTAAAAATTAGCCAAAAAAATGGTAAAAATATTGCATAATTGTACTAAAAAACTATGAAATTTGTTTAATTTTTGATTGGCTCCAAAAGTGAGCCAGGAACCCCATATGACTATCTACTTATATATATATATATATATATATATATATATATATATATATATATATATATATATATATATATACATATATATGAAAATGAACGAGCGGTATTTTTGGCCTCTGGGGACCTCAAAATTAAAAAGTAACATGGTCCCGGGTTTAGGTCTTACCATGGCTACTACCGTAATAGCGTATTCCCTATAGGGAAATTCGCTAAAACACACACACACACACAAAATATTAAAGAATTATAAAAAATTATAGAAAATTCAATTAACGGAATGACAAGAACCATTTAAAAACAGGTGCATTTACAAAATAGTACAGGGCATTGTAAAATATTTTAGTGTCATCTGTTTGAACACTAAAACTGAACAAAATAACGTCTTTAAATATTTAAAATTATAATGTGAACAACAATAAAACATACCTTACATGTGTTATGTTCGTAATTGTTTATTTCAAATCGTGGGTTGTGTTTTAAAAATACCCTGCATGGCCTCATTTGCTGGGCGAAGAGTACAGGAAATGGTCGGTACCGGAAAGCAACAGTGGCGCGATTTGGCGGGAAACTGTTTGACCATCTGTCCAATCGAGTTATGAGTCCAAAACGACTGGACAGCCACACAAACCGCGCTTCCGCCACATTCCTCTTTGAAGTGTCGAAGCAAAAACGCCCAATCGTATTCATGTTCAATCCATTTGCATTTTTTATTTTTGTCTTGAAAATAGCAAATAAAAATTTTTGACTGGGGCAGTGGCGTCGTCCTGTAATCCAGCTACTTGAAGGTCACGAATTGTGGATAGTTATAAGCGATGGCTTGTGGATGCGATATTCCCTAGTGGGTATTAATGTCCGCACTAGTGAATTCGCACTAGTTCATCCATAAAGACCATCCTCATAATTAGACCAATTCGTATATGATGTCGAAATTATGGTTTGGATCCCACGTTCAACTGTAGGTCCCTGGATACCATTGGCTGTTGGGCTATTAATTAACAGTCCTGTCTAAGGAGAATATCGGCCTTAGTCAGTAACGAGACTACAAAATATCGCCACAATCATCCTACACTCATCTCTCATTCATATTCAGGTTAATATAACAACTATGTAAGGTCCCTGTCTCAAAATATTGATATAGTGATATATAGCATTCTTTTTCAATGCTTGTAGTCTTGATAAAATCTAACGAAAACCTGTAGTTAAATAGCAATATTTTCCCGAATACCCAGACTTTTCACAAACCCGGACACCGTTCGGTCCACACTATAGTAAGATGCACGAAAATAGTCCGATGAAAATTTAAACAGCTGTGTCCCCCTCACCCCCTCTCGCCCTGCAATGTTGTCATTTCTGGTTATGATTGTCATGTGTTATACCAGTATAAAATGTGTTTCAAAATACATTTGGCAACAATGTATCGACTCTCATCGGACTATTTTCGTGAATCCTACTTTAGTCCGAGTTTAAGGGACTCAACTGTATTATACAGGGTGGTTATAAAGTCCCTTCCCCCCTAGTATTTTTCTACAATTTATATTAAAAGTGATTTTCAATGACGGGATTCATTGTATTGGTCCATACTCTAACTTTTGTAGTAATTAAAAATTTTGGGAGTTACCTGAGGTCTAAGATGTAGGAGTCATCTTCAAAATTCCTTATGAGAAGCTAGTCATGCGACATGTCAAATAACACTGCCTTTCCCCTGAAAACAGTGGTGCAATCTAAATTCAAAAGGGTTATTCCGTTTTCAAGATATCTGTAGGTCTAAGGTGTAGGAGGCGACTTAAAAATTTTAACTAGAAGCTAGTCATGCGACATGTTAAATAACACTGCCTTTTCCCCCTGAAAACAGTGGTGCAATCTAAATTCAAAAGGGTAATTCCGTTTTCAAGATATCTGTAGGTCTAAGGTGTAGGAGTCGACTTAAAAATTTTAACTAGAAGCTAGTCATGCGTCATGTCAAATAACACTGCCTTTTCCCCCTGAAAACAGTGGTGCAATCTAAATTCAAAAGGGTTATACCGTTTTCAAGATATCTGTAGGTCTAAGGTGTAGGAGTCGACTTAAAAATTTTAACTAGAAGCTAGTCATGCGACATATCAAATAACACTGCCTTTCCCCCCTGAAAACAGTGTAAGATGTATTCGTCAAGAAAAACTACTTACATGACATAGAAGGGGACATCTTGAATAATAATAAGGAAAAAATTGCAAATACACATTTTTTCACGAGGATTTAGGGGTAGGAAATCCCCTTAAACGTTATGATGCTCAAGTCACGTAATATGATCATTTGTTGTTCAGAGCGGGACGCATTACTTAAATTTACGTTTCCGTATGATTGTTCTGATAATTTTATCCATTGTTTAATTATTTTAGTGAAAAAAATACTGTTTGAAGAGGACTTTGAAGCATTTTTAGATCATTTAAATCCTACTAATCCGACGTTTCCGTAAATACCATAATCTAAGAATTGCTTACTTGGTTACTACAGTTATTTGATGTATTTAAAAGCGAGTTTCCAATCTTACAACTTTTCCAACAAAGCTCAGGGCTATGGTAAGAAATTATTTTAAAACGAGTCAATATGAAGTGCCTTGTTAGTGTAATATTAAGAATTTTTTTAATTAATAAATTTTTTGTGAGCCTGTCTTAGTGTGCATAGTATAATCGTCTCTCATCAGACTTGTGTTAACGCCTTCTTAATGCTAAAGGATTGTGTATTATTTTAGTGCCCTCCCAGATTATATCGGTATAATACGCCATAATAAGATTCACAACCAAACGTTTTCTTACAAACTAAAAAAAAAAAACATGATCAATGTTAAAATTAGTTTGTTTTTGGGTGAGAGTGATTTTTCCACATTAAATTTTAATAACTTCATATTTTTGAATAAGTTTGTTCAACGTGTTTCACTAAGTACCTTGAAGTACGATTAAGTACGACAAGCATCCATATAACACTTCAGACAACGTAGCGACAGTGGTGTTTTCACAGGCTAATTAGACCTCCAGTGGTGTCTTAACATTCTCCCCAAGTGACTTGTTAAGAAAGTCCCTTCAAACAATCTATATTTAATGTCTGCCAACATTACAAGGAGATAAATATTTCTATTGAAAATTGTAGGCTACATTTACTGCTCATAATAAAATTCAGCATGGACGAATTAATCAAGTTCGTAAAAATTTTTAATCCAATTTTTTTTTGTTGCTATGAATGCATGTAATTAAAAAAAATTAATTTAGGGTTTAAATAAGTATCTGAAAACAAGAAGAAAGGTTGATTTCAAATTTCAAGTTGTAATAAAAATCCCAATGAAATATTTACAACGATATTGCGTCTGTTTTTACGGAATGATTTCTAATTAAATGTATAACATTTAAAGTAATTCATTTAAAAATCTACTACAAAACAACAGAGATATTTTATATTATTTCTCCGTGACACAATTTTATTTCGCTGTATAAGGAACATATCTATACATGTCTAAGTACGATTTTAAAATGGGAAATAAATATTAAAGTAGTAATTAATTAAGTAAAATTTTCTTTTGAGTAAACAAATTAAAAACCGGGCATTTTTATTGTTAAACAGTCGAGGTTTATTTAGTCGTAAATTTGAGTCTTGGTTGTTGGAAATTCAATAAAACCCTTCCCATGAAAAGTCCACGCCATTAAATTAAAAGAATCTCAAAGTTCACTGTTGAAAAAGTCAAATTAAATGTTAGAGTGGTTAAATGTTTTACAGGTTTACTTTAACATTACATTTGAGCCTATTACATTTAATTGAAATCCTGTATTTCTGTTCTGTAAGAATTCAAAGCACTTTTAGAACATTAGAGAATTCATCCTTAATAAGTAATCATCGTGAACATTACATAAATTTGTTTAACAAACCTCAGTTTATAAATGAGTAAGAGATTCCGAGACCAATGTTGTTGGCAAGAGTTGCACACACCATTAGTGTCATATACTTGTCAACGTCCAACTTCTCATCTGGTTTCCGGTTTGCGCCAAATATTTCCCACTTCCGGTTTAAGTTGATTTACCCACTCTTCTAGGAAATAGAAATTATAAGTTCATCAATACCTCATAATCATTTATACCCTCTCAGTTCTAAGCACCATTTATAAAATCATTTTCGAATGAATAACTTAAATACCTTTCAAACACTGTTGAATTTCATCTAAATACCTCGAATTAAAATTTTAAAATGTGTTTTTTTTCCAGTAAATTAATGTTTAACTTTGGTAAGGTTAAGAATATTTAAGTAGTAAGAATTTTTAACATTTAAACGTAGGCAATCCTACTAAAGTGGGAGTTTTAGCCTTTGAAAAGTAATACAATACTGTTCAGTGAAACAACAGGAAGATGTTTTCTAGGAGACCAATTTTCCTTGTTTACTTCTCTGAACTCATTGGGTTTATTTACCCAATTTGTAAAGGTTTATTTGTAATAGGCTTGTATTTGAGTACGAGGGAAATATTCTTTAACTGTAAACGAACATTACGTCAATAAAGCCTTACACTTTTTTACTTACTACCCCCGTACTTCTTGTAATATCAAAATAAATGTATTTCTTACAAAAGACCGTATTGAAGTCATTTTATTTAATCTATTTGGTTTAACATTTTATGATATGTTTTGTTTCAGCATTTATCATCGTAATCGTGTAACAAAATTTGATAGTGGAATGTGTAACTGAAAAAATTATTACAAATAACACAACCATACAAATTAACTAAAAAATAATAAATATTACCTTTATTCGTGAGCAATATAAGCCTACTGTACAAAGCATTGATTTGAATCTTAAAGGATTTAAATGCAAAATTCAGTACATTAAACGTCTTAAATATGAACATTATGAAAAAGAAACGAAAATAAAATGCATACTCTGCAATATTCAACAGTATTTCCTAAAATAGTGTGTTTTACTTTAATTATTTTCATTCCCAATAATTCATGTAATTTTATTATTCAATTCCTGTCCATTAAACTGATGACATTTCGATACCTAGTTAATTTTTTACCCTTTGTTACTGTTGTCCAAAAACTACGAAGGGACTACTAGATTTCTACGGAAATTTACTCATTTTTTTTTAGGTTTTATATCTCCATGATGTTTAAATTCGTAGTTAAATATCTAATTTTAGTAAAACTTATAATTTTAGTAAAATATATAAGCCTATTATTTGTAAAAAAAAGAATTGAACAAATTTGAATAGCTAAATCTTTAACAGTGATGATTTATAACAAAATTTAGTTACAACCAACTTACAAAACTTTAAATTGAATCTCCACTGGCCATACAAACGTTACGTATTCAAATAAAAAGGCGGAGTTTCGTTAACAGTTCAATAGCGAAGTTTGTAACGTATTTCCATTCGCGTCTGAAGTTTATGACCTGGCACATTGAGACAGTGAAACAATAAATACGGCTTTTGCCGAGAATACGCGATTGTTTGTGCAACGGATGCTGTGGTTTCTCCGTGATAAAACTCGCTTTGAATAACAAGTAGTTACTGTAGTGTGAGAGGAAGGAACGATGTGGTGATTGTTATTATAAAAAACGCGTATTATTTTCTTTTAAATCCACAAACAAAGTTACGGTCGACATTAAGCTACTAAAGACTTTCCGGGAATATTACATCAAGATAAATATAAATACCCCCGTCGCAGCAGACCTGCGTACTCAGCGAATTTCCAAATTAGTAGTCTAATATTAATTTTGACCAGCTAAACTTGTAAACAAAATTTCATCACGTGCTCATAAATAGGAAAATAAATATCTATTCTCCTTAAGATAAATGTAGGGAAAGAGTATGCAGGTATGCTGCCATGGGGGACACTAAAATTAGGTTTTTAGCATAGAAAAAATTTATTTCGACCATATAAAGCCAAATAGAAAGTTTCATCAATATCTGTCAATAAATAAAAGAGTTTGCCTATTCTCCATATGATTAACATGGGAAAAGAGTATGCAGGTTTGCTGCCATGATAAGTACAAAAACCAAGATTTTTTACCTTAAATGGATGAATCTCAACCAAATGAAGCTAAATACCAGGTTTCATCCAAAAATATTGGTTAATAAGTGAAATATTAACACATCCTTATTCTCCATAAGATTAACATTGGAACCCCAAAAGACAATGTACTGTCTTTAGACTTTGTAATATCTCGGTAACCAATGGAGATAAAGCAAAGCTTCAAAATACTAAATTGTGTGTTTTTTTTAGCTTAATCCAATGGTCAAAATAAAAATTTAAAATTTTTAAAATATACATATGAAAAATGCAAAAAACCCATTTTTGGGGAACAAAACCCTCCAAAACTACCCCTTCCGGTAGGTCGATATGTCTGGTTTTCGAACTCATCCGAATAAACGTAGGATTACACATCTCTACCAAATTTGGTGTCGATCGGACCATTTTTACGAGAGTTATCGTGTCTAGGGACACATATATACATACATATATATATATATATATATATATATATATATATATATATATATATATACATATACATATATATATAAAAATTTTAATGACTATTATTTTTGGTCTCTGGGCACCTCAAAACGAAAAAGTAACATGGTCCCGGGCTTAGGTCTTACCATGAGACCTACGGTAGTAGCTTATTCCCTATGGGAAATTCGCTAAAACAAACAAAATTATAACAACAAAAACACAAAACTTAAAGTGAATTTAAAAATCTTGTAAATACTTATTTTCAAAAAAAAAAAAGAAGAAACACATTAACCATAGTTGAATATGCAGACGAAACGTGAACAATGGGTTTAGTGAGGAAACACACCCCTTAATTAGCCTGCGAAAACATGCCCTTATTATCCTTACAGAGCTGCGAGAACGATAACACCGTAGTTCCTGTATACCCTCTTGAATTGATTAAAATGTATTCGTTCAAGAGTATGTTTGTTGGGGTAATACTTTCAACAAGAACTGTGATTGGAAATTACATTTTAAATATTATTATTTCAACAAACTAATATTGTTGCATCAGCAATCTTAGTTAGGAATTAAAAAATAACTCGTTAAAAATTTAGGGCACATTTTGTAGTAATGGCATTTTTTAAATATAGTCTTCTTTAAGTTAAAAAAGTTGGATTTTGGCGTTTTTTATTTTTTCCACTTAAAATTGAATAAGTGTGCCAACTGCCGAATACAGTAATGATGATGAATATGTATCTTGTTCACTTTGTTTAAGTCTTGCAAATTGTGCAATTAATGAGCACTTAAAGAAACGTTATAGTGTTTTGAAAGGGATTTTCCGTCATACAGTACAAGCCCATTATTAAAAACCACTAAACACCATTTAACCTGCTGTGGAATATTCTGTAAATCTGTCTTGGTGCACAAATAAGTATATGAAATGTACAGAAGAACATATTTGGTTTCTCTAGCAAAATGGACAACCAGACATGGAGTCCTTTTGTAAAAAATACGTTTGGAATAAATAATATATATTCTCCCTAAAGTAGATGCGAAATGCGGCGACACGTTTGTTTGAACGTTCGGACCAATGTGGATAGTTACTCCATGACAAAGCTGACAGGAAGAACACAAACCGCGTTTCTCGCTGTGTTTCCTCATTGCTTTTGAACAGTTGAAATCGTTTTACACAAACGGATTTAGTTTTAACAGTGAAATTCATAAGGGACTACAATACAAAAACTATTCACTATGGGCCTACCCATCTGTTTTATGTTAAATAATTGTGGTAATTATGGTAAAAAAAACTGTTTAAAGCACAGAAAATCTTAAAAAAAATCCACAGAAAATGTTAAGCTAATGAAAAAAGTTAACTTGAAATTTTAAAATGTGAATCACACAAAGTATTGTATAGGTAGGCTAAGCTTCAAATTATGACAAAGTACTGAAGTTTTTAATGTTTAAATGCGATCTTAAAGAGAGAGAAAACCATACAAAATCAAACTAAGTATAGGGTTTTGATGTGAATGTTTCCGTTAAAATTTATGACAAATCTTGACACATGTGAAGTTATAAAGAGATAAAAGAAGGTGAACACCTTGCATAAACTTAATAACCCGCAATGAGTAAATAAACCATCCATATAAAATATGATCAAAGTACATAAAACCCAGTTCCATTGTGGCTAATATTACTAATATTACTCATTAGTAATCAAGTCATTGTGGCATGGCTAATATTTCTAGAATTACAATGTAAAATTTGTGGGGTACATAAACATTATGTTTAACATGTTCAATAAGTAAAATAAATAATTTTGATGTTATGTAAAACCCAATTTACAGCCAGAAGGATATTTAAACAAACATGATTACAGTAATGTCTTTACTAAAATGTAATTCACCCTAAAACCGTCTCCCAAAACATGAATCCACAGCGGTGACTTGTTGACATTGACATAATAAGGTAGAGGGGCACCACCTGTTACGTTTCTTCCCGTATAAATTTTAATCTTTGAAAAACACATTTACTAAACAAGAATTTACCATAGTTGAGTTATAATTTATTTGCATAGCAAAAAAAAGCAGTTAACAACAAAACGGAATTTTTGTATACCGCTCGAGTTTAAAAACTCAAAATTATATGAAAGATTTGTATGCAGGAATAATTGGGTTTACAAATAATTTAAAATACACGTTTAACCAACATTAGAAAGTTTTCGCAATATACGGTAAATGTTACGGTGTATGCTAAACGCTATTCTAAAATTTTCAAATACCCTATATCATTACGTTAGGCAGCAAAACTGTATAAATAATGTGTAATGCATACCATTAACTACGCTCCAACAAATTTTCGTATGTTTAAGCCTTTAAAAAGGTAAATCTGCCGTTACTTAAATAACGTTTAGCATTTAGACTACGTGCAAAAATCTCTATTAATCAGAGTACAGTAAAACCACACACGTACTCGAAATGTATAACAATTGTCAACCTTTTCAGTTGATAACAGGATTAACAAAAGTAACGCTCACAAAAACATTCCAGTACGGACTTTAAAGTTTCAAAACCCGGAATACACATCATTAAATGATCTTAGCAGCCCCCACTGTAGGGTCCCCAGAGTTGTGTGCGATGCCGCCAGGAGGCGGTTATATCAATGGACGATCGGTAAGCATTGTTGTCCTGTTCCCCCCCCCCAGACCACATAGCGGTCAGCTGGCACTGTTTATTGCCAATTCGACCACAAACGCTCCTGCTTTTTTATTAACCTCAATAAACACCGGTGTTTCAAACAGGTTTTAATCGTATTAGGGCTATACTTTGAATAAATCATAAACGTAAAATGCATTTTTAATGTTGATTTAACATTGATTGAAACTGTATTTGGAATTTAGCACTCGTAGGAAAGAAAATGATTTTTTAATTAATTAATGCAATGCCCTTAATGATGTTCAGAGAAACCAAGATTGAAAATAT
This sequence comes from Neoaliturus tenellus, assembly GCA_030545055.2. Classification (NCBI taxonomy): domain Eukaryota; kingdom Metazoa; phylum Arthropoda; class Insecta; order Hemiptera; family Cicadellidae; genus Neoaliturus; species Neoaliturus tenellus. The sequence goes on from CM061537.1 coordinate 35,122,345, forward strand.
GTTTCATTTTAAAAAAAGAGCTAAAAAAACCATTTAGTATTTCGTACTTTTGACTTAGTTAAAATGGTTAGGTATGGAAAAATATAAAAACATGTTTCCCATGTTATTGTCATAAGAAATCAACCAACATCGTGATTATTTAATGACACAGCTTGATAAAATTTGGTATGTAAGTTCACTTGGAAACGTATAGCTTATTTTTGCCTACAAAGCCTATCAGGTGGCGGCAAACCTACATAATCACACTCATGGTGTTTATGGTAAAATAAAAGTAACAGAACTTGATAAAATTGTGTATGTGCATTCACTAAGTAAGGTTCAACTTATATTTATTTACTCATAAAACTCATTTGGCATCAAACGTACACTCACTCCCATAGTGTTTATGGGGAAATAATAAAAATATCGCAATTAAGTAGGAAATTCGTAGAGCACGTAGGTCTGCTGCGACGGGGTGTTCACTATTACGCAGCAACATATATCTGTAAACAATCCTTTAAATTCCCTAGGATCTGAAACAAATATTAGCCTATTACCAAGGGAATCTTATACTTAAAATAAGTTATGTTTGACCGGGCAAATTTGTTTCCGTCCAAGTATTCTTTCAGGGGGTTCTGACCACGAGGAATAGAATGATGGAGGATTGATTGGGGAAATCCGGTTTCCGTCCTCTAGCCCTTCAAATTTCCCATGTTATCCTTAAGGACATTTCAAAGTAGCTACTAAATTGAACCAAAATTAGCTGATAACTGTAGATTAGTAGTTTCCATTACTAGTCTCAAAAGTGAATTATTGCGGGGAGAGATTATTTACAATAGAATTCCAGGCCGGACTGAGTCGGGAGCATATTGCAACACATCACACAACTGGCTAAATTAACACGCTAGTTTACCTCCCGGTCCTTTGATCTGTGTTCAACGAAGCAACTGAAATTGTCCGTGTTAACAGACGCAGTTCAAACTGACTGGGGGAGAAACGACGCGACATTGTCAGCGATTACTCTTTTTGAGGACTCCATTCAAAAAAAAAAAAAAAAAAAAAAAAAAAAAAAAAAAATTGAACATTAAATTACCCCGTCATAGGCCTCTTGTAAAACACTAATTGACACCGAATATATCGAACAAGTATTTACACACTTTTTTAAATGGTAACTGACAGTAACAAAGTAATTTAAGTTACATATAGGCCTAATAGCAACTGAATAAAAAAGTTGGGTGGGTTTGTAAGAATCCGTCCATGACAAAGTATAGCGCTTGAACGAAGAAATTTTCTATGTAAACTAAAATACATAAGCAATATATGCAGAAATAATATTATGACTAATCTAGGAATAGGTCATGCTAAAATTGAATTTCAAAACTTGACGTAATTGGAACAGGGATTTTGACTGAAACTATTAATAATCTCTTTTTATTTGCAGACAAATGTTCAAAAGCAAACTTTTGAGCAAACTATTAAAACGCAAACTTTAAAATAACCAAGTCATTAATGTACGCCACTGTAACATCAAAGTAATCACAAAAGTACGCTTAATTCCAAGAGTAGAGTGACATCAAATGAAACACTGCTTGTCAACAGTGGCGAGAACGCAGAGGCGTTCCCGTTAAAGGGGGTTGGGAAACTTAAATTTGACTAACTTGAAGCAATCACTTCAGCAACTTTGTCTTCACTTATTGATGCCATTGATTCCCATTAAAAATGTTTGTACAGTACAAGGTTGTTTTGATTGATTAAGTAGCTTTATAAGTTTGTGATTACAACTAGGCCTACTATTTGTGATGTTGATATATTTACAATACAGGCTAATACAGGGTGTCCAATTTCAACCTTTACAAACTTTTTCTGGTTTTTAGGAGGTCAACACTATAGCAAAAAATCTAATATAACATGTGTACTATGTTAAGCCGTTTTCCGTTAGTCTGTCTGTATGTAATGTTTAATTAATCCATTATATCTTTGAAGTTATGTGAGGTAAGGAATTCAAACATGATTGATTACGCTTTGTAACATCATGGCTATAGGCTATATGATGACAATGGTATAGGCTATACATCATTTTGCCTACGTGTAATTATTAAAAAACTACAATTACCAATTTTAAAAGAATAGTATTTTTTTTATTAACTAAAACAAAAGTGGAAAAATATAAATTACTTTCAAGAAAATGCTTAAGATTACTGTTTTAAAAATATGTATGCCTATTAACACACTCACTAGTAAAATAAATTACAAACTATTTAATAAATAAATAACAACCCAAAAATAATAATAATAAACACTACATTAATCAATTTAACGGCAAAGCAAAGGTCTGATGATAAGGCGTGAAACATTAGGACCACTTTGTTGAGGCAAAAAAAGAGTAGTGGAAGGGGTAAAAGGAGCTGGGGTGGGAAAGGAAGTGGAGAGAAAGGTAATTAGATGACATATTTCTCGTTAATGAATCTTTCCTCCATTCTTTTGTGCCCTTATTCCCTTAGCGCTATAAAAACTGTTGAACTTATTTTCTCCTTTGATGTGTAAAAACCTACAAAAGCATTGCTCCACTAGTTATTTATATATTGAACCGTGTCTGATATTTAAAGAAATTTTTTCTAATTTTGTAACAAATTATCAATTTTTTTTTTTAGGGTTGTAAAAAAAATTAAATACGTGAATTTCTTGAAGTGCAACTGAATTAATACGGAGGGAATGGTACAATCGCGATTGTTTATTGAAAAAATTAGATAAATTTAGTGCAGAGTTTTAATTTAATACCCCCCGTCGCAGCAGACCTGAAAACTGATCGAATTTCCAATGGAATTTCAGATTTTTTACTTTCCCAATAAAAACGCCATAGGATCGAGTATTTAGGGTTGGTGTCATGGGGTGTCATTAGAAAATGTATGTTGGTCAAGGATTGATGAAGGTAAACACAAAACTGTATCAAGATCTGGCATTTTTTATTTTTCACAAAAAAACCCCATGGGGGTGAGTGAGTATGTATGTTTCCGCCATATGGATTTTGTAAGCTAGTATTTGGATTTTGTTCTTTACTTAAACCTAGGGGTTTAAGTTATATTCAAATTTGTACCCTTTATTCGTAAACCATATGTAGATAATATACACCCAATATTTGATTTAGTTATTTAAATAAATACGCAATATACAGGGGTTTGTTGATTTCTCATAAAAATAACATGGAAAACACATTTGCCTTGTAGGGACCTCAAAATCAAAAAGTAACTTGGTCCAGGTCTTACCATGGCTAAGGTCGTAATAGCGTATTCCCTGTAAGGGAAACTTGCAAAAATAAAATATTATTTTATATAAAATTGAAAATTGAAAATGACTACATGTGTTTCACAAGTTAACATCTAAATGCTTTATCGGCCTGATTCTGATATTAACACCGCGAACTAATAGTTGTGCAGTCAAATAACCTTTTCCACTTTTCTCTCTTAAACTACTTTTTACGTTCTAACTATGGCATACAATCTTTATTTTTTACTATGCACATCTACTTTAAGGGTCAGCAATACTGAAATCTGCGAATTCACTCAAGACACTGATAGAAATTTCAATAACTGTATCAAAGAAATTTTCGCTCACATTAACAACTCTTGGTAAACATGATTTTTGTTAATACAATTGGTCATATCTACCGAGGTGACCTTGGCCTTTAGTATTGTAGTGGCTTAGTGGGCCGATGCACCTAATAAGCTGATATTGCAAATTATTCAAGTAAGAGTTATACCATAGCTGAGTTCCCGTGTTCGCCGTATAGAATTGGACAACTACTTTGAGGGCTATGGAGGAAAACTAAGAGAAATTCGCTTTATTTGGGTTTAAATTGAACCTCTAGTTGAATTGAGAGGCTTATTAACTTTGAATAAAGAGAAAATATAGTGATCATTAATTGCTTATTACTACCAAGTCTGGAGTCTAATTTATCGTTTCTATTTTAAATTTAATCACACTTTACTCAATTTACTCTTATTCACATTTAGAGACAAAGAAAATTCTTATTATCTTAAGATAAAGAAGAAAATAGAAGGTCCTATTATATTTAACCTTTTAGTAAAAGTACAATATATGTTATTTGTTTCATAATTGTTTTTTATTTATTTTTTATTTCTACCTTTAATTCTTTTTTTAAAATTTGTTCTCCAAAGTTTATCAGTGAACTAGTGATAAACTGATCTAGTTCAGTGATAGTATTAGTGAACTTAAAATTAATACAAATTCTGTAAATTGTCGCATGACTGCATCAATCTCAGAGTTTATATAGCAATTCCCATTGGCCTTTTACGTTATTTATTTATTTTACATTACAATGGAAAAACCATTTCAACGTTATCATGTGTCGTAGATTTGTACGGTATAAGGCTAATATTAGTCAATATTCAATTTAACAAACTAAAGCCTTCTATACTCTTAATATCTGAAAGATATTTTAATGATTTAATTTCTCGGACCCAATCGGAGGAAACTCAAATGAAACGGTTTGTCGCGCATTAAAATTCGCAGAGGCATCAGAGGTTTCAGTTACTTAAGCCAATAAATCAACCAAAACCAATTAAAACTTAGCCAATTGCGTTATCAAACAGAAACGACCAAGTTTTTGCCTTTTCCAGGAATTTTGATTATTCTCGCGTTTTCTAAAATGCTGGACAGTTATTCATGTAATTTCTAATGCCCACACTAGAATTATCGAATTGGTTCAAAGTGGCAAAAACGTTTTCACTTGCTGGAGCAAAATACTAATATTTTATCAGAATAATTATTCACAATCTGCATAATAATTTTTAATACATTTACAAGAATACCAATTAGGTCCACTTTCCAAAAAACTTTTAACGTAATATGATAAAACATTGGTTAAGGCTTGAGTTAAAGGTCACTGACTTATGGAGAATAGGCTACATTCCTTACAATCACATCACAAAAATTGTTTTTATGTAATGCAGACTTTAATACCATAAATTGAAGTTGATTATAGTTGTATAAAGTATTGTTCTTCTCGTCTTTTTTACTGTATTATGCACCTTATTTTTTTCTAAATTGTTTTACCAGTCAAATGGCAAAATCATATGGATTATTAAATTTAAGTTTGGTCCGAATCATCTGATATGAAGTCAATATTCGGGACTTTTTATGAAGTCAATATTTGAGTAGTTGAGATTTAACAATATGAATTTAATAGGTTAATTTATTAGAGTTTCATCATGGTGCGAAAGATTGGTAAACTGGTTGCACTAATAGAAATTAGCTAAATATAGGGAAAGGAAGGAAAAATCAAAGTAAGACTCATCGTAAGGGAAGGAGTATTAATTGGGAAACTTATTTTATAAACAGTCTTTCATTTCTCCTCTCGCTTTGTAAAGTTAGCTCTATTGTTTTAAGGGGAAACCTTATCCAAGCAGATTCTTTTGTCAATAAGAATTACCATCCTGTGATATTACACTGAATAATTTCCAAGTCAATCTTTAGGTTTACATCCAAACGCCCAGAGTTAAGGTGAGTTTAACGCTCTCCAATTAAAGTTACCGTTAGTGTAAATTAATTACAATTTCAACAAGAAATGTAATTTTTTAATAACTGAATTTAATTTAGTACACTACATTAGTGAGTAATATAATGATTTTTAAATTGCTACTTTTACAGCAGTATATATAAAAGTTGAAAAAAAACTTTATACCTGTAATAACATTTATAGAATTTCATAACTTCATTTAATAGTTAAATGTTATGAGTAATTGTCACTATTTCCTACTTTTTAAACTCGGACAGTTACGGGTTAAATTCATAATAGGCCTACACATCCTATGAAATCATTGTCTTAAGGTCTACATTTGACCCATAAAATACTAAGTACCTGGGGCCGAACATTTGCTTGAAACCATTCTTTGTAGTCATATAGGAATATCAGTAACAGACTATACGATAAAATGCCAACCCCATAAGGTTTTTTTTGTTTCAAGACGAGCTCGTTCGCTTCGCCCACTCGCCTTTCAGGGTGTATTAATCAGGTTTTGATGTTGGCCTAAGGGTGCTGTACTCTGGCATGAGTTTGTTTAAACTGTAACACTTGGATTTTACCTCTAAAGTTAACAGCTGATTTCATCATTGTTGTTAATTATTTTTTTATTTAATTGCAATTCTACAAATTGCTTACTTGTTATCCTTTTACTTTACTTGTATTCAGGCTATCTAAACAGTCATAAACAACAGTATAAAGTACTTTTTATTTAATAACCGTTAAATTATTTAATTACAGTATCATTCAGTAATTTAGTTACTGGTACTATAGAAAAAAAACTTATACTGGAGCACGTGGTTCGTGCTTTGAAAGTTGAGTCAGCAGGTTACAGCAACTCTTTCGTTTTTATTTTAAACACCTTAAGACTAATGTTCAATTTAGAATTTCAATTCAAGCATGAATTTCATTTCTCCTAACATGGAGACCTGTATACATATTATTTTATCCCAGAACTAAGTTAATTGCGAATTTGCAAAGTTTGAATAAAATCGTTAGAGACGTTTTCGAGTTTCATGTGTATACATACATACATACAAATATACCTTACTCGTACTAGATTATAGGATACAAGAAAGCTCTAAAAGTAAGGTAAAAGCTAGTATAGAAACAATTAATTACACTACTATTTTTTTATTACCAGAGTTAGTAAAAACATTTTTAAAGACAAATCGAGTATGGTAAAAGCCACAGAGTGTTTTTGTGTCACAGGATTAGCGAGAGTTAAATTATGATGGTGTTAAATTAAGACGCCAAGCGGTTGCGGGCAAAATGCCAATGAACAGAGAGTACAGCTTATGGGGCTCTGGCGGGCAGAATAATGGGCAGAGTGATGGTGTTGGGGGTCGTTATCAAAATAACAACCACGGTCACTCTTAAACAACCCCCACACACACACCCCCCGCCCTGCCTCGAATGCCCCTATGTGTTTCGGGGAACGAAAATTAATTTATTTGTAAGCATAGAATAGTGGCGAGAGGTAGGAAAACGTTTTGCTTTAGAATGGTTTTCCAAACTTTATGAGAACAGATAAAAACTGAGGCCGAGTTGAAATTTACCACAAAAACAGTACTTTACAAACTGTTATTAGTCTATAACTCTTTTCGGAATTTTAATCTTTAATAAAAAGTTCTAGAATATTTATTTAATAAAAAATAGGTCTATGGATTTACTTAATTTACATAAAGCTCCAACCAAGTAGTAGGACCTGGATACAACAGTCATAAACTCCGGAGAGCCATAAATTCTAAGCCCACTTATACAATCAGAGATAAAAAACAAATGAGTCAAATAAAGTCCCCAGCTCGAAATTTGATTAATAATACCCCCTGTCGTTCATAATACTTGTGATTAAATGGTAGTTATTGAAACCTAACTAATAAACCGAAAAGCTGTTTACCCAAGATTATGTACAAAAAAATTGTGTAGGTTATTCTTTTTCAGAAACTATTCGCTTTCAGTCACATAATCTTGTGTCTATAGTTTAATTCATTTTTAACAGAAGAATAATTTCATATTTTAATGTACATTATCATACTGTTAAACTTTTCTTGGGTTAGAATTTGTGTTGAATGAGCAAAAAATCTACAATTATTTTCTAAACTCATCAATATTAGTAATGTTAAATACTTTATAGCCTACGGTATATTGTAAAAATTATTTTTTATATATTACTAAGATAACTCAGAATATATAGACTAAAATATTTTTCATATATTCTATCTTAAGAATCAGTGATACCAATCTAAAAAGAACATTCTCTGTTTTATACTTTGATACATATCAAAGTATAAAACAGAGACTGCTATAAGACACCATTGTTTACGTTGGCAGCATATCTAGAGATTGCACCAGACCTTGACATGTTTAAAAGGCCGGCCTACTTCCCATCTAATCTGGGAGAGGTTGATTCCATAAGTTTTTTCATAGCTACGTTAAACTCCTTTTGAAAATGCTGTAAAACTACCATTCAATCAAGTACCATTCAATAACAAATAAAAAATGTTTAGGTTCGATACTCATCAAATTGTGTTTATTTAAGAGTTTCGATGGATCATCTATATGATGTGTAATCGTTAATTTATAAATAATAAATTATAATTAATAAATTATCGAGATGTGGGGCTGACAACAGAACATAGAAAATTTTTATTTACAGTATCAAAAAATATATAAACAGGGCTTATGGTACCACTTTCACAAATACACCAAAAATTATACAAATTATTCGGTAATACACAGAACTTTCTCCAGTTTTTTTAATTTACATTTTTAATAGTTATTTAAACTGGCAGAAGGTCTATTATCCATGTATAAAACATATTAAGGGCTATTATTAAACTATAAACCTACATACTTACAATTTTTTTTCAACAAGTCTTATTTTAGTTGCATTAATAAAATCTAAAATACCCCCCGTCGCAGCAGACCTGCGTACTCAGCGAATTTCCAAATTAGTAATATTAATTTTGACCAGAAGAACTTGTAAACAAAATTTCATTACGTGCTCAAAAATAGGAAAATATTGTCTATTCTCCTAATGATACATATAGGGAAAGAGTATGCAGGTATGCTGCCATGGGGAACACTAAAAGTAGATTTTAAGCATAAAAAAAAAAAAATTATTTGGACCATATGAAGCCATATACTAAGTTTCATCAATATCTGCCCATAATTAAAAGAGTTTGCCTATTCTCCATATGATTAACATGGGAAATGAGTATGCAGGTTTGCTGCCATGATAAGTACAAAAACGAAGATTTATTTACATAAATTGTTGAATCTCAACCAAATGAAGCTAAATACCAAGTTTCATCCAAAAATATTGGTTAATAATTGAAATAATAACACATTCTTATTCTCCATAAGATTAACATTGGAGCCCCAAAATACAATGTACTGTCTTTAGAATTTTTAATATCTCGGTAACCAATGGAGATAGAGCAAAGCTTCAAAGTACTAAATTGTGTGTTTTTTTGAGCTAAATCCAATGGTCAAAACAAAATTTTAAATTTTTTAAAATTATATATGAAAAATGCAAAAAACCCGTTTTTGGGGTACAAAACCCCCCAAAACTACCCCTTCCGGTAGGTCGATATGTCTGGTTTACGAACTCATCCGAATAAACATAGGATTACACATCTCTACCAAATTTGGTGTCGATCGGACCGTTTTTACGAGAGTTATCGTGTCTAGGGACACACACACACACACACATATATATATATATATATATATATATATATATATATATATATATATATATATATATATACATATATATATATAAAAATTTTAGTGACTATTATTTTTGTTCTCTGAGCACCTAAAAACGAAAAAGTAACATGGTCCCGGGCTTAGGTCTACCATGAGACCTACGGTAATAACTTATTCCCTATGGGAAATTCGCTAAAAAAATTAAAATAAATTTAAAACAGTAAAACATACTGCAACAGTTTTGATGCAAATTATTTACTCGAAGCGAACCACGAGATGTTATATTTCAACTTGTTGAGCAATGAAAAAACTCGTAAAGAGGAACATGCTGTGGCGAAATTACATTTGATGCAGTCATTAAAAGTTTACGTTCAAACCACTTTCTCTTTACTTAATTGATTTTACAAGATCCGATCTAATTAGGAGACTAAAACAGTATAGATAATGCAATTTATTTAGCATTTTCAAGAGTAGTCTACTAGAGGACTTTTTCGATTATTCATACGCCGTAAGACGTTATTTTCAAGATAATTGAGAAACTAATTCTTTGTGCTCAGTAAGCTTATCAGCTGCTTTTTTGGCTACCGCACCCATTATATTGTAAATTATATTATATTGTACTACCGGACCCAGATATTGTATTCAAATATATTAATTTCAGTTCGGCCAGAGTTAAGTGCACACCTACTGAACAAGTGACACTGTGGCTGCTTCGTTTACTAGGAATCTATCTTCTTATTTCTATAAGGGTTTCGTCTGTTACGTCCCTTTTTCTCTCGACCTACTGGACCGATTTTTAAGATTGAGGTGTCATTTTAAAGCTTAGGATATACCGCAGTGACGAATCGTAATTAAAAACGTCATATTGTTTCGGGCTTCGCCCCCTTCGCCTTTGATTTATTTCTAGAGGGCGCTTTAAAAAGTTGACCAACTTTCAATGCAAGTTCTTTAATGTGAATTGTAATTTATCAGCTGATTATCTTCAGATGAATTGCAAGATGTAAAACAAAAATAGATCTCTGTCAGTTCATAATCAACATTCAAGTACTGTAGGCGAGTTTCACTCATACAGAATCATAAAATGCGCGATTTGCGCTCGGGCCACCTCGTATTTTGAATTAAAACTGCAGAGATTACGACTCATGAATAATAAAATTAAACAGCTTTCAGAGATATTCGTTAGCCTTTCACTAAAGATTTTAATTTTCAATTCTGCAAAATAGGATCATCAAATTATCATTCTACACCAGTTTCTCATTGTTACAACATTGACAAAGAACGTTAGTAGGCTATAATTAATACTATGTCAAACCAAATTAAGAGAAGGTTTAATGAGGCACTGGAAGACTGAGAATTTGCAAGCAATAAAAAAGTTCATAAGTTGCAACGTGATTACTATCAATCCTGCAGTTCAATTATAAGTCTGCCGTTACGAAAATAATGAAAAATATTATGAAAACCCAACAAATAATTCATATTCCACAGTTAAAAAAGAATAGCCTTGAAATAAACATTTCAAAAAGTAGAGTGCGATGGCCGGGAATCGAACCCGGATCAACTGCTTGGAAGGCAACTATGCTGACCATTACACCACCATCGCACGGTGAGAGGAGGGGAACTTTCGCGCCAGTTGTGTATTGGCATTTGAGGTGCCGCATAGCATAAATTCATTATTGTAACTACTTTTACATACGCGGAGTAGAAGAAACCTAATCTGTATTTGAAATTGGAGATGTGAGATGTGTTGTAAAAATATAATGAAAAAATGTGTTATACATAATGAGAAAAATGTGGGAATAGTAATGCGTCAGTGCGCCAACACTCTGTACAACATTTCAATGTTTTTTTTTTTTTTTTTTTAATTTGTAACTGGTGTTTTCTCTTAGATATAGGCCTTAAAAGTAAACCCCCATTGTTGATTTTCATTTCAAGTACGTAAACATTTTTAAACAATATTTCCAATATTTAGTCCTGCGTAGTATTATGTGTCAAACCAATCATGGGATCAATTTATAATAATAATATCTTCATAATTCAAAAAGGGTTCCGTTTGTTACACCCCTTTTTCTCTCTCGACCTCCTTAACTGATTTTTAAGATTACAGGGCTTGCAACAGTTCTTAAAAATACAAAGAATAACCAAAATGATCCAAAAATAACCAAAAAATAACCTTGAATAAACCCAAAATGTCGCTAAAAAATCCAAAAACCGGCGTATTATCGGGATATTAAATATATATAGGCAATACAAATGTTGTAGGATAATTTTGAACTAGGTTAGTAATCATCTACTAAAGCAATAATAATAATAAAAAAATTTTAAATGGAAGAAAATCCTCCCCGATTTACTTTTTACTTTTTTACATTATTTCCTTTTTTAAACATATATTTTGCTTTTACGAGCATCATCCAAATCAATCAATAAAAACCTAATTGCCCTACAAAATAAAAAATAACCAAAATCCCTAAAAAAAATAACAAAAAATAACCAAGAACAAAAAAAAACAAAAAATTAAAAAATAACCTGTTACAAGCCCTGACAGATTAAGGATCTTTTAAAGCTTATGATCTAGCGCGTGTGCGAATGGTGATATAAAAAGGTCATTTCACTTCTGGCTTCGCATGCACCCCTATAGCCCTACCGCTTGGAAAAGAACCTGCGCAGAACCGCGATTTCGGGAGTTGCTCGCGCACGGAGGGGTGGAAGCGGGGAAGGGAGTGGCGCCGTGGTGGGGATTAGTTGTAGGCGCTCCGTTATAGTGAACAGGTCTGTATGCCACGTCGTCGCGTCGCTTATAACGCTCCGTGCTGTACTAACTGTACCGTGTATAAATCTCCGTGGTTATGGCGTCTACGTCAAAAATACGTCTACGACGGCTTGCACATCGGGTCGACCATTTCGTGACCAGGCTCGCGAATTATTGTTTAATGTGTACACACATCTTCAAGAACCAAAATAACAATTTAATATATGAGGAAGAAAGGAAAAAAGGACCTGTTTGCGGCTATTTTAGATTTTGAGTTAATCATATTTTTGAATTCCTCATTTAATTCCTAACAATTTGGCGCAAGTCCCGCGGGTTTACGATTTTTTTTTTTTTTTTTTTTTTTTTTTGTTAATGATATAGGGTTTTGAAATTACGCGAGAAAAACCCATTTGAGAAAAAACTATTTAAAAATTAAAATTAGCATAAAACATTTGTTTTGGTATCATAAGAAAGATCTAATTAATTGGAACACCAATTTTTGTCTGAACTCACAGTAGTTTTCAAGAAAATAATGTTTTATCGAATTATGCCCAATAAAAACATAATAAAAGTGATATTTCAGAAAAGGGACCTTTTTGCGGCCCTATGTTATTTCTCCATAACGAATTACAAAACTGCCGAAAGCGACCACTTGGCGGCATTTTCTGCTTTTTAGCTATTAAAAGACGTTCTACATTAACAATAAACTTTTACTAGTTTACCGCGCCGATAGAATTCGTCACGAGTTTAGTTGTGTAGCATAGCTTTTTGATTGGTTTTGAAAAGGGACCTGTTCGCGGCAACGTTATTTCTCCATATACTCTTATACTGTAAAAACTACAGACGGTAAATATATGAAAATATAGAAAATGACAAAAACCGTCTGCACCGTTTACCGTCCGCATTCTTTGCTCTATAGTGTAAATATATTTTTTGAAAGTTGTAGAAGCTTGTTTTTCATTTCTGATTGAAAACAACACGTATCATGCCAGTAAAAAGTGATTATGATTCTACTTAAATTGGGTATTTAAAAAAGTTAAAGAAAAATACCATGAGGCAAGGCGCTGCCGTTTCAGTGACGTTGCGTCGGCGCGACCCGCGAAGCCCGTGTTGTGCGGTGAGGGGGGGACGGGGCTCTCCCACCACTGTCCTACCTGCGCAACGCACCACTAGCCCGCGGTTCTTTTCTAAGCGGTAGGGCTATAGCCTTTAATTTATTTCTAGAGGGCGCTTTAAAACGTTGTCCAACTGTCGAAAGATTTTTATAAATGCGAATTGTTACTTAACAGATAATTTAAGTCAGATTGTAAACAAAAATAGATAGTCTGTCACTGCATAACCAACATAAATATTGTTAAAACATTGTACACATAGGCTTACTAGGTGAGTTTCTCACAAACAGAAAGAAATTAATTTTAAAATTTTCAATTTACAAACGGGTTTCCTAGTATTATTTATAAAAGTACTGTACCCGCAATTATTATCACTAAAACTTGTTATTGTTGATTTCCTTCCAAATTGTAATAGAGTAAAAATAAAGAATGTTAAATATGACTACAAATTCAATCGCTTTCCTTATTCATACGTATTAATGTAAAATTTTAAAAACATGTTATATCGTTCGATAATGACCTCGAGTCAAAAAATCGAAGAATGAATTAACTAAACGAAAAACACGAATGTGTCGACTGGACAGTTGATAGCATTGGCAAGGGAGGGCCCCCAACCATTCCCCCCCATAACACCCACCCCCCCCAGCCCCCCCCAACATAACCCTCTGTGACCGCTGGTCTGAAAACTCAAACGGTTTATTTATCGCTAAAGCCAGAAGTTAACCAATAATAAAACTTCATTGTTCGACTCGATTCCATTACTTTTGCTGATGATGTTTGCCGAACTGTAGCGATATTTCATTTTAATTGAATCCCACGTTGATTTCAGTTTAATACAATTAGATCAATAATGTTTATTATTTTGCTGAATTGCATTTTGATTGACTTTATACATAGTACAAAATTACAGGGGACCAAGCGTTTGCTCGGTAAACTTCTAAACTTGTAAAGCTTGTACAAGCTTGTAAAAGTTCGTTCGCTCCGCTCACTAGCCAGGCCTGTTTTGCTGCACTCAGCCACTGGTTTGAAATGCAACCCGTTAGTGTATTTCCACAGTTACCAGCTCATTGTAAAATTGATTAGCTTCAAAATTTTTAAGAAGGATAACATAGGCACTTATGAAGTGCTGTAGGGCGAAAACCGGATTTTTCCAAACATGGGAGCAGCTCCAATTGATTTCTTATGGCCACAAAACCTATATGCAACAAAAAAATTAACTTTCCTAGGACATAAAAAATTTTGCCTTTACAAACAATACTTGTTTTAGGATACCGTATAATAATAATAATTATAATAAAAATACAATAAAATACTGGAGACAAAGTAACTAGTTTCAATCTTCTTTTTACGAGAGACTTGTCAGTGTGTACAAGTTAAAAAATACAAAATTTCTCAAAACAAATATAATTTTCAGCAATTTTTGGCTGTCTGACAGTTTACATTAGTTGTGAGATTAAGTCAAAGCCTTTTAATTCATTTGTATAGCCTACATTTGCACTATACTCAGCTCTAAGTTTCTGTGTCAGTAGTTTTAAATGGTACAAAAATAATGTAACATTTCAGACACAAACCAAGCGAATAATAACAGGAGCAAAATTGGCTCACGTAGTTCAATCGAGTCGCTACATTGCAACTTGTAATAAGAAAACGACCAACGATAAATCGCTTAACGAGCGAAACGAGTGGGAAAAATAAAAGAACACCAGCGGCACAGGTTCTACAGTTCATGAATGGGACCGTTACCGGGGTCAATGAACGTCAAGGTTGCCTTACTACAAGGCTACGGCGGCGCCTGCGATCTGGTGGAGGCCGCCCGCACTACACCGGTGTGTGGCGGGTAGCGTTGTCGGCGAGTGAAGGCGCTACTGATGAGACACGGGGCGGGATCCCTTCAGAAAGGTAACTGTTCTGGCTGGTAAATTTACCTGTGAAATGGACTTTGCATCTCACTGGTAACTCTTCTCTAAAGCAACCGATCATAAACTAACCTAACCTAATCCATTTTTAATTCTTACCTTTTAGAAAACTTACCGACGAGAGAAATTACCTTCCTGAAGTGCTCCCACCAGTTTAACAGATAAAAAACGAGTCAGTGATTTTGTAACGCAAAAAAGCAAATTATGTAAATAGAAAGAAGTATTTCATATTTTTGCATTACTTTTAATAATACCATGTAATTGTTGCTGAATTTCAGTAAATAAATAGTATTTGAACTGCTGATCGCATAAAAATATGTCAATGCTTAAGGATAAAAGTTTATTCAGGAATTTAAATTAAATAGTAACACGATATTGATATTTCAATCCCTTGAAAAATCCTTTCTTTACGAATACACCATTTATGCCATTGACTATAACTTGCTTAAAGATTCAGCTGTTACCTCAAGAATTTGGTCAGTAGAAATTTTTCAATTAATGCTGCTACATGTTTTGCTTAGTACTGCGCTATAAGATGCAATTCGTGGATCAAAATCTATAAAATAAAAATGCATTTTGAATGTAAAATTGACTGTTCCTCTATCAACTGTCAAGAATTATTGCTTACAATTAGACCCTATTATCACGCAAGGAATGGGTTCCACTTTACGCAATTTAACTGTTGTGTTTTGCCATAAAATTTGTATATTTTGGTCTAGTATTATTATTGTAGTCATTGTAATTAAATTACTATCAGACTACTTGACTTGTTGGTGATAATAAGAATTGTAATAAAGATCCCACGTTAAACTGCAGATCCCTAGCTACCATTCGCTGTTGGGCTATGAATTAACAGTCTTGTCTAAGGAGAATGTCGGCCTTAGTCAGTAACAAAACAACAATATTGCGCCACAATCATCCTACACTCATCTCTCATTCATACTTGGCTTTAAACTACCTATTAAGTTAGGTCGTCATTTACTAAACTAACTTACTTAACTAAATAACTTAAAGGTCTTAAAGTATAGATTGTCAATAAAAACTAAAAAATTAAATGAAAAAAGGATTACGTACTCCTGTGAGTTAATTTATTATTTTTATAGGAAACCAAAAGAGTTGTCATAAAATATTTCAACATAATATGCCTAAAATAAATAACAAATCATCAAAACAAAGCTTTTTAAAGTGTTGGATGCATTTTGAAAGTCAATTTCATTCCGTTTAAATTGGATAGTAAAAAGACTTTTAATGCTATTAAGTCCCCGAGTAATTAAGCTTGCTTGCTACACTGTTTACTTCTCTCGCCTTTGCTCAGCAAAATATAAACCCAGCAGGTTTTTTAGGCTGATTTAAAATTAATTTTGCAACTTGAGTAATATTGATGCACAAAAGACTTAATTATAAAATAGGTCTTAATAGAGAAGTATTTAAGTTCTGAGTTTTTAAATATTACCTTTTAAGCAGCACCAAATTAAGCTCCTTCCTCTTGCGGTTAGCCCATCTGAAACAAAATTGTAACATTTTATATTTATTTTAAAACTGAAATATACAAAATACGACAGCGTGCAATCACAACATCGTTTCCTATCAATCCCATTCTACCCAAATGCCAGTCAACAAACATGTCACACCCCAACGTAAAGTAGGAATTTTAAGATTCATTACTCATGTTAAAGAGCGATAAAATATTTGGCAAATTTGCATACTATATTTTATATCGAAAAAAGTGTCATTTTAAATTTTGGGTATTTTTCCAGCAAAATAACTAATCCTTTTTATAGATTTCATTGTCTGCCCTAAAATAATGATCGAAAGTTATAATGATCGAATCACAAAATGCCCACAAACAATAGAGTCATTAGAATTTGTTTTACAAAAACACGCTTTTTCATGTAAACTTATGAATATTGCGTAATTTTGAATATAATAATCAATAAATATCTATGATTTAAAATTGATTACAGTTAAATTATTTATTTTTCTTACCAGTATTTTTTAATATAGCTTAGAAAATACAAAATAACCGCCATTTAGGAACCGTACAAATAGAACTCTCATAATTAATCTGAAAATGTTTCCTAACATTCGTAACAGTTGCGGAAAATTTTCGTTTTGTAACTAAAATCGTTTAAAAGTTACAAAAAAAGCATATAGATAGAATGTAGTTTTGGGAAAATGAATCGTATAGGACCAAAGTTGATCGTAATATTTGTTTGTTTTTGCCATTGGAATAACCTAGTGAAGATTGGTCCAAAGGTTGCAAGACACCCTGTATTAACGTATGTAGTGTGAAGTACGAGATCAGAGGAAGAGTCAAAGGCAGGCGAGTGACGGAGCGAGGCGCTGTCAGTGTCGGACCTACCCAGGTTACCTAATCAAACACGCAGCAGCTTCAAGGTCCGTCGCCGACCTTGGCCGGAATCCGCCTGAATGCCTCCCCGGGTCCGGGGTCCGGTGGGAAGTGCTCCAACTCCGCACAAAAACTGACCATCGTCAAACGATAGCGTTAGGATACAACAGTGTACTAGAATTGGCAATCGATACCCCGTCAGGCTCGAGTCTGTCGTCAGCCCCAGGGTCCGAGGTGACTGTGACACGAGTTCCGCACCAAACTTGTCCATTAGCAGAAACCAACAAAATGTTAAAATGAATTCCGCACAAATGTAAGATTGGAAGAAACAAAAAATGCATTTACACACAGAAACCACAATAAATGTAATTTGGTCTACTGAAAAAAAACCAATTATTAATATAATTCCGCATGAACCTAATCATTGGAAGAAACTAGCAAAACTTTAATGACAAAAATAAATTCCAATATCGAACCGTACTAGACCATTGGTCTAGAAATATCCAACAAGCAAATCCCACAAAAAATGGTTTCGTGACGCGTAGTTTACGTAGTGAAATGTCTCTGAAGCTGAACCTCTCCCATAATATTTTATAAAATTATAAATTTTATGAATTTAACGAACCAATTGTAGCTTGCGAGATATTTTCTATTGGTTACAGACATTGATTTCAATAAAAATGTGTGAGGTCAGGAGATCACATCATAAAATTTAATGTAATTTAAATCAAATTTGTTTAGTCCTACTTTGTTGTAATTTATAATTACGAGAGGTGTGAGAAAATTTATATTCCAAGCATGTTTACAAATAAGAGGGAAACTAAGAGGGTCGCTCTTTTACAAGCGGGAAGCGCGCCAAAATGCAATACAATTCAATAAGTAGTTTAGCTACATGAATCAAATATTGGATGGAAATCATCTTACCGTTGACAACTCTTACATTTCAATATTGTTCACAGAAACAAAGTTTGGAATTATAAACTTTTTTCCAAAACTATTGTTATATTGAGAGATCGGACTTCGTTAAAATACTTAATTCCATACAAACTGCATTACATTCAATGAAAAAATAATGTTCAAAGCCTAATGTACAGAAAATGCTTAGGATTGTCTTTTGGAGATACCTGAACTTGGGGTAATTTCTCCAAGGAGGTGCCCTGCTAGCAAAAAGAGGGCTGATAAGATTATTGACTTTAAATTGATGCAAAGAGAGTTGGAATATCCAATGAATAATCCAATATTGTAGGGTTGAAACAGGGGACAAAATCGGAATGTGGAACACGAAAGGGCTGGTGCGGGATTTGCGACAGATGACCTTATTTAGTGCTGAATTAATGTTTTATAGCAACTATAGTTGTAGCGGAATATGCTTGTTTCTTATAAGAGGCTAAGGGATACGGCTATTCCTCGCTTAGGAGGATAATCACATTTAAGAGTGACGAAGGCGTACATGACGGTATTGACAATGATTGAACATGATTCGCATGCATTTATAATCAATGTCCATCTATTGTATAATCAATCCATTGCGAATCACAATGCCGTTGTCAACTACAGATCTTGCATCTACCGGGATGATCAACCCCCTCTTCACATACTAAAACATTTAACAAGATATCTTTGTTAGTTCTTTAGACAACGGGCTTTGCCAGATGATAACATGAATAATTATTGGATGAAAAAATACAACTAAAAATACCAACAATATGCATTCAATTAAGTCATAATTTAGTCAAATCGATGTTACAAAAATTGTTGAATTAAAAATCATGTAAAGATTTATCATAATAGGTATGGGGCAAGCTGATAACTAACAACAATTTTTAAAAATTTATTAAATTAATTAACTAATTTAATTATTAAATTGATTACGTAAGTAATTAAGTAATTAAATTATCAAGTATTAAATTAATTACGTAAGTAAGTAATAAATTCAAGTAAGAGTAAAATATGTGACACAAAAAACAAGCTACTATTGACACAAAAGAATTTATACAAATTAAATTAATGCATTATTATCAAACCCTAACTTATATGTCACGAAATTACACTAAACATTTGTCAGCATTCCCTGGTTTCGGAGGGTATTTTTTATTATTATTTATTTAAGAAATTTATAAATGATTCGCTTTATAAATTATAAAGATTGTAGTCTTGTTACTTTCTAAAATAGGGTTTGTTGTATACCTGGATAAATGTTGGAGTCAGTGTCCTTATGCCTTATTGTGATTATAAATTTATTACAATAAAGTAAAAATTATTCTTAAAACTCAGGAAAATTGACTTATTTTCCAACGACACTGACAGTTATATTTGCATTTTTCAAGCCTTCGAGGAACTGTACATAGCTAGATTTAACTAAATTATTATCAAGTTTTAAGGAAATATCTCGTAAAATATTTCCTCAAAGGCAAAAGGAAGGCTCTTAAATCAACTTCATTCATTATTTACAGCTTCTAAATAAATACAACTTAAGCTGATTTACTTTAAATTACGAAAAGACAAAATGTCATTGAACCCAGTAGCACAAGGAAGAATGGTGAGTCAGAATGAAAGGACTCGCCGGTTGCTCCATGTTTCACAGGCTGATGTTCGATGTTTATCACCATTGTTTGATAATGGGGTCGGCGGCCTCAATTTGAAGTCGATAACAACCAACAACCCTATTATATCTCAGCCCAATAAATTATTATCAATTTCAGTGTTATCTAATATATGCTCTACATGGTGTAAGCTACCAACGGGAACATTTTGTCGTTTTCAATTTTTTCGCTCCTCTTTTTTAAGTAACGTAGTTAATAGCCAATTTTTTAACTGTTAAAGTGGCATGTTTGTTTCCATAAGCCGTTGTTTTATGTTAAAAGTGGCTATAGCATTTAAAAATGGGTAAAAGCTGTCGTTCAAAATCCGAGCATAGCCATTTCGATTTATAAAAATTAAAAAGATTTGAAAGAAGATAAAGAGAATAAGATACGTTGTAGTCCCATAATGGTAAAAAATTAAGTTTTCTCATAAAAGAGGATGCGCCAATGAAATTAAATAAGAGTCCCCCCCCCCCCCCCAAATAGTTAGTGAAGACCTGTCAAATATTTTTGTGATGAAGTGTTACTAGAGAGTAGGTGGAGAGTTGGACATCTGAGGAATTCGTTCCGCAATGTTACTGGGCCGAAGTGTTACTTGTTACTTGACCAGAAGAGTTACGACACGACAGTACTTCTCCCGTAAAGTTTGCACAAGGCATCCACTAATTTTACTCGTTAACTACATTCGCTTTATAAAACTTAATATCAATAAACTAAATTATAAATTAGTACCGGGTGTACCAAGCCTTGACCTTTATATTTTTCCATTTTGTTATAGTTCCATGGTAAAAATGCTATTAAGTTCAAACCAATACCCACTGTAGGCCTACCTTTTCACAGTTGACAGATGTTTGAAAACCAAGGCTTAAAAGTAGTGTGTCATTACCTATGTTTACATATCATTACAAAATGACAACCCAACCAATGGCCAAAGTTAAACATTGCTATTTTCAAGCTATTTTTAGTTTTTTTTTTAATCTGTCCTGAAGTTGAAGCTGTTTCTATCTGTCCTGAAGTTGAAGCTGTTTCTAAACTAATTTTTTGGCCAAAAAACTCTTAAACTAAAAAAACAAAATCCACCCGCTAGATTTTAGATCAATATAATCGCTATAGACACTTCTATCACTACTGTGTATCATTATTTTGAGACATGGACCTCACATAATGGGTATTTTAACATGAATATGAATGAGAGATGAATGGAGGATAATTGTGACGCCATCTTGTAGTCTTGTTACTGACTAACATTCCCCGACATTCTCCTTAGACAGGACTGTTAATTAATAGCCCAACAGCCAATGGTATCTAGGGACATACAGTTTAACGTGGGATCCGAATAACATGCAATTTCGACTTCATATACAAATTGGTCTAATTATGAGGATGGTATCTATTGATGAACTAGATTCACCGGTGCGGGCGTTAATCCCCACCAGGGAATATCGCATCCACAAACCATCGCTTATAACCATCCACAATTCGTGACCTCCAAGTAGCTGGATGGATTGAAGGACGTCGCCACCGTCCCGTAGTATAGAATAATGAGAAATCAGAAACTGTTACTGATACAATGAAAACTAAACTACAACATCAAGTTAAATTAGCTAAAGGGTAAAAAATGGCAAATAACTAACAAAGCAACCTACCAACCAGTGAAATGCGAGACTGATTCTTCACGAGACGAATGCGAAGTGACTACACCTCTCGATCAGTGTGATCCCATAAAACACCCATAGCACACGTGGTTTTCCTCGGTTATTTGCCATAAATCATGAATCACCAATCACTATAGTGATTCGTCATGCCGCTGCGCACTGCGAGCACCTCCAACTACCTATTGTGTGGCACGCGCCGTCGTTATCTCTGTTATCAGGACCGGAGCTGAGCACGACCCATTGTTGCCGAGATTGCAATAAACATTATACGGCTCAGTTGACACGGAAATTGAAAATACTAGTTTATAGCTCGTTATGATTAGGTTTGTTGAATTATGTGTAATAATTTTAAGATTTTGAAGCACGTGTCGCTTTATTATTTGACTTCAAAACTTTCAATTACCAGTAACAAGTACAGTACAAACGTCTTGTCTCTAAAAATAGTAAAATTATTGATGAATGTGTCCTCAAATGCATCTGCATGCTCATGAACTGGGACTTGCCACTTCAATAGGGCATAGGCTACTGAGCAAAACCGATAAATTTTGCGTAAGTTTAAAACCTTACCCAATTCCCATTTTAAATTAATGAATAATTATGTAATAATAGGTATAAGTATTAGATATCGGCCTGCCACTGGTCGAACTTTGGCCAATATTTCAGTCGATCTGGACCAAGGAATCTAGATCAAAATGAAGACATTCCATGATCTAGACCGCCTGTACCCAGTATGCTCAATTTGTTTTTATAACTGAGACATCAAATTCCTGATGCTGATTGCTTCCTGATTTCTTAGCAAATTGTTATTACAACAGGTGTTTAAAAGTTCAATCATTCTCCCATAAAATTAAATAATGAAACCTAAGAGATCACCGCCTCATCGAAATTCAACCAGAAATTCAAATTATCTTGAGCAAAAAATATTTATAACTTAAACATTTGTTCATCCTGTTTTGCTAGCATTTATTTGTTAATATAACAGTTATCTATTGATTCAATAATAATTCCTTCTTACATAAAATTGATACTTTGAAAGCCTGTAGAGCGTAGCCCCGTGGGCCGAAGTGAATTATAAAGGTGCTGCTATACATCGTACATCGACGTCACGTCACGTCTTCATTCGCATCCATTCGCATCGATGGATCCGGCGATTCCGGAGGGGGTGCTATACATCGACGAAGCATTCGCATTCGCACTGGACGTCGCGTCATAGATTAAGCATGAGGAGTATGCTTAATCTATGGTCGCGTCCATTCCGCCAATTCTCACTGGATTCCGCGCGCGCGGAAGTAAACAAAACAAACATTCGGACAAAATCCACCCTTGCTCTCATTGGTTCCGAAGTTTCCCGATTGCGTACGAAGATAAAGGTGCTGCTATACATCGACGTCACGTCACGTCACGTCACGTCTTCATTCGCATCCATTCGCATCGATGGATCCAGCGATTCCGGAGGGGGTGCTATACATCGACGTCAAGCATTCGCATTCGCAATGGACGTCGCGTCCGTTCCGCCAATTCTCACGGATTCCGCGCGCGCGGAAGTAAACAAAACAAACATTCGGACAAAATCGACCCTTGCTCTCATTGGTTCCGAAGTTTCCCGATTGCGTAGGAAGATACCCGAGGCGAAAGCCGAACGGCCGAATGGACGTTGGTAGCGGCTATACAGCGACGTCGCGTCACGTCACGTCACGTCTTCATTCGCACCCATTCGCACCGATTCGCACCCGAATGCTCCTCAGAGCATTCGAGTGCGAATGGATGCGAATGAAGACGTGACGTGACGTGACGTGACGTTGATGTATAGCCGGTTCCATTTGAATACACAGGGAGCATACCATGCAAACGTGGACGTGACGTGACGTGACGTGACGTGACGTCGATGTATAGCAGCACCTTAAACGAGGCGAAAGCCGAACGGCCGAATGGACGTTGGTAGCGGCTATACAGCGACGTCGCGTCACGTCACGTCACGTCTTCATTCGCACCCATTCGCACCGATTCGCACCCGAATGCTCCTCAGAGCATTCGAGTGCGAATGGATGCGAATGAAGACGTGACGTGACGTCGATGTATAGCATAGCAGCACCTTAATGTGTTCTGCTCACCCTTTAAACGGAATCCCCGGATTTCTCCAACGATAAACACAAGCTGAAATAAAAGGAGGAAAAAATCTTGCTTATCTATTAATATATAGAAGTTAAATAATTATGATTAAAAACGGAGCATCTCTAGGTCAGAATTAAAGTTTCTCAGGTATCACAGACATTTCACAGTCACCCTTTCTTTCATTTTCGTTCTAAAGTATGCCTGAATACTTGGGCTTAAATTTGCTTAGTTTAAAAAGGCAAACGATTTGGATATCCCAAAATGGTATAATTTTGATGTTTAGTTGTTTAAGTGGTCGCGGGTCTCCATGTGTGTTGTTTCGTAGCGACTCATCCTTCAGCGAATCGTCGCCTCGTGCTGCCATCATAGTCTCGAGCGGAATACCAAACACACACACTGGGGAGCAATGACTTCCATGACCCGACGCTACAACATTATCATTCACGGATGATGAATATTGATTTTTTTGGTGATATGATAGTTTAAGAAATAATTTATAATAAAAAAGGTTTGTCGTCCACCTGAATCGATGTTTAACAATATGTAATATAAAGTGGCTTGGAAATTTCAACTTAAGGAACGAGAAGAGGAAAATGTGGCTAAGTAATTAAACTCTTGAAGCCAACACATTTTGTGCTATTTGTGGAAAACTTTTATAATTGTATATAAATACTGGTCGGGGTTTCTTGAAAATTTAGTCTTTTTCCACGGAGCAAAATCTTTTAATAAGTTACAATGCATTATGATTTATTGTTCAGCTTAAAATTGGCTACAACATATAAAATAAGATATACTCAATACTCAGCCTACAGTATGTTGCATAGAAATGTTTTATTAGTTCATAAATGTAAAAATAACATTTTCCTAAAGCAGATTGTTTGAATTTTTCTCGAAATACAAATTTAAGTTTTTTACGAAACATCTAAAGTAGTATTATGACAAAGTATTTAAGAGGAATCAGAATATACATAGGCCCTATCCTATATACTTTTACACCTAAAAACAAATCTAAACAACTTTTATAGCCTAAAGTAAAAGATAACTACTACAAAAAACTGTTTAGTTGTATTTTTCTAATTGTATTACAAATTTAAGTTACAGAATTATCTATAGCTCTTCACTGCATAATGTATTTTATTATTATTAGAACTTGGTGGTTGGATTTGAAAGCCATACAGTTTATGTAGAGTTACAGAATTTAAATTTAAACAATGTAAAATGTCTCCTCTCCAACGCCTCAGTCAATACAATCGCCGAGTCCATCAAACCAACATCAATGTGCGCTGCACTGCGCGGCGCGGCGCTAGACCCCCTGCGCGGTACTGATAATAGCTCGGCGATGGGCTCCAGGCTCCGGCAGGCGCGGTGGAAGGTGGAAGTAGCCCGGTATTGTGGCACATCCTGTAGCTTTCACCGCGCCTTTGTCGCACCCTGGGCCTGGGCCCCGCGCCGAACACTGTAGACGGGCGCGGTGCTAGGGGGGAGGGGGGGGGGGGTGAGGTGTCGACTGAGGGAAACTACTGAATGTCGTTATTTAGGAGGGTACTACATAATTTTAGTTAACATCTCCTAAGTAATGGACCTCACTGGATTTAATATTCTCTCTCTTTTTACAGTTTCTAAATGCAGAACCGGTGAAGAATTTAATAAAATCTCTACATTATGATTATGAAAAAGTAAATTATGAAAATTTTGAGAGGTCAAGTATCGTGAGCAAGGTGATATACCGGGTGTCCATAAAGTCTTGCCCTGATAAAGAATTCGCATAGGGTGAAAACTATTGGTGGTAAGATGACGTTTTATATCTAGTTTTAACAAGTGACTTCTTAAGTTTTTTTATAGATATACACAAACTTAATACACTTGTAGGCCTATACGTGCTTCTTGGGTTGCCTGTTGATCTTCTTGCGACTTTTTCATTAGTTTTTTTAACGACAGTTTTATTTAATTTTTTAGTAAATATTTTATATTAGGTAATGCATTTATTATTCTCTCTTTTAGAGTTTCGAAATTTTGAACTAGCGAAAGATCAACAGAAAATGTTAAACAAACTCCTACATAAGAAATTCAGAGAGGTCAAAAGTCGTGAACAAAGTGGTAATTTAGCCAGGCCATGACGATTGGTTTTTGTAGTGCACTATAATTATACTGAATTGTGGTCGTTCAGGTGAGCTTAGGTATTAACTATATCACTATATCACTATTTTGAGGCAGGTACCTCACATAGTGGGTGTTTTAACCTGAATATGAATGAGAGATGAGTGTAGGATGATGGTGGCGCGATCTTGTAGTATTGTACCAACTAAATTAGGGAAAAACTAGATTTAATTCCCTTGAAAACAAGATATCGAAGATGCATGTGGCTGTAATAGTGTCCATATGGCAAATTATGGAATCAGGGCAAGACTTTGTGGACACCCGGTATAATATCAAAATGAAAATTTATAACGAATTAAAAAAAATGAAAGTTATGACGTACCTATTATAAATGCTACTATACACTTTCTTTTTCACCGAACCGCTCATTGAAAAAGCGTTCCTGGAAGAAAATGCCTCTCTTGACTGTAAGTAAAACGTTACTTAGCCAATCACTGTAACACTTTTAGTGAAATAAAAGCATAAATTTAAAATAAAACTAAAACTTCCAATACAGGACGTGTGTCATCGGGGACTACAGTAACCCCCTTTACAATTTATTTCTTTTTCATTAATAATTTGGAAATAAATCTATCTCGCTAGATGATTGCTGACCTAGAGACTAAATTTAGAACCATTATTAATTAATTACTATTACAAAATAATAACATTGGCCAACTTATCAATATATTACGATTTTCTATTCAGAAAATAGTGTATAACTAAATATAAATTTAACAAAAATAGTATGAAAAATAATTACAAAAACAAGGAATATTATCGATAATACTTCACAAAAGAGACTTTAAGTAATTTCAACACAATTATGTTTACTCTCATTTCCATAAAAGGTTTATTTTACATGAGTGCACGCCCCAATCAAAAAAATGTCACACAACAATTTCTAAACACCCCAATTCAAAACCCGATTAACCCGACGGTTGAACCAATTACAGCTCAACAGGTAACACAACACAGATAGCAGGCAAATGGAATTAATTGATTGTGGACCCGACGATACAAATACAGGAGCCGAAAGGTCAACTGGTATTCCAACAGCACTGCACAAGCCGGGACTTGATTACTCAACAATATGAGTTTATAACACTGGCGTCTGTACACAGTGGGAATTTCATGATAGTGGGGAAATTATGGACCATAGCTGTCGAGTAAAAACCAATGTAGGGCACAAATTTTAATTAGTAATTTGTAGCTTTTTTAGTTGTTTATGGTTATAATTTTCATTTTGCGAAACACAACTCCACTGAAAATATTGAAACAGTATATTTTAATATAGGTGATTGATTAAATCTTTATAACCCAGGAACTTTAAATAAAATATGCCATAAATTAGTACAAATTCATTAATAAAACGGGGGAAGTTTCAGAAAATACATATATTGTTCTATCCTACCACAACAACAAAAAAAAACTTATTAATGGTTGGGTTCACGTTTATCCACCGCAACCGGGATTCGGTGGATTTTTTTGCGGTTAGCAAAAAGGCACGTGAACGTCGACAATCAAAATCCCGGTGTGTTCATAAGACGGCAGCAAAATGACGTCGCTAGGATCAGGATCCACCGGGATTTATCACGTGACCATTGGGATTTGTCACGTGATTATATAAATCCCGGTTACAGTGGATGGTGGAGGAACGTGAACCCTACCAATTTCTTTGATTTTTTAACCTAAAGTTCCTGACCTAGTAGACAGATGATGTAATAACAAATGCTACCAAATCACGAAGAACATAGGTGGTTCAATTATAATAGTAGTTTTCCTCACTAGGAGCAAAAGTGGGTCTTTTTTGTGCGCAATCGTGTTTTTAAAAACAAGCATAAAAAAGACACTTTTGCTCCGAGTGATGAACAACGTTTTTTATCATAATGCGAAATTAAACTTTTAATCTTTTAAAATATTAACCATAAAGTTGTATTTTCTAGGTTATATTTACAAAGTAAGTAATATGCAGTGTTTACATTTCTGTTATTTACTAACAGTGCTCTTTATAACGTTTGAATTTAATAATTCTGCTCCTCAACATTAATAAATGAACAATAATATACTTAGAAAACAGCTGACTTTTCAGTCCTAGGGCCTAAAAAATTCTACAGCTGATTTTTCAGTCCTAGTACAAAAAAGAATCTGTTTTGATACTATTGAGAGAGCAAAAAAGGCTGATTTCGTGCAGAATGATAAATAGTTATTTGTGCTTCTATAGGGTCTAAAGTACATTTTTTTCTCCCTGAAGGGAAAGTGTTGTAGCCCGAAGGCGAAGCCGAGGGCGACAATTTCGCTGAGGGAGAAAAGTACTTTAGTCCCTTTATGCACACAACATTTTTCATCCACGTACACGAATAACTTTAAGTCTAATAGGCCTACCGTATATAATTTAACTTTATCTTCATTATGTTCCCTTGCTCCGTCAAGCTGGATAAGTCACATCAACATAAAAAACACACAAGGTAGGCTATAGGCCCCTATCATTTTTAAAGAAAAAAAAAAATATATAATTTGAGCCTAGTCAAAAGTTTTACACTTATGTTTTGGACTTCTTAGGTTAATAGTCTACCCAAGCGAAATGTAAACAAACACGTACACTGCCACGGCCATCTCTAGTACTATAGAGATGCTGCTCACCCACTGCTGACTGAATGGTCAGCAGTGGGTGAGCAGCAGCTACAGCTGCTATTAGTCAACAATGAGTAACGAAACAAATATAAGTAACAGCTGACTGTGTGGCTCATGTTCTTTTTAATGTCTCTTTTAATGTTATTCTTATGTAACTAACTTTAGCCCCGAGGTACGAAAAACTTGAGTTTTCCCTAGGTAGAAAAATAAGTATTCAAGTCACATGGGATAGAAATTAGTACTTTACTACTCTATTCCAAGGAGTAAAATAAGGAATATTTTTTAGGTCCTAGGACTTAGCCAGCTGTTTTCTAAATGTTATTTATTAATTTTCTGTGCAGAATAATGAAATTCAAAAACATTGTTTGTAAATAACCAAAATGTAAACACTGCATATTACTTACTTTGTGGAAAATACGACTCTATAGTTAATGTTTTAACAATTAAAAGTTTAATTCTGCATTATGATAAAACACGTTGTTCATCACTCGGAGCAAAAGTGTCTTTTTGGTGCGCAATCGTGTCTTAAAAACGAGGAGTAGACGAGTTTTAAAAAACGATTAATCCACTTTTGCTCCTAATGATGACAAATACTATTACTAATTTGGTCAAGAATCAAGTGAATTTTTTGTTAAATTTTGACCAGGAGAAGATCCCTAGTTTATATTGTTTTTAGATATCAACATGGACTCCTCTTTCATAGCAATGTTGATGTAATGTATAAATTCAATATACACATATACGAACATGTTTCCAACAAATCCATTGTCCATTATTTTTCTACAATTAATTACTCCAAAGCCTAAACTAAATACAACGCAAATTTTTCAAACACTGTAAACACATGACCAAAGTCAATGTGGCACAAGTCACTGCAAAGTCAATGTTGCACGGGGAATGAACACAAACACAATATTGTTTATTAGGTGCAACAAAGCCGAGGGTAAAATCAACTAACTATTGACACGAAACCATTACTAGTTCATCCGATGGTAATAACAGATGTTATCATTTGAATGTTTAAATTGCATTGGGATAAATTGGACATATATTTGATAAATGTGCCCAATCGTTTTAAACTGGTCAGTGGAGATCATTTGAAATTTTAATATTGATTCGGATTAAAATATGTTTCAAAACAGACCAAATTAACGGTTTAAATGGTTTTGGTTGAAGGCCTTCATATTCATGGTGATAAAATATACAAACCTAAGAAATTTCTTTTAAGTTGCGTCTTGTTATATCATGTTAGAAATTACATTACATTAAATACTTTTTTATATAGAACGTTAATTAACAATGAAGTGTTTAAAATATACTTGATTAATGCACTACTGTATGTACTAAAAAATTAAATAATGATTTTAAAGTGCTATTAAATAGGCTCCTGGAAATAATGTAAAAATGGTAATAAAATTTTTAAAATAGTAATGTTAAAATAGTGTATACCGTTTATGTACAAATAAATAAATACAAAAATGGCGTAGGCCTGTGCCTAATACACGTCCAGTTAGTAAAACAAGACAACATAGTAAATGTACTTGTATTGCAACTTGTAAGGTTAACATAAAGCTTTCAATTTAAATGCAGTGTTAATACGTTATTAATTTTTTTATTTCCTGTATTAAATTTAATAAGCGAGTAAAACGTAACTATAACAACAATATTTTCATCCTTTAGTATGCTATCGAAATTGGTTAAAAGAAATAGTCGTTGTTTTCCAAATTAAAATAATGATGTAAAAGTAATTAATATATATTTATATAATTATTAAATATAATTATATAATATTTATATAATTATTAATATATTTATATCTATATTAAAATAATTAATTTAATGCCCAATTTAGTCCCACAATTGTCACGAAATCGCAATAAATCCACAATAATTTCGCATAGTAATATAAACACAGATTCAAAGTGAACACGAGTGTATACACTATGTTATACACTATACACTACCTATGTATACAAACAGTATTGTTTATTACGTGTAGCAGAGCAAGAACGAAGCCACAAACAACGCGCAATTCTCTCGTAGCCGAAAGCAATTAATTGACTATTGACACAAAACCATTAATAGTCAATCGTATCGGAATATTAGATTTTATCAACTGATGTTAAGTATCATTTTCATTTGCGCAAAATCAATTTGACGCCATTGTTACTGAATTGATTAGTAATTAAACTGTTTAAACGTTTCAAAATGTGAAACAACGGTGGCTATCAGAAATTGAATTGTTGATTTGAATTATTTCTAATCAGACAGATAAAACTGTACTTATATTTTTTTTAACATCTTTACATTCGTGGATAACATTGACTATAAACTAGGCCTATACAAACATATATATATATATGTATATATATATATATATATATATGTTTGTATAGGCCTAGTTTATAGTCAATGTTATCCACGAATGTAAACGGAGTTATTGAGATTTTTATGCATCAAAACATTGATTTTGCATTGTAATTGATGCAAATTAAGGTAATTTTTATTGGGAAATCTCAATAACTCAGTTATTTGTTGTCAGATCCTTACAAATTTGGTACCAGTGGTTAGATAATTAAATTTGTCAACTTTTTTGTATCTAATAAAATTTTTATAAAATTTTAGTATAAAATTTTAGTATAAACTTTTTTTTATAAATTTTTGAGATATTTTAGTTTGAAATTTTAAAATGGCCGTCATTTTGAAAATACACATTAGAAAAAATAAATTTTTTCTTGAAAATGGGTATTGCTATGATGAAGGTTCATGCCAAATATTAACTTAATACAATGATCCATTACGGAAATAAAAATTATTTTGTGTAAAAAACAAAATGGCGGCTATACGAGTAACTTTTGAGTTTTCGAAATTTTGAATATGATATTTTGACTTGTCTATGGTCCAGGAATAATACCTGAAAAAGTTGGTAGAGAGTTCAGGGACACCCTGTATAGTACTTATGTTTTGTTTTATTTAGTGCAACTGAGATAATTGCTTCAAACATTTTTAAGCAAAATAATTATAACTTTTCGTTACGTTTGTAGACGTAGTTTTAAAGAATCGTCTTTTGCAAATTTAATCATTTCGAAAATATTTTTATAAATAGTGTAGGCCTACTTCAATATAAACAATGAAAAAAAAAACAACGCAATTTATGAAGTACAGTTCTACAGTCAACCAAGCTCTCAAAGCCGAAGGTAATCAACAATTGACACGAAAACCATTAATAGTCTACAGGATCGGGCGCGCTCCGAATAACAGATTTTATCAATTGAATGTTTAATTTGCGCCATTGTAGCGGATTATCGGAGTAATGGAGCTTCAAACGGTCTAATTTTAGTGTTTTCAACGGTTGAAGTAACTTAATTTAAGTTTTGTTTTGTATTGTTTTTAAACAGGTATATAAAACTAAATATATTTTGGGTAAGACTTTGCATTCTCGAATAACGTTGACTATGAAATAGAAGATTGTAACAAAAGTTTTTAGGTTAGGGATTGTAAGAAAATATTAACGATCTGTGCACAACTGCAAAAGAAGCGGTACGCCGTAAAAATAAAACATGTACTCATTAAGAAACTAGGGAAAGGAAGAAAGAAGAAATATTAGAAACAATCAAGAAGAGTTAAAACTAAAGAAAAATACTTGAAAAAACTCAGTGGTAAATAAATGCAAAGGAATTAAATTGAAAAATGTGAACTTGTTAAGGGTGAAAACTTTTTAATTTATGATGTTTAAAATCCCATGCATTGTTTAACTTTGTCCGTGGAAAAAACAATCTTCTATAACAAAAGGCAAAGCCCTTGTGCTGACTGACTCACTCAATAATTTTTAAACTTCCCATGTACGTAGAAGGCTGAAATTTGGTACCGTACACTGAATTTAAAATCTTATATAGGACGAGTAAATGGTATTTAACTAGATTCCTCTATGGGGCTCCGCCCCACACTTCAAAGTTACTATACGTTTTTATTCTGAAAGCATGTTTTTTTAACATATGATTACATGAAGGAATATTAATTTTGTAAGCCGTTATTTTTATTTAAAGTATTGAGTGAAGATTGGTAATACGAAATTAATTAATATAGTCTTCAGGCGAGTGAGCGCAGTGAACGAGCTAAACCTGACGGCTATTGATCGTAGTAAACGAGCTCACCTGAAGAGCAAAAAAAAAATACTCGGGTTTGCATTGCATAGTGCCGTATAAAAGCTAGTTGTATATTATATCTCAAAATACTGTTTTTTAAGGTTAATCGACAACGATTTATACAATATTCCTCTCCCTTACTAAACATTCTGTCATTATAATGAGTAATTGATGGTTTAAATAATATACAGCATCTTTCCCATTTATCCAATAAAAACATTATCAAGTTTAAAAATACCGGTAAGTCATACCGGTAATATATACCAGTCATACCGGTAAAAATATCACTTCTGCATAACGTCACGTTATCTTTATTCATACCTTAAAACTAAAAACTAATCTTAAAGTTGCTAAAAACAATTCAATTCAAAATCCTTTATTCTCAAAATATTTTTGTTACAATATTATAGTAATGAATACATTATATTATTCTATCCTACCACCACACCAAAAACCAGCTTATTAATTTCATAAACATTCTGTCATTATAATGAGTAATTGATGGTTTAAATGATATATATAGCATCTTTTCCATTTATCCAATAAAAACATCATCAATTTTAAAAAATACCGGTAAGTCATACCGATAATATATACCAGTGACACCGGTAAAAATATACTGGTAATATTACTTCTGTATAACGTCACGTTATCTTTACTCATACCTTAAAACTAAAAAATAATCTTAAAGTTGTGAAAAACTTTAACCAATCCGAATATAAAGCGTGTCTGAAATGTCCCACACTATTAGAATTTGTAAGAAAAATTCCTTCCATATTAAATTTTTCTTTAAATAACGTAGTTCTTTGAATCGTTTCAGTAAAATACCAGAAAAAATCCCACAAAACTAATGTTAGCTGCCTAAAAGAGAGATGACAAAGGTATTAATTTGACCCTTAATTGTTCATTTGCTTGGTGGTGATACGATTGCGGTGGTGGCGCAATATATCGTGGTTGCTACGCGACTGCGGCAACCGCGTCATGTGTGTCTATCTGACCGACAACCAATCAGGAGCGGTGATGGGGCATCAGCTGATCAACAATCAGGCGAGGGATCAGCTGATGACCACACTGGCGACAGTCGGGTGGCAAATCAGCTGATAATTGCACCAGTGTGAAGCAGGGGTACAAATAGAAAGATGATTTACATCCTTTAAAGCCAGTATATGATTAGGTGATGATTTTAAATATTATTGAAAGTTTGAAGCCAGGCGAGAAACTAACTACCTGCTGATTATTTTCATATTGATGTTGACCGGAAAAGTTCCCTGGAGAGATGTGCATCGAAGTGTAAGGTTGTATATGGCAGATACTTAAACATAAAGTCAGCTATTTGAAACGGTTGAAACACCTCAAATATTCAACAATTAAATTACTAGTCTTTCTTATTCTTCAAATAATGAACAATATATTACTGCTTTACACTATTTTGTCCTCAATAAAAATATTTTCGTTTTAATAACATAAAAATTTTAAAATTGAATTTTCTTGAATAATTTGACGAAACTATACAACTTAGTCTACACTTTGAGTCTAAGAAGCCTAAGTAGGGCTTTTGTGTTGAATGTTCATCTCCTCGAGTGCTCGCCTAAGAACAAAATATAAAACATCCATTTTGCATTTTCTATTTTACAGTAACCCAAACCTAAAACACTAACGAAATCGAGCTGTAGAGAACCAAAGCCATAAACATTAAAGGGAAGTCCTGCACGACCACGCATAGCCGAGGACGGCCGAACATCGGCGGAAATGGCCGAGCTTTAATCGGCCTAATCGTATCAGTGGTGCCACCATTTGAGCAGAGATGAAGTTGAAGTAGCTAGCGTATGCGGTCCATCCATAAACAACTTCACGTGATTGGAAATGAAGTTCATAAATTTGGTTAAGGTTAAAATATCATTGGTTGAACCATTGAGCCGAGCTAAATGGGACTCGCAAAAAGAGTTTTATAATAGTACTTTTTTAACTGCCTATATTTCATCCGATTGCTGAGAAGGCATGGGAAATAAATGAATAAGGAAGAATCAGCACCAGAAACCGCACAAGATGTTATGCTTCATTAAAATGTACAATATATTTGGAAAATAACTAATGAAAAGCTACTGCATGGAAAAAGAGGAAGGAGGAAAGTTCTAAAAATGTACGCGCAATAGCGCGTATAGCTCCGCCATGGTCAGTATTAATTTATAATTTAGCAAACTTAAACTTTTTAATTTACTAAAGAGTCCTAAGGACACGATTTTTATGAAACATACAGAAGACTTCCTTAAGATCGTAGTGTGTCATGGATTTTTATTCTCTCAAGACTAATGTTATACTTGAAACGTCCACTTTGCCTTCAATATTGGTCGAGAAATATTAATCTTTATGCCATTTTAAAGGAAATTTTAATGTTTACAGGACTATGAAATAAAAATTTCAATAGGATTATTGATGGTTTAATTTACAAACAACAAAGTATTTCAAACTTTTTTTTCGAAGATGGGCGCTTTTTCAATAGTTTAATCTCAAAATTTGCTCATTAATCGTGATTTTTATTATCTGGTCCCCTAGATATTAGGATTTCCTTTTAAATGACATAAAATTTAATCTTTTTCGACCAATATTAAAGGCGTAACGGATGTTTCAAATTTAACATTAGTCTTGTGGAAATGGAAATCCAAGGTGGAGGGTATTGTACACTATAAACCGAGTGGTCAGTACATAAATTTAGGAAATTTTAACTTTAAAACAAGTTTATGACGAAAGATACAGTTCATCTATCGTATCATTTACATATCACGAGATTATAAACATTTTTAATTTACTTGTAAATGGCCATTGCGGTTTTAAAATAATGCAGCGGAGTTAATTGAAAAAGTTAAAAAGCTAATCGGCGGAAATCGAGTATTTTAATATAAGATAACTAACTTATATGCACAATGATTTATTACGGCAAGTTAAATTAAGCAAAACGTCCTTATGGTCCAAGGTTTTTTAATAATCACTAAGCAATGTTATAACAGTACTGCAATTCATAACAGTAACTATTTTTCTGTAATTTCAAAACAATAGTATAGCGTAAATAAAACCCCTGAGTATTCGCAATTAAGTAATTAATTATATGACTATTATATTACGTAATTATTAGCTGTAATATAATCCATTAAAGGGCTTGAACCTTATTGTAGTAAACAACCCTTGTAAAGCGATGATGCTCTTTACCACGTTTTTGTTTACCCTCTCTTGTTATCTTGGTTTCCCCGAAAGAGATAAATGTAAAATTGTTTCCCAGTAAAATAAGCTCTTTTTCAAGCGAGAAAAGTTCGCAATGGCTCTATTAAATTTACCCTTCCCTCTCTCTATTTTTTTGCTCTTTATTAAGCGTTAAACCTCGGTCTAGCTTGCGTTGTTTTTACAGTAAAATTAAACACGGGTTTATGTAATTTCTACTATTTAATAAACTGTGCTTGGTTCATTATTTATTCTTATAAAACCATTATATTTTTATACAACACAAAGAGTGGGTTCATTTTATACAAACTATCCCCCTTCTTTTTAAACTGTTTAATTCTTGCTGTAAACAATACTAAACATCATACATTACAAATTAAAGACCTAAGTAGCTTTTCAAAACGTAATGCTTCTAATTAAACATTGTTTTTTTTATTATCACAACACATTGCATATCTTATTATGAGCAAATATTTCTATCATATTATGAAAACATTGTAACCAATTTATTTCTGTACGTAGAAAGCATTTGCATGTTTCAGGAGCAGCTTTATTCGTTTTATGGCTCTGTATTAATTAATTTGTTTGTTATACTTTTATGGTGTTTTCACAATTTTTTGGGAAATTTAAATCGGGGATTAAAAGCCAACAGTTTTGTTTAAAACAATGTATTCAAACTTCACTTTCTACGAGAATGCGATACTGTAACCTTTTGAACACAACACATCACAAATTGATACAATCATTATTTCATTATGACTCTAACAACCAGGATACTAAAAGCAAAACTTTACAAAGGAAAACATTCACAAATTGAACGGTCAATTTTTAATTAGTACAATTATCTGAATTACAAATTTGTTACTTTTATCTCCGCTTAGTTTGCTGTGAAAATTATTAAGAAAAGAATTTTCAAAACCATTACAAGAAAAACACAAAGTAGTATGACACAAGATATATTTTCCGAGTAATAAAATCGCATAAGAAAGCTGCGACGGGACGCCCGCCATACATAATGGAGCAGCAGCAGCATATCTTGAATATATTTGGTCTTGCCTTGGCATACAAGATCATGTTGCTCTTATTTCACTGGACAGTGTGAAAATACAACCCTAGCTAGCCGAGAGGTTAGAATAAAGCATCTGTAATGTCAGGAGAAATTTCTAACATCGAAGAGATTAAGTTATTGAAAACTTTTTGGGCCCTAGATAATTCTGACCTTTAAGTGGTAAAAAATATGCCTCCTTTAATACTATGGTACTGGCGGAGAAAGTAAAAACTCGAACATCACGATGTATTAATTGTATAGAATACGGTATAAAGGTTTTACAGTACAGAGAGTAAAAATAAAAAACGTAGGACGACATTCAAAAATATGAAACAAACTCTCATCACAAATTAACTAAAAGAGCTTATTTAGAGATTTAATATATTGCTGTTGAAAATAACTCGTTCATTACATTTTTTATTGATATACCTGGTTTCCAAATGTTATTTAAAATTATTCATACGCTATGACATATCAATTTTCACTATACTTTATCTTGGACATACTATTCTGCACTATGGAATGTAAATACAGTATTACATTTTGTGATTATTGAAATGTTAATTACTGTAGTTATTCTACATTGTTGTGCTCTAGTTTTGTTGAAGACATCATTTAATAATTAGTTGTAAATACATAATTAGATTATGCAAAATCCAATTTTTTCATTCATTTGTATAATTGCTATTGATCAAATTATATCACTGCTGGTATAAAATTAACATATAAAAATTAAAAAAGAATACATTTCTTAGCAATGAAAACTTCAAAGTCTGTAAGGTTAAATTAAAGGAAAAATTAGCTCTCGAAAACCGCAATATCACTTTTTTACTCGCTGTCGCATGAAAAATATTCCGCGAAATACAATGCGAAATGTGAAATGTTTCTAAATCCGAACAACTTCTCGCTACATGTTTTACTAATACAATTTGTTTTCCGAGAATTCTTAACCGCTCTACGCCTTTGGGAGAATATGACTTTCAAACAACGATGTTAAATGATTCGTTTTGTACGCAATCTTTATATTGTAACCGTCTTATGAAGTGTCATAAAACCCCATTTTATAGGCTATAATAATTTGAATTATCCCCTCTAAACCTTTATGAAATACAATTGTGAATTAGCCTACTCTGGTTTTGTTGCGATATAAATTGGACAATTAATTTCAGTTGTTTATTTGGAAAATTATAAGAAAAACTAAAAATATTTCAAGGTATAAAGTTTTTGGTTCAAAATTCAAAGAGGTTTTCTTTACTATGGATAATAATTTGTAAATTAAATGGTACTATGAAGGTTTACAGTACTTTCAAAATAAATGTTTATGAACCGATAGTAAAATTCGACCAACTAAACTAAAATAGTCAGCCAGCCACTGGCACTTGTTTTCCTGGAAAGGTTTTAAAGTAGGTAAACTGACGATAACCAAAAATCATAAGTGAACAACCGAGCTGGCAATTCTAGCAAGCAAAACATATAATAACATCAAAGGTTTCAACAGTCGACAAAAATTCGATACCGCCACAAAGTTAAATAATCAAGCTGAAAAACTCGAAAGAAACTGTTCGTACAACGAACACTTGTAATCATTTAGACAACTCCGAAACTATACCAATTTAACTCTTTGGCCTTTTAAAAATTCTACAATGACTTTCTCGGTTTAGTTACATTGAATAAAACATTTATATTTTTTCAACAACATATTGAGATATTAATTAGCCTAACAATTTCATTTGGGAAACACACCAATATTTATACGTACCCACTAATTTAAATCATTAAAAGTGTTTGAAGGATTTACTTTTAAGGGGGAAAGGGCGTTGTGGCGGACAGTTTGTAAAAATAAAATTCTGCACTGGCAAGCGCATCATAATAATATAATATCTGCCTTTATATTAAATTAAGCTTTAAACTTCAAGCTTTAAGCTTCAAACTTAACGTTAACAGAATGAATAAAGAGTAATTTAAATAAAGAAGATAATAAATTACGAGTGTTTAAACGTCTCAAAACATTTATTTGTTAACGTTAACATCTTTGTTTTCTCGGGGATATATACTTCAACTGTTTGATTAAGAAACAAAACAAACTTTGTTAACACATTTTAAAATATGTTTGATCCGCAATAAATTCGTGAAAATCCATTTGCAATAAATTAATTTCGAGGGAACATTCAATTAAGATTTTGTACCTAAGTTACTGTTGAGAAATATAACACTACGTTAAATACTGTATTGATATTACGTAAACCCAGATATTACACTGTGTTACAAATTGTTACATAATATATCAAGCTCAATGAATAATATAGCCTACACAAACGATTGTCAAGATTTAAAAAAAATTCCATTCGCCAAAAAAATAGGTACTGTAGTTGCAATAAGTGTAGTCACATTTTGTATTACAACAGATAATAAGGGAAGCCTACCAACTAGGTTCTATTTGCATGACGAGAGAAAAAACAAAGCCATAAATCTTGAAATAAGTAATAAACTTTCTGAGGTATTACTTTCCGTATTTCAGTTTGCATTGCTGCATGCTTTGTTGTTTGAATACCTACAAAGAACGACACAGGTTTTAAACTGGAGAAAGTAAGTTCTCTTATATTATTTCAAAGGATCTGCTGCAGTAAATGTAAACTTCACGAGGAGAAAACAAAATTTTTACAAAGTATAAAAATTTAAATTATTACACATTATGAAAATACATGAAAATTCATCAACTGTGTTTATTAGTTAGGCGAAACAACGATTATTATTACACTTACTTTAATTATACTGTAATCTAATACGGTACCCTTTAATCTAATGTCGTTAGTATATAATCATTACAGTGGTCAAAATAAACCAAAATTTTCAAAGTAATAGTATAAAATACATAAAAATTTCACAAAAAACT
Organism: Neoaliturus tenellus; assembly: GCA_030545055.2. Taxonomy (NCBI): domain Eukaryota; kingdom Metazoa; phylum Arthropoda; class Insecta; order Hemiptera; family Cicadellidae; genus Neoaliturus; species Neoaliturus tenellus. The sequence goes on from CM061537.1 coordinate 35,162,122, forward strand.
ACGCAAATCAATAATTTTCTGGACCTGTTGGCGATATCACGGTAATAAAATTAAACGGGTCACTGAATTTGGGGCGATCTGTCACTTTAAACAAACATTCATCAATAAATTGTTTTATAATTATCAGTTAATGAAGATGTTAGGTACAAACTATGCCGTCAAGAGACAATAAGTTTGAGTGACAGGAGATTCGATATTAAACAAATTGTATAAACAAGTTAACTGAAATGTTTATTGGATACGGGCCCGATGTAGGAGAGGCAGATACATCGATCCACCCCCCCACTTCAAACATTTACAAATTACCACTTTTCCCGCGCTACCGGGAAAATTATCAGCTGGTAGTTATTCTTACTCGCTTAAACACTCTAGAGGTACTCTAATTTATCAAAAGAACTATAGAATTACCTTTGATTAGTCCAAAACAAGAGGAGAACCAATAACACCAGACACAAGCACTGAGAGGACCTCACTTACTGGGCCCTCCTCCAAGATGGCGGTATGTCATCCAGTCCGGCCGACAACGACGACACCGCTGCCATCTGGCAGCGAACAGCGGAACTACGTCGGCCGCCGCCGTACTGGGTAAACATAGACCGATGTGTACTCACATGCTCATCCAGAGTCATAGGCGTCATTTCAGCATTCTGATTGGGGGGGCAAGATTTTCTTAATGTCATAGGTACCCCCCCCCCCTTCCTACAAATAGGCCAAACATATTAAATTTCCCTAAAAACTGTCAATAAAAACTAATTAAGTTTGCGACACTAAGCTGTCCATAAACTGTGAACTTTTAATATTATCTCATAAACCCATGAAAACAAACCCTATGTAAAATTTTACATGTTTCTATATGTACTCGTAGAAAGTCATTATTTTCCGGGAACTGCAAGTGGTTACTGTAATGAAAAACACCTTAAGAAATTCAATGGATTTAATTGATTAATAGATGCCATCGTTGGAATAAAAATACAAAAAAACATTGTTTTTATAACTATTTAGTTATTTTTATTGTATATTATACATTTACAAATCAAAGATTTTACAGTCGGATATGTAGACTAAAACTCCATAGGCCTACATAATGGTAAAACAGATTGTTATATCTTTATCAAATATTATTTTTTGACAAAGCACCTTTGCAGTCTGCCGTATAATGCACAAAAATTTCATTTAACTATTGTTGGTGAGTACAGTCACGGTATACATTGCCCATTACATTACCTAAATTGCTATTGAGGACAAGAAAGGTAAAAATAACTAATCAAAAAAAGATAAGTAATTATTTACAAAAACATCTATACATATTTAATACGTGATATGGGTTTTTGTACAAGAACTCCTCCCACAGTTTTCAACAGGTTTTAATGATTTTAGTGCCATTGGATAGAGCTCAGCGTGAAGTTGTTTCTAAAGTAAATTGGTAAATTATCCATTTAAAAAGAGAGGACCTACAAGTCCTTGAAGTTCTTAAATTTCCCATTTGATTACCCATCTTGATTTTCAAGTAAACAGCTGTAAAGTGTAAACATCGGACATCAGCGAAAGTACTATTTCTACGTTTTCACACCAAAGAGGTTATGTTTAACCTATAGGCAAGGCTCCGCTCTACCTGAGCCCGAACGACGTTATCGAATGCCGCCTCGCGGCCGAAGCGCTAGGTGAATTTGATGGCTGCAGAGGTTTACGGGAATCGGGAATCGTGTTTTATAACTATATTTGCCACTATAGGTACCGTATTAAGCTATGCAAATGACCAAGGTATCTTGGTAACGATGGCAAAGTGTATGTAGGCCTACAAAAAATGTTAACCAAGAGTTGTTATAGAAAATGTAAATTTCTCTGTTGTAGGAAATGAAATGTTTTATCAGTATACTAACTAAAATGCTCGATTTCGGGCAACATGTAGCTTACACTAGTTATTTCATTAATTCACTGTATTTCTTGGTAAAGCACAAGGACATGTTAGTTCAGTTAACTGACCATGCCAAATTAAGCCGTCTATATCGCCGCGAATCAAAGTAATTTATTACTTTTGTAATGTCGATTTCTACATATCTTCCTATTTGCCAAAAGCCCCAGAGAACACAACCTTTCTTGACCGATGGTGTTTCTACAATACATTAAAAAATTTAAAACTTCATGACACACAGATATACATACAATCAATGCAAATGTCTCATTCCCTTGACGTTGTTGTTGTCCAGCTTCCAGACCCACTACCGCTAAGCTGCGCTACCTGACACATTTTCGCTCTTTCTGTAGCGGAAACTCTAATGAACTATGGTTATGATGATTAACAAATCAACAGACGTGAGATGGGACTTCGTGCCAAAGATGATTGCAGAATGAGCCAATTTAAGAGTTTTACATAAATAATTGAAAATAGACATTTTGTTAAAGTTAAAATATTTCACCACATAACCTAACATTTAAATTTCCCAATTTTTTTTTAAATCACCGAAATTATTGGGGGGGCAACCGCCCCCCCTTGCCCCCCCCAAATGACGCCTATGTCCAGAGTAAATGTTATACTGTAGTTACAAATGTATTAGACATGCAGGAGTATATAGTATATTATTTTAGACTCCGCCTCCATACTCCCTAGTTGGTTCCCCCTAATTCATTACAGTGCCATGTCTTTTAAACAAAGCACACAAAAAATAATAATAATACAAATTTATATTAAGGCTAAGCGGGTAGACTACTCTAAAGTGTTTAAAGTTTAAAATTGTGGTTTGTTACAAAATAATATGTTACTTAAAGGACACAATCTCTTCCATATTACCACCCGTTTGTAAGTTAAAGCCCAGAGTAGGAAAACAAAAATAAAAAGAATAAGTATTTCAAACACGAAAACAATTACAAATTCAATTTAAAATTAAATTAACAAATCTTTATAATGGGGCTGACGCCTCTTCCAGAAGAGTTGGGGGTTCAGAATTTTAAACAGTTCAGAGAAGTTTAAACCTTTCAAGTATTTCAGTAAAATTTAAATCGTTAATGTTTTTGGAAAAGTAAAATTTGAGTGTAAGGGAGGTCCACTGGACATAGATAAAAGGCCAAAACGGGAAAAGTGAGAGAGCACCTTTCATAGGCGTTAATATTTCAAACGACTTCTAGGAAAGAAGACAATGGATTTCGAATGGCGTTGGAGGCTTTGCAAGTACCCCCGTAAAATTCGAGTTTTGCATGTGAGTCTGAAGCTCTGTGAGGCGGAGCCCTAGCTGAACCCTGCAAAATCATTTCTTAGTGAGCACTTAAGACCATAAAGAAGCTTCCATACCATCTATATATTAATACGCAAGCATGTTTCATTTCCTCCTTTTTTTCTCAGCTCGTGTGCATCGTAGGATAAATCCGCACATACCGTTAGAAAGGTATAGTCCTGTAGATGAGCAGAATCACATTCTAATTCACATCGGATTCCAGGGCTACACCCCACAGGGTTTCAAGGTTCAAATGTTAATCTTATGGAGGAAGGAGAATTGAATGAATCATTAGACAGCTGTTGTAAAAACAACTGCTAGAAAAACAGAAAGAACAGATGTTTTAATTCTAAAATGTTTTTAAGGGGGCGGTCTACCCCTGGCGCGCACCCAAATGCAAGGGGTTTTTATAATCGTGTTATCTTCTGCCAAATGAAGCCTAGAGCTATAAATAAGGTGTCATATTAAAGAAAAATAACGGTACTAATTTTCCTCTGTTACACTTTTGTAATTAGTTCATTAAAACCAATAGAAAATTTCAGTTAAAAATCTATAAAAACAGATGATTTTAGACAGTTATAGCTGAAATTAGAAATTTTATTTTAAAATTCTAAAAAGATAGCCGACTAGTTCCTTTTTTCTACTTTAAAAAAAAGTTAACAGGCAATTTCTATCTTAAGCGGTTAGTTTTAAAACATGATCCCCGTAAACCTCTGCATTTACAAAACTAAAAACAGATGATTTTAGACAGTTATTACTGAAATTAGAAATTTTATTTGAAAATTCTAAAAAGATAGCCGACTTGATAATTTTTTCTACTTTTAGAAAAAGTTAACAGCCAATCTCTATCTTAATTGGTTAATTTTAAAACACGATCCCCGTAAACCTCTGCAGCCATCAAACTCGCCTAGCGCTACGGCCGCGAGGCGGCATTCGGCATTGTTGTTGTTTTGGCTGGGGTAGACCGCCCCCTTAAGCTTCTTGGGTCCAGATCAACTGAAATTTTGATCGAATTTCGATCAGGAGACGATTTCTAGTATTTCATTATTGAATGTTGTTCATCCCTGCTAAAAATATTTCAGTTTAAAACTGCTCAAACAATTAGTATTAGTTCAATAAACGTTCCAGAGTAGTAAAACAAATAATAATTTGACCAGATTTTTTATCGAGATGTGTAAGTTTAACTATTAGACTATAGTAAAAAAGAAAATGTATTAACAGGAGGTTCTTCTCTGTGACGCGAGTGAGTTTAGAAATAAAAAACAGTTTGAAGTAATAAATAAAATACATGACGATGAAAATAAAACACATTATTTATGCCAGACCATTGTTTGTTTTACAAACTAATGTTTCATACTTTAATTTTGATGTTGACTTCACGTATAGACCTAACTTACGGTGTAACGGTAATAAAACTATTTAAACTTAAATGTATCTCAGAGAGGAAACTATTTTTCTTCTTCAGTACTTCAAGTACCAGCAAACCAAGCCTAATTCTTTGATTGAGAACTCCACGGCAACACCCGCCTGAAGAAGGCCTTCAGTTTGTCGAGGAACCCCGGTCTGGGCTAGGGAGCCTGAGGGGTAGTGTCACCATCATGGCCTGGACGGGGTATCGTCACCATCTCTGTGAACGCCTCGATCAAGTCTTCTTGTTCTGCTGACATAGGAAACCATCTAATTAAAAATACGTATTATATTCTTTCAATATTTGAGCCAATACCAATAACATGTTAATCAAATAGATTTTACACAATACCTAGTTTAATATACCTACTAAGAGTCCGGGTTGACCTCTTTGTAGGAAAAGCTCAATATTTTGAGAAAAACGCCTAAAATTAGGGTTAATGGAACAGATTTTTTTGGCTAACGGCTTTTCCATAATGCACCAGAAGATTAATATATGTACCAAATTTGTCTATATTTAGTAAAAATAATGTGAGCGCTATAGTCAAACATATAAAACTATACGTACAAAATATTAAGCGACATTTAATGCTTACTCTATGAAATACAACCAATGATAGGGAATGCCAATTTACATAATGCAAGTTATACAGAATATAGTAAGTATTATTCTTCATTAAATTATCATCGTCATGGCACTACTGCCATCCTGATACATGGATGGCTTTTAAGATAGAGAGCTAAAAAATGTGTGGGACAAAAAATTGTCTACAAATTTTACCAACATGATGTACTGAATGCTATAAGTTAACCCTGAGGCGAACGGTTGAGAGTAGTGGATCTAATGTAGTTTTTAATAAGCACTGTGTACGACATGGAGGAATGAATTGACATCGAGCACTTGATAAGTTTGGTCAACCAGAGGCCAGTGTTGTGGGAGAAATCCTTAAAAGAACACCATAACCGTGTTTTGTAACGGAAGCACGGGGAGATGTGTTTTTATTATAACACAACCCGGAAGCATAATTGTTTTCATATATAGCCAGTTTTTTAAAACCTGATCCTTCTAGGGAGAGATGGTGGCGGGGGTTCGTTTATCCTCGCTAATGTCCAATTGGCTGGAGCCCTTTGTTTTTATTTATTTTTTTTTTTTATTTCACTGCTTTATACCAGTCGGTAATTTTACATCACAGCATATTGTGTATCAGTTTTACAATATTATTAGAGAAGTTGTTTTTTAATCAGTTTACTTTAGAACTGTTACTTTTAACAAGGCATAGGTTTGGCTTAAAAATATAACAGCTGACTAGGGGTTACTGAAAGACATTATAACTTATTTAAAGAGTTATTTAAGGAAATAAAATACCTATATCCTACAGCATTTGTTGGTCGAAATCGAGCAATTTATTTTAATACATTACGAAAATTACATATAGTACTAAATCAAAGACATCCCACCAATCCAATATTGTAGGTAAGACATTTATTTTCATCCTTCGACAGTTTTGTTTAACGTAAAATGCTCAGAGACTAGAGTTTTTGCAACATACGGTAAATCTTACGGTAAAAGCTAAACGCTATTTTTAAGTTGGCAAATTTTCGTATATTACGTTACACAGGATATTTCAACTGTATTATTATGGTTACTTAATGGTTACTATTGACCACTTTTCAACGAACTTTCGTAGCTTTAAGCATCAAAAGTACCTAAATCCACCATTAATTAAATAGCGTTTAGCGTTTGCCGTATTACCGTGTGTGCAAAAACTCTGGAATGGTTGTGAATTTTTTCATGTTATTCTTAGGTATTGAAAACAAAAACTAACTTTCTACCGTTACCATCTTCTAAACCGTTAGGAATATCAAATTTATAAATTTTTCTAAAAATTAAATTATAAAAAAGATATAAAAATGGGGATTTGTATTTAAAATTTGAATAATTTTGGCCTGGAAATCGCCGGATTCGGCCGCTTGGATATGAAAGGGCCTTCTGGTCGCCGCCGCACGTCCGCGGTCCGGTGCGGCGCCGGACCGCTCTGATCTGAAAGAAGCCTAAAACGGTCCTGCTCCTTTTGTTTCACCATTACTTTCATTGGTTAAAATTGGGGTGCTGATTACTTGAGTGATTACCGATTTACGGAGTACTGAGTAAGTTATCATGGATTTTTCAACATAGTATCTACGAGAACACGAAAATCCAATGTTCAGTAATTTTTAATATAAAGCCTAAACTGCCCGAATTAGCTCCTTTTAGTAGGCCTATCATTCTATAATATTTGAAAATTATTTTACTTTTACACACCGAGTTCGTTCACCATAAGACTTTTACAACAGTTTGAACTAACTTCAAAGCATTTACAACTATCAACCGGAAAACCGGATACTCACTGATGCCAGGTTTTCCTGTCCCTTCCGGGTAGATCATCAGACCGTCATAGCTCTCGACTCCATCCCCCACGAGGTTACCCTTGACGCTCGTCTTCACGACCCCCTTGTCCGGGTCGTACCTCAACGTCACCGAATACCTGGTGCCATCCGCGTTCTGCCCGTGCTTGGTGAACGAATCGTCCACATTCTCTACGTAAGCGGGGAGAGTTCCAGCAGCAAAAACGGGGGCTACCTGGAGAACAGATGGGGAGTAGAAACATATTTGATCTTAAAAGTAAATATCGTCTACGTCCTAACCATTGATGTCACGTGATACAAAGTTGTTTGTAGTCTGTGTAATAGACTAGACCTGAATCGAGGAAAAGGCTTGATGGAGTAAAAATCGTGCAACATAAAACAACCTCTTAAGCAAATAATGAATCAAAAAAATAATTGACAGGTGGCAATAAAACCAGAAAAATATACAAAATTCTTCACTTGTATAACCTCGAACGTCCACGTCAAGTTTCAACCCCGTAGCCTCTATAGTAATTTTGAAGTCTAGTGAGGCGGAGCCCAAAGGGGCTTCAAAACCCATAGTTTGTAAAACCGTTTCTTATTGAATACTTGAGCAAAGAGAAACGTCCTTGCCAAATTTCAACAACGTATAGAATTAATATAGAGTAATTCTAAAGTCCTGTGGGGTGGAATCCTAACAGACCTAAAAAAAACTATTTTTGCAAAACCGTTTCTTAGTGAATACTTATGAGCAAAGAGGAAAGTCCATGGTAAATTTCAACAACGTTTGAGTAATTCTGAAGTCCAGTGAGCCCCTAAGGACTTCAAAAACTACATTTGCATAACTTTTTCTTAGTGAGTGCATGTGAGTAAAAAGAAACGTCCACATCAAATTTCAACCCCGTATAGGCCCTAGCGTAATTTTGACGTCCATATGAGTACATATGAGTGAAGTGGAACGTCTACGTATAGTTTCAACCCCGTAAGCTCTATGGTTTTTTAAGTCTTGTGGGGCGGAGCCCTAGAGGATAAAAAAATAAATATTTGTAAAACCGTTTCTTAGTGACATACAAAAATGTTGCTTCCATAAAAATAACATGGTAACTTTGTGGACGTCTAGGGCGTATCCCTTTGTGAATATTAATATGAAAATAGTCAGACTTTCCTATTTTAAGCTTAAAGAGTGAGTATAAAAAATTTCAGCACTCTAGCTAGTCGGGTAGTTGGAGAATTAGTGATGAATGAGTCAGGGAGTAAGTGAGTGAGGGCTTTGCCTTTTATATATTTATTTAGATTATTCATAATGTCCAATGGGCTACAGAGTAAAAGCTGTTCGGTCCTGAGATAAGTTGGTAGCTTTTTAAGGGATCGATTTCGGACCCGGTTGCCATTTGTCATTGGGCTATTAATTAATTATGCTTTCTAACAACTGGTAGATAGTAACAAGACTAGGGCTTGGACCGTTCCTTGTCAAAACATTAAAAATGCCACTGGCATAGATACACAAAAAGAAAAGAAGCGTCAGCAACTGATTTGACAATCAGGCCCATTACTAATCATCTTATAATTTTTTTGGAATTTCTCAATCTTTTTGATGTTTTGAAAAAAGGAAATCATTGTTCAGGTAGTTTAGTAATATACGTGTTTCAATAAAGCTGATAATTAAGTGATTTTGCTATAAAAATAACAACCAAAAAATACTTTTTAAAGATTTATAAATGACCACGGAGCTGTATTGTCTGTTTTGTTATATTTGTTATATTGACAAAATAATTAATACTTTAATGCAACTTCACTATCCAGACTGGATGTAGAAAGGCATGTTATTGGAGAGTACAGAGAGTACAAAGGTTTTTATATATGATCTTTACAAATAACAAATTCTCACCATAATGTAAGGAGTAGGTATACTTACCAATAAAATAATTATACAAAATCGACCCATCCCAATATGAATGACCATGTCGAGGAGAAATCGTCGAGAAAGAAATCTGGCAATAGCTTCATAACCGGAAGTTGGGTGATCATAACATAGGCTATTAAGTTACTTGTCAAACACCTGTTTAATTAACATAGTCATCTGGCCGGGCCAGCCACATGGACATTTTGACAGAATGGCTTCTCAATTTTTCTACGATTCTTGTAATTTAGAAACCTGAGTAATATTACTAGAAGCCTGAAAATATTACCATTACTCTGAAAATCATACAAACATGAACAATAAAACTTATTAGCTGATATACAGACAGTTCAAAATGTGGATAAACATTAATTTACATTAGGTACTTAATAAATTAAAATGAATTTTGGAGTAAAATTTTTATATCTCTTAGTTTTTTAGCGAATTTCCCTGTAGGGAATACGCTATTACGGTAGTAGTCACGGTAAGACCTAAGCCCGGGACCATGATACTTATTCGTTTTGAGGTCCCTAGAAGCCAAAAACACCGTTCGTTCAAATTGATATATATGAGTAGATAGTACTATGGGGTTCCTAGGACACTTTTGGAGACAATAAAAAATCAAACAAATTTCACAGTTTTTTAATACAATTATGCAATATTTTTGCCACTTTTTGGCCAATTTTCAGCTTTTGTCAAATTGTCATAAAAAATATGCAAATTTAATGACATTTTTTACAAATATGCCTAAATTTTCATAAAATTTTCTACTAAATAAAATTTTAGTAGAGTATAATGTGATTAATATAGCTGAAATAAATTAAACTATATTCATAAAAATCAGATATTAAAATTTTCTTGTTTTAAAAAACAAAATGAATGGATATGATGGTGTATTTTGTGTAATGTTGTTAGTGTGCGTGTTTTCAGAATAGGCGCCTTAGTTACTCGTCACTACCACCTAGAATTTTTATTTAATTTGAATTTATGAATTATTTAATTTGAACCCATCACTGCCACAGTCCAGGTTTTTATGTCCCCAGGGGCATCAATTCAGGTTCTATTTTTACTTAGATTTTTTGAACCCATCACTGCCACAGTCCAGGTTTTTATGTCCCCAGGGGCATCAATTCAGGTTCTATTTTTACTTTTGATTTTTTTGCACTAGGTGGAGGAGAGTATATTATTTGAATTTTTAGTGTGCAGTGTTGTAAGTGTAATGTTGTATTAATGGGATGGACAATAGGCGATTGAATGATTAATGGAAAGGGATTGGTGATTATGAGGAATGAAATGGATGAGGCAAAGGGTGCACCCACCATAGTATCTTGTCACTCAGCTTGTTTCACAGTCATTATCCTATGGCCACTCGGATAAAGACCTTCCACCAACCACTGGACTTCAACTATGTCCTCAATAAATAATGCCTGAAGTTTCGAGATTTGAACTCGGAACCTCAGGCATATGAGACTTGAACGTTAGCATTGAGCTAACCAGACTTCCATTGAGTAATAGAACAATTGAACTGCATGAATCACTTGAGCGCAAGTGTTTACCATCTGTTGTAAAGCCAACTGTGCAACTATTGCCTTTAACAGTGATAAGTGTGTCAACCAATTTATTAAACAAAACTCATTATTTGATAAATAAAATCATAGTTTATATAAATAAGTTTATTTTATTAAATTTACATAATAATTACTGTAATTAGTTTTTGACCTAAGACCATAATAATATTAAATTTTGAAAAACAAATATGGACTCATTATTGTTAAATTAAAAATCAATATTTGACTTTTCATAAGTCAATTTAAGTTTTCTAAAGTATTTTTTCAATAAAATTGTTTTAAATCAAGTAAATTTTAATATCTGATTTTTATTTTATTTCAGTTATATCATTTTTTATTATATTATATTCAAGTAATTTTTCAGATACAATAATAATATAACAATTTGTTTTACTAGTAGCTATTATATCATAATCAATATCTGCATTAATAATAATATCATTTTTTGAACTTGAAATATTTGTTGGATTTTTTGTAGTATCAATTATATAAATTGGTCTATTTTCTAGAAATTCTGTTGGATTATAATACATTTTACTACTATTATAATAAACTTTTTTATAATCTTGATAAATTTCATACATAATTCTAAATTTTTCATTGTTTATATCAAAATTTTCCAATTCATCAGGGTAATAATGACCATTTAGTTTTACTCTTATATTTTTTACATACATACTATCAAATTTAGAAGTATCAAATAACTGATCATTTGTTCTTGATTTTTGAAATCCAATTATAATAAATTTTGGATTATAAATATTTCTATAGATATTTGTTATATCAAAACTTAAATTCTTTCCTGTAATATTTTTTTGTTCAATGCATTGCCAATGATTAAAATGAAAATTTACTTTTTCAAATTTGCTTAGTTCATTAATTAATTGAATTTTACTTGTTGTTTTGTATTCAATTATAGGAACTCTAATAAAAAATTCATCAATTGTTATTTTACCTTCAGTTGGTAATGTAGCATTATCATAAGATCCATCAGCCTTTTTAGTTTTCCATCTAAAAATTGCATCATTATCTTCTGATCTAATAAATGTTATATTAAAACCTCCTTTGTATATTGGAATATTTACATTTTCAAAAAATCCTAATCCAAAATGAGATAAATTACCAATTGCTTCAAATTTATTTTTTAAATTTGATTCAAAACCATTATTTATTTGATTTATTTCTGATTTTGAATAAGTTATAGTACCTTTAATTGTACTTAATAGACCAGGATATTCAATTTCATCAATCAATTTATTATGTTTTCTAACTTCAATTTTTGAAAATAAAAATGGAACAAAATTATCAATTAATTTTATATTAGCACCATTATCATATGCATTTCCATCAGATTTAGTCAATTTACCAGATATATAAAATTGAAATTTAGAAGTACAAAATCCATCTCCAAAATCTATATTAAATTCAGTTTTTTATTAGGTTCATTTAAATGTAATTTAGATAATGGATAGAAATTTTTGTATTCAGCTCTTTCAATATCATTTATATATTTTTTGTAATCAGCCATTTATTAAGGATAAATTTTTTAAATCAAAAGCTTTTTTAAAACAAGTAAAATTTTTATAATTTAATTTTTATGATTTTATGATGTCAAATTTTATTTATGTATCAATTTTATTTTTACTTTTAAAATATTCAATTTCAGTAGCATGATCAAGTATAAATTTTGCTGATATTTTTTGATGTTCTAAAATTAATTCCCAATTTAATGTAAATGCATAATCATGAATGAAATATTCAGTTAAATCTTGATATTTACAAATCAAATCAATATAATCTTTTAGTTGATAATTTATGAATTCAGTAATAAAATCTATAGTTAAATTTTGATGTTGAGCAATTTTTTACCAATTTAATTTATTTTGAAACAATCTCATCATATTAATACTCAACTCATATTTTTCAGAAATATCATCCCGAATCATCTTTGTTTAGTTGATTTTTTTTCTGATAATGAATAAATCAAATGAACTGTATAGAGCCATTTATTAGGGAGAAAATTTTGTAAAACAACTTTTCTTTGAATTACAAATACAACATTTTGATTTAATTACATTTATATTTTTCAATTTTATTATCTGAATATCTTTAGAATTAGTTTTTTGTTTACATTTAAGACAATAAATCAACTCCATTTATATAAAATAAATTATTGTAATTTATCTATATCTCCTTTAATTAGTATTATTTCTGCATTTAATTCTTTTATTGATTTATTGACTCCATCAAATAGAAATTTTAGTTCTTTCTCTAATTTTTCTTCTAAATTTTCAACATGTTTTCCAATATTAATTAAAAATTCTAAAATTTTATTTAAATCTTTTTTAGTTTCTGAATAATCACTACCAATTTCAATAATTGAATCTAAAACTTCATCTAATTCTGATTTAACTATAACATCATATTTATTTATACTTGGTTTTACATTAACAATTCTTTTACCATTAATATTTATATAATTTTTTGATAAACCAATAGCATTTACTATATTTTCAGTCTTTTTTACATGACTTTTAAAACTTTTACTAAAATTATTAAAAAATGTATTTAATTTGGAATTTATATAGTCTTCTTTTATATTAATTGGATGTTTTTTCTGTCTTCCAAACAGATCAAATATATTTTGTGAATCCATATTTATTAAGGATTAGTTTATTTATTATGTTATCAAATTTTTTATTTTTATTTAATTCATTTAATATAAAAATACATAAATGACCACAAATTGGTGGATCATTATAATTTTGAATTTGATTATCATTATAAAATATATTATCTTTTCCGAAATATTTAACTAATTCTATTGGTGGTTTATTAACTATATTTCCATATGAATCAAAATAATATTTAATTTTATCTTTTTTATAATAACAAACCCAATGAGTTCCATTTCCATCAAATGAATCTAAATTTATAATTCCACATTCAAATTTATTAACTTTATTAGGTAATATATCTCTCATAAATACACCTCTAAAACATTTTATATTTTTACACAATTTTTCTAATTCACCTAATGTTAGTGGTTCAAAATTTTTTTATAATTTTGTTTCATATATTTTAATGTTTTTTTATCTAAACCAGATCCTTCTACATTTTTTAATTCATGATCTAACCAATCAACAAAATTTCTAAATTTAGGAATTATAGATTCTTTTACTACTTTTGCTCCCTTTCTAACATTTGGTGTATAATTTTTAACTATAGGTATATTATCAGCAAAATCTAAAATTTCTTTTAGTAATCCACCATTTTTTATTTCTTTTAATTGATTATATGAAAATTCAAATCTTAATCCTTTATTTAATTTTTTATGTTTATTTAGTTTATTAATTTGTCTTTTAGATAATAATATTATATCTTTTCCATTTTCATTAAATTGATCAATATTAAATTGAATTATAACTGATCTTTTATTTTTAAATGCTAATTTTATTTTTGATTTTTGATTATCTGTCAAGTTTATATTTATTTTTTCCATTTATTAAGAAAAAAATTTATAGTTTTTTATAATATAGATTAACATAATTAATGAAAAATTTTTATTAAAATTTTAATCCTACTTCTAAACCCATACCAAATTTTCTTTTCATCCACATAGCACCTGATGTTGGTAATGCAATTAATCTTTCGCCAATTCCATGATCATTTGATGTTACTATATCCCATGCTTTATCTTGTAAAATTTTATCAGCTATTTCATTTCTAGATTTTGTATCTTTATGATCTCTATAAAATAAATCATGTTCTTTAGCAGCTTTATTTAAATCATTGATTCCAGGATCACTTCTTTTTATTCTTTTATTTAATTTAGTTCCAGGCCCTAGATATTGATAACCATGTACATGTAATTCAAAAGGTAAATTATTTATAACATCATTTAAAATACCTGATCCATCTTTTAATAATGGTGATGAAATATTTGCCAAAATCCTTTTTAAATACTTAATTCCTTCAGGTTTTTCAATTAATTCATCTAATTTATTTGATATAAATTCTTTAATTGCTCTCTTTTCATTTAAAAAATTATTATTACCAGCTTTTTCTTGTGCATATATATAATTAATAATATTATCTAATTTATTTAAATCATCTATAAATCTATATTCAATTTTATTTTCTGTATATTTTCTGATTCCTGAACCTTCAATTTCACCTTTTAATTCCCAAATATGTTTAATTAAATTAATATATTTATCACCTTTACTAGATTTTGGTTTCTTACTATTTGGATCACTATTTTTATAAATTGAATTAGTTTCCCATAAAATCTTTGAATAATTATTTAAATCATCTTGTGTATATAAATTATTATCTGGTTTCTTTTCATAAGTTAACAATCTCCATAATCCATGTGTTCCATTATATTTTTTATCATCAATTATCAAATCATCATTATCAATTACAGTTATTTTATCACCAATCATAAATGATTTTTTATGTTTATTCCAATATAAACCAAATTTATCATCTTTTGTTCTTGGTAAATATTTTTGTGCTAATGGACCAATAATTTTATCTAATGTTTGAGGTGAAATTAAATTTGGGTCAATAAATGTCGATTCTTCTTGAATTATTGGTTGTCTAATTGGTCTAAATGGAGTACTTTAAGGTAAATTTAATTCTTCAGTTTCTGGTATTGATATATTAGCAAAATTATTAACAACAGGTACCAATTCCATTAGGTTTTTATTTTCATTTAAGACTTCACCAATTTTATTTTCAACTTTACCAATTGCTGATGTTATAGGTTCATATGCTTTTTGTTTAATTTTTTCATAATTATCTTCAATTTTAATTTGATTTTTTAATTCTTTTATTAATTTTTTTTCAATATCATCTAATTTTTTAGCTTCATTAACAGATATTTTATCCATTTATTACAAAGAAAAATTTATGTTCAACACAAATCATGTTAACACAAACATAAATCATATTAACACAAACACAAATCATGTTAACACAAAAACAAATCATATTAACATAAATATAAATCATATTAACACAAATATAAATCACGTTAAACACAATTCATTTTACTTTATTTCTGTAATTTTCATTAAATATATAAATACTAATGAAATAAATAATACTAATAAAATAAATATTCTATCAATTATTGACTCAAATATACAACAAGCCATTATCATTATTTAATATCAGAAAAATTTTTCATATATTTTCCATCATTTGATTTTTTTAATAAAATAATAGTTAAAAATCCATAATCTTCTTTCCAACAATCATTACAAATAGTTTTAAATTTATCAAATTTCATATCTGATCCAACAAAATTATTATATATTTTTTCATATAATGTTCATTTTGTTTAAATATGCATAACATATTTAAATTATTTCTAATTAATTGCATATCAACTTTTGAATAACATTGTGATAAATAAATACATGATATATTTTTATGTCTACCCATTATAAAATATTCTTTAATTTTATCTTGTTTTTCTAAAATACAATCATCAAAAACTACTAATGAATTTGGTTTACATTTATTTAGTGGAATCATATCATTAAATGAAAAATATGAAATTTGTTTATTAATATTTGATTCTATATTTTTAAATCTTTTTTGTAATAATTTATAAGATGGTTGTTCTAATGATTTACTAAAAATATATAAATTTGAATATGGAATTAATCTTTTGTAAATAAAATTTAATAATAATGTAGTTTTACCAGATCCACTTGTTCCTATAATTAATAATCTAATAGGTTGATCATTTTTATTATTTTTATCATATGATTCTAATTTTATATTATCTTTTTTTTCTAAAAATTTCTCCATTTAAATAAGATGAAATTATTTAAAATAATTAGTCATTCATCCAAACTAGAATTAAGATTAGAACATCCAATACATTTAGATGGAAAATATAGTATTGGTTTAAGTGGATTTTATTCAGATAATTTTATATCAAATATACCAAATGATTATAAAAACTGTTATGGATATTCTATTAAAGATGAAGATGATAAAATTATAGATCAATATTTTGATATAAATAAAGGAAATTATACAATTGAAGAAATAAAAAATATTTTTATAAATAGTTTAAAAGAATTTAAAAATAAATTCAATAAATTTGATGAAAATGATTTTATATTGAAAAATGATGGACCATATATTATAATAAAATCTCCAGTTAAAATTATAGTAACAACAATTATAATTGATTTATTAGGGTTAAATGATAAAATAATTGAACCAAATGTATTAACAAAAGGAATAAAACTACCAAAAATTAGACCTTTTGATGTTATTGAAATTCATTGTAATTTAGTTGAACCTAGTTTTGAAAATCATAAAGATCTTTCACATTTACATAAAGAATCAGAAATTCTATATTCATTTTATCCAAATGTTGAATATGGATAAAAAATTAGTGAAAACCCAAATGAAATTGATTATATTCCTTTAAAAATATAAATAAAATTCAAAATATTATAATATCCATTCAAGATAGTGATGGAAATCTAATAAATAATGAAAATATTAAAAGTATTGTATATTTAAGATTAAAACAAAATTTGTAATAATTTGTCTACATAAATAATAAAAACAACAATTGATTTAACTAACAATAATTTTATGTTTAATAATAAATTAATTGTATTTAATAAACAAAATAATCCTTGGTTTAAAGGAAAAGATATTTGTGATATTTTAAAATATAAAAATTCTAGAAAAGTTTTAATTGATAATCTAAAAGAAAAATATATAAAACTTAAAAAATATCAAGTGTAACCAACAGTTACACTTACATAATGATGATAAATTAATTTACATAAAAATTATAGGTGTCACAAATTATGACACCCTGGAAATTGATGTACAAACATGTTTTCAGACGCCCTAAAACAGGGCGTCAATAAAATAGATAATAAAACAATATTTATTAATGAATCTGGTTTATATTCATTAATTTTAAAATCAAAAAAAGGTAGATAAACAATAAGGATAGATGATGATAAATTAAAATTTATAGATATTTTTAGAGGGGACAATTTGTCCCCCCTATCATATAATGAAAAACATACAAAACTTATTAAAATTAGGTAGGACCCAAAATGGGTCCCATATAAATTATAATATTTATTTTAAAAATTTTTAAAGGAGGTAACCTTATTATACAATAAAAACTTAAGGGTAACAAAACATTACCCTCCTTAAACATTCAAAAAATATTTATAAAGGTAATAAATTATATACAAATTTGAGACCCGTCTTAGAGACGGGTCTTACTTATAATGATAATAAAGTAAAATTTATAGATATTTTTAGGTTAGATATTTAATAAATTATTGAATATATTTAAATTTATTAAAGAAAATATATTAAAATATAAAAAAATTAGGGGTAGCAATATGCTATTTCAAGAAAATATTTAAAAATATACATAAATTATAGTATAAATTCAATATCATATGGTTGTAAATTATTAATATAATTTTGATCATTTTCTTTAAAACTTTCTTTAACATAATTTTTTATTATATTTATAAATGGTTCTATTATATAATTAAACTTATAATGATATACAAAATAATTTTTATATTTAAAAAGATATATTAAAAATTTATTTGATATTTTAGTTTTAAATAAATATAATTTTATATCAAAATCATTATTTATTAATTCTTTTGGAACAATTAAAATTTCCATTTATTTATAATTATTTTTATATCCCCAAGGTAATGTATCAATTTTATTTTCACAAATAAATCTTTTGTCATCTTTATTACTTAAAGCTAATTTATTTATTGTAATTGTATATAGTTCATGTTTAAAACTTCTAATACAAGTCATCTCTCTATATTGTTCTTGATCATCAAATAAACATTTCTAAAATCGTCCATATGTAATGTTTTATCAACAACACTTTTCTTGATTCCTTTACATTTTACAGGATTTTTATTATTAAATTCATAACTATATAATTTTGATCTTAAACCACAATATTCTTCTAATATTTCACCATTTAACTCATCTTTAAATTTACCAATTATTTTTTTATTCTTTTCACTATAGCATTCATGTTCTTTCTTATAATCACTTGTATCAAATTCGTTAATATTTTCTTTAATAATTTTATATGGATCCTTTTTAAATTCTATAAAATAACTGTCTGTGTCCATATATAATAACCTTATATTTTGATCAAACTTCTTTAATTTTTCATAATAAAATTGATACATATGTAATTTTGATAAATCAAGCACTGAAAATCCTATATAGATTGGTTTATCAAACTTAACCTTTTCTTTTATCATATGTGAAGCAATACAGTCTTTATCAAATATACTAAATGTTTTAAAATTAGGTTATTTTGCTTGTTTTAATGAAAACTTTTTATCACCTAATTTAATGTCACATCTATTTCTAACATTTTCCATAGTTTTTCCAAAAACACCATTAGTTTTTAAATTGATTATTCATCAATTTAAAAAAGTCTTTTTCAAAATCTGATGTTGATTTGGATCTTAATTTGGTATTTAATTCAATATATTTTTTCATATAATCATCTTGATCAAATGCTATAACTCTATTAACTTTCTTTAGTTTTAATCCTTTTTGTAGATAATATTTTAAGTTTCTTGAATGAATAACATAATCTTTTTTATCAAACAATGTTGTGCAAAGCTTATTATTATAATGTTCAGGTGCTAATGGTAAATCTTTATGGTCATCATGTAATTCAATAGGATATTCTAAATCAACATATAATATATATCCATATTCAGCATTTTCATCTAATTCTAATATTGTTTCTTCCCATTCATTTAATGTATATGTATTAGGATTCATCCACGTTATATCTTTATAAGGTAATTTTTTACTTAAAGCCCATCCATATAGATTATTTGCATCTATATATAACATATAATTTTCAGGTTTTGTTTTATCATAATTTTTTTGTATATTTATTGTTTGCTTTACAATATCTAGTTATACATTGTGAAATACCACCTCTAATACCTTTTTCAATCATTAAATACATATTATAATCACTTATTACTTCTAGTTTAATTTTTGTTAATTTTAACATAGAATCTCAAGCTAATGATGGTGATGTTAGATAATGTGCTGGATCTAATTGATAATTTTTCAAACAAACAGATCTAAAATTTTCAAATATATCAGCTAATAAAAGAACATCTTGAATATTATATAAATCTGAATAGTTACCTAATGTTTTTACTTTTAGTTTATTCCAAACTTTTATATAATGTTTATAATCATCATCACTTATATTTTCATTAGTTAAACAACTATAAAATTTATCTTTTCCTAATATTTTATCATAGTTTAATTTTTCGACATTATCAATAAATTCATATGGAAATACACCTTTAGAAGTTAATATTTTTAAAGTTTCATATCATATTCAATTATATCATTTTCTTTTATAAATTTATTTATATGCTTAAATTCTTTAAGATTTTTAGCTAATTTTTCAATTGATGTAGCCATAAATCTAAATGTATCTACAAATGAGAATTTTATAAATTTTCTAGGTTTATCACCTTCAAATTCATAACCATAACCAGAATTCACTGAATAGTTTATATATTTTTCATCTGTATTAGCTAACAAATCAATTTTACCATATTTTTTAGCTAATTCTTTTATAAACAAATGTGTATCATAATTTGAACTATTATGACAGAATATAGGAATATTTTGAGGGAATTTTAGATTTAAATTACAATTTAAGTGTGCAGCACCCCTAAATTTTCCTGTTAAATGGCAATGACCTTTTTTCTTTCATCATCATCAAAACCACTATTTTCACAAATATGACAAATATTAGTTTTTTGATAATTAATTTCTTCTTCATTAGTTAAATTCATAGGCTTTTTATTTTTTGAATTATATTTTTTAGCTATATATTTTGAAATTTCATCTAAATATTCAAATAATTTATTTGGTACATTTATTAATTCTTCTTCATTTTTTGCTCTATAACAAATAGGTTTATACATTTTATTAGTTACTCTAGATACTAAATAGATTGTAAATCCATATGGTATATGTTTTTTAATTTTATTTGTATATGAGCAATTTGGATTATTTTTACAATTATCAATCTTTTCTAATATACTTTCAAAATCCATATAAATTACATATGGATGTTCAAACTTTTTGTAATAGTTTTTAAAACTTACTTTTTGACCAGGAAATGACATTATAGGTCTACAAGGTTCTAATGATTTACATATTTCTAAATGATTATTCAAGTCTTTATTTTTGTAGAAATGAGTCAAACATCTTCTACAAATATATTTTTTTGTTTTATGTTTTGATAATTGAGAATACACTAATTTATTTAAATCTGTTATTAATATATAATGACAATTATTACCAATTTTATAATATAATAAATCAATTTCTAATTTTACATTATAATGTTCAGATATTTTTAATGGCACTATTTTTTCATCTTCATCAATTCTATAAATATTTATTGACATTGATGGATAGTTATATTTAGAGTCAAACGATCTTTTTTCAAATAATTTAATATCTTTTAATGTTATTGGATAATCAAAACCTTTAAAAATATCATCATTTATATATTTTTGATATTGTTTAACTCTTTCAGCATGTTCGTTTGGTTTATCAATAGCACATCTAATTGCATAAATAAAACAATATTCATCTTTATTTTTAAAATTTACACAACATTTTTTATTCTTAATTTCATTTGGTAATTCTATATATGATCCAGCATTTAATGAATTATTTTTAGATAATTTTAGATTTAATTCAACACATCTTTTTAATGACCAACCAGAGCCTTTTGATGGTTGATTTAGTTGTTCTCTAACTATTAATTTCTTAAATTGATCATCAATAAAATCATCTATATTTAAAATATCTGAACTTTTTATACAAAAATACATATTACTATTTTGAATTTCACCATTTATTAATTTTCTTTCATATTCACATTCTAAAGCCATCTGTCCTTTAATATTTTTGAATTTTTGTTTTTCTATCAATTTTTTTATTTCATTTCTTTGAGTTTCTAAATAATCATTAATATCTAAATCATCATTTGAATTTGTTAAAATATAATCTTGAAAATATCCTTTTAATGATGAAGCTTCTTGAATATTTATTATATTTTCTTTTGGAATTGGTTTATTTTTAAAATAATCATTTAATAATCCAATCAATTCTCTCCTAGTTTTATTATCAGTTTTAATACTATTTTTAATTGCTAAATTTTGAATATATTTAAATGATCTATATTCTAAATTATTTGGATTTTCTTTAATTTTGTTTAATCTTTTAATTAGTTAATCTCTAGATAATTTTTCATAATTTCTGACAGATAATTTTTTTTGCAATTTCATTTAATTTTACTATATTAAATAATGACTAATTTGTAAGATCAAATGTTTCTTTAATATTTGTTAATTCATCTAAAGTTTTATTTTTATAATTATATATATTATTAGTTTTACACCAATGTTTTAATTCAAATATTTTATTATCATATTTTTGTTTATTTAGTAAATGTTTAGTTGAATTATAATGTCTATCATAATTTTTATATAATATATTTTTATTACAATAAGGACAATTAATATTTTTATTTGTTCGTTCCATTTATTAGAAATAATTTTTACTTAGAAATAAAACTCTTAAAAATATGAGAAGTTTTTCCACTTTTTTCTAGGTAATTTATAGTTTAAATTGTATTTTTTCAATCAATAGTCAACTTTTCACAAGTTAATTTAAATTTTCTAGAGTATTTTTTCAATAAAATCAATAGTTGTATTTTCACAAGTCAATTTAAGTTTTCTATAGTATTTTTCAATAAAATTTAAACTTTTTTAAAACAAGTAAAATTATTATTTTTATCATATTTTAAAATTTTCTAGTTTTGTTATATTTTTGTCATGAATTTTAGTTTCTAAATGTCTTAAATAATTATTAGTCCATTTAATATTTCTTCCACATTCACAAAATTGTGGTTTTAAAAACATTTCTCTAATACATTGTATACAAATTTCATTTTTTCTATCTTTACTATAATGATAATTATTAAAATTTGAAATATCTTTAATTTCTTTACATTTATGACATTGTTTTTCATTTAATTCAATAACTTTAATATTATCATATAACTTTTTATAATACAAATCCTTACATTCTTTACAATAATGATAAAACCCATCTTTAGTATTTTTATCTTTATAAAATTTAGATATATCTTTATATAATTTACACCTTAAACATTTCTTTTCCATTTATATAAAATAAAATTTACAAATTGGTTTTTTTCAATTCATATTCATAAAAATTTCCAATAATATCTTCATTATTTTGATCTTTTATACTATATGTAACTGGATTTGTATTATTAATTTTAGAAATTATAAATATTTCTCTAGACCAATTATTTTTATATTTATTAGAAAATGTTGATTTTTTATTTCCAATTCTAACTCTATCATTTATTTTAAATTTTGATTTGGTTATTATTTTTGGTGGTTTATATTTAAAAACAGTATCTAATAAATCCTTTTCATTATTTTTATTTACTTCAATTGGTTTCATTTTAATTGTTGAATGATATGAATTATTATATTCTTTAACAATTTTTGGTAAAATATTTATCCATCTATAATTTTTATTAATTTCAAATTGTATTTTCATTTTTTCATTTTGTGTTCTATTATACCTTTCTATTATACTTGATTTTTCTTCATTTTCTGTATGATACAATTTAATATCATATTTATTTAATATTTCTTTAAATTCTTTATTGATAAATTCTAATCCTTTATCTGTATGTAAAAGATTAGGTGATTTATGATTAATTTTAATTGCATCCTTAATTATTTCTTCAAATGCTCTAGAAACTTATTTTCCATCTTTTTTCTTTAATGGTTTTGACCAAACATATTTTGAGAAAGTATCTATCACATTTAACATATATTTATAACCATCATTTTCTTTTTCATAATTTTTCATTATAATTAAATCTGCTGCCCATAAATCATCAATACCTAATGTAATTATTTTTCTTTTTAGAAATTTCTTTCTGATTGGAGCATGAATTTCATTTGCTTCAATTATTTGTTCATTTTTAGTTAATTCTTTTTTAATTATAGGTTTAACTTCTTTTTTTAAAATTTTACTTTTATTTGTTTTACAAATTAAACATTTAGTAGCTATTCTATATAATCCATTTTTCATTTCAACAATTTGTGGATTAATATTTTTAGTTTTTTTCTTACACTTGTGGCAATGAATTGGTTCATTCATTTATATATAAAAAATATTTTATACATAAATGAATTGCAATTCATTTATGTATAAAATATTTTTTTAATAAATGGATATGTGTTATAGATGTCATAATCAAACTAATTTTACTATTATTGGAAATTGTGTAGGATGTAATATATGTAAAAGAATTATTTATGAAAAAAAGATTAAGAGAAAAAGTAATAAGAATAAACATCTTAAACATATTTTAAGAGAATTTAACCATTTTAAACCATGTAAAACACACCAATTAATTAATGAATTATATATTTTATGTATTTCCAATCATTTTGAAATAACACCTAAGAATATAAAATTATTTTTAAAACAAAGGAATTATACAAATTGGATATTTTACTATCAATTTTTAAACAAAATATACAATATTAATTTTGAATTGAATCATGAAGATAAAGAAAAAATTACACTAGTTTTTAATAAATATTTATGTTTTAAGAAAAGTAATATATCATATAAAAAATTATTACCAATGATTTTTAAATATTTAAATATGGATTTTTGTATGAAACCTAATTATGATGATAACTTTTTAACATATCTATCACAAATGAATTTGTAATATTTTTTCCCTATATAAATGGATCTGTTAGAAGAAATTAATAATATTGGAGAATTAAGATTTAAAGAATATAAACCATTAAAAAGTTTAAATTTAAATGAAAAATATAAAATTGAAAAATTTGAAAGAATTAAAGATAAATATGGATATACAATTATTGTTGAATTAGAAAAATGTAAAATACATTTACCAAAAAGATTTACTAATATAATTGATGATAAAACTATTAAAGAATTAAATAAAAAAGATTTAAATTTAATTGTCACGGCTTTTAAGACTTTTGATGATAAAGAAACTGCTTTAGTTAAATTTGAATAATTATTTTAGTATAATTTTATTGATAATAAATTTTAAATCATCTTGTAAAAAATTATAATTTTACTGGTTTTAAAAAACTTTTTATTCTGTAAACAATTTCATATAAATTCATGCATATTTATTAAAAATTTCATTAAATTTGCATATTTTTTATGACAATTTGACAAAAGCTTAAAATTGGCCAAAAAATGGCAAAAATATTGCATAATTGTATTAAAAAACTGTGAAATTTGTTTGATTTTTGATTGTCTCCAAAAGTGTCCTAGGAACCCCATAGTACTATCTACTTATATGTGTGTGTATATATATATATATATATATATATATATATATATATATATATATATGTGTGTGTGTCCGTGAACACGATAACTTTTGAACGGAACCTCCGATTTTGATGAAATTTGGTACAGGGGTGTAAACCAGCATCTACTAGATTGAGTTCGCGAACCAAAATGATCGGACCATGGGAACGGGGTTTTATGGGGTTTCAAAAGGGTAAAAAATGGGTTTTTGGCTTTTTTACTTTTATTTATAAAATTGAACAATTTTAACTTAAACCATTTTAAAGAGCTTAAAAAAACAAACAATCTAGTATTTTGAATTTTTTATCTAGCTTAAATGGTTATAGAGAAAATCCAAAAACTATATTTTTCATGTTATTGTTATGGGAAATCAAGAAAACCTTCTATCTTGCTTATTTATTGACATATCTTGATAAAATTTGGTAAGTACATTCATTCGGAAGATTTTAAGTTATATTTGCTTAGAAAACCCATATGACGGCAAACCTACGTACTCACTCCTATGGGGTTTATTGGGAAAATAAAAATAACACCATAACCTGATAAAATTTGGTATGTACATTCACTAAGTAGGGTTTAACTTATATTTACCAACAAAACCCATATGGCGGCAAACCTACATACTCTCATCCCCATGGATTTTATGGGAAAATAAAAAATATACCAAAATTCCATTGGAAATTCGCTGAGTACGCAGGTCTGCTGCGACGGGGTTTTTTTTTTGAAAAATATATTGCATTAAAAATTTTAAATAGAAATATGAATAAAAATAACGGCGGCGTTTCTTCAATAAATTAATGAGTCTGGGTAGTTACCAATGTTTTATTAATTGGCATTTTCTTTAATAAATTTTAATTTGTATTTGATTATAAAAAATTTACTTAAGCAACATTTAGAATTAATTTATCGAAATGAAAATAGTTGGACTTTTTATCAAGATTGAAAATTAATCGAATAGTCTATTCTAATATAAACTCGACATCTAAAATAAGAAAATCTATAGGGATCGCTTTCCACAAGTGAGTTTAAGTTAAGCTCAAGTTTAAACAAAAGTTGGACATATGTTAAGTATTTAACTCTGTTTATAATAAAAGTACTTGGGGTAAGCGGTGCTAGAAAGCAGAGGGGATTGCCCTCTGTCTAAAGTTAAAACCAGTTAAAGTTTTCTTTTAATAAAAATAAATAAATAAAATAAAACAAGTAAAAGTATTTAGTCAATTTCATATAGTTAATAATCCTTTATGTTAATTTCAAAGTTGCAACGTTTTTAGAACCATAGTGCTTTTAAACTGTATGCTATGCTATGCTTAGACTTTTTTATTAGACGAGGATTTGATAATGATGGAGCAAATTATCCGTTACTAGCCATCTCAACAAAGTGTCTAATTGAAGACTGGGCACAAGGTATTGCAAACATTACTTGCTGGTAATTAATAAATTGTAAATATTTCCTTTCGACAACCCTGTGAAAACAAATCTATGTTCATGGTCCAATCGGAAAACCGTTGAGTATTCAGGCGTTCTACCATAGAAAAACTAACCTGGTTAGTTTTTATATGGTTCTTCGTCAAGATTTTTTTTATCATTTTCTGGTTAATTTTTTTCCCACTCATCTTTAATTTTAATTAAATTCTAATTATTTTTGTAATCACTACTTTTAATGGGTGGTTTTGATACGTAAAAAAATAAATACGCCAATAAATAAAGGTGATATATTTACATGCCAGATTTTATTGTAATAAATCGAAAAGTGCTGGGTAGGATTTTGTAATGGGTGATCTGTCTCTAACGCACTTTTAATAAATAGAACTGGCTAAATAAATATGGCTATTAGAACATATTTATAAATATGGCTGGGTAGCTAAGTGGTTAAAGTCCGCCTGAGAATCTGAAAGTTGCGGGTACGATCCTGTGATAAGTTAGTGCTTTTTGATGGTTCGATAATGGACCCAGCTGTCTTTGGCCATTGGGCTATTAATTAATGATCCTGAAAAATGAAATAGCTGATATTTTTCAATAACAAAGCTAAACCTCATCTGATCCATCACAACCATCACACTCACTCTTCAGGCATAATCAACTTAAAATACGCACCATAGAGTGCGTCGGTGTTTCAAATAAAGTATATCTTTATTTCTAAGATAGAATATAGAATAATATTAATTTATTCATGATATTGCCTCCTGAATTGATTTCAGACGTATTTAAAAAATAAGGTTACAATATCTTGTGCCGTCGTCAATTCTTCGTTTAGTCGAGATGACTAAACGATTAATATAAACGAGATTAATATAAAATAGAATAAAGAATAAAAAGTCTCTTATGTATAGTAATAGTAGTGCATAAATTTTACCAACATTGGTGAACTTAAAGCAAGCAACGATCAGATAGGTTAACGCTGAGACGAATTATTGGTAGTGGAAACACTCAATTGAAGCCTCTTGGTTCAAGGATAAAATTATAGCCGTGATATTTGAGTATTTGTGTGCATTTAGCTTTCACCTCCCAACAAAGATTTTTCACATTTTCATGTGAGATTGGCTTCTCAAGATCAATGTGAACTCCAAAATCCAGCAATGCTTTCTAAAATCGGAAAACTTTATCCAACCTTGAGGAATCAGCATCCTTTCTAAAACCTGAAAGATTCTTCTTCTGCACCAAGTAGGTGTAAGTTAAGGAATTGGCTTCTTAAACTTTAGCCTTTTGATGATCTTAACGAAGCATTTCACAAAATTATCAACCGAGTAGGCCTACTCAGGCCCGGCGACAGGATTCTCGGGCCCCTGTGCAATTATGAAGTCCGGGCCCCTAGATTCAGGCAACCAACCTACTTACCTTGAAAATTCACTTCCCTTCAACACAACAAAACCACTTATTGGATATATGTTAACATTGCAAGCAATATTTTAAACAAAAATTTACTGTTCTGTTACCTAACTTACTTAGTTGTTATTAAATTATTTACTTTTCCTCCCAAATAAATATCCCAAAGTCATGATTTTATTATTTATTTTTTTTTTTTTTTTTTGCATTTTGCCACACCACATCGCTCACACTCATACTTCCCGACCACGTGACTATGATCACTCCACCATGTAGAGGAAAAAAGCATGCTTGCCTATTAATTAATATAAAGCGCGGAATTAAATTAATCTGGAAATCAAGATTCACAACTGAAAAGCCCGTTTTTATGAGGCCTTTTAAAATATAGCATTCTTTATGCAAAAATGTAAATGATAAAAATGCAGTTGTCAGTCAGCGTACTATAAAATCCAAAAAAAACATTAGGCTTACAAGTCAACAGAAATGTTTTTAACTGTTTTCTGAAGATGAAAAAAAAAATATTTGCTCACTTAGGCCTACCTTTAAGTTTTAAAAATTTAGAGTCTTAATATTAAGTCTTGATTAATATTTTCTTACAACAATACAGAATTAATTGTACAAAACCAACCCAATGAGAACATAAAAACATCTACAGCACCGAAATGCGAGCTTGAAAGAAACATACGCTTAGGATAGTGTTGGTGTTGTTTGGAGCTCAGGTCGCAACCTGATCTGATGTAGGCCCTATTTAAAGGCTGGGTGGGAACGGGGCCTACGAAAACTATACGTTTTAGCGTTTTAGCACAGAGAAGTAATATTAAGGTGTGGTTTTAGTGAGTGCGTGTGCGACCAGCGCCAGGCAGGCACAACGGTTCTTGTTCTAGGGAATTTCTCACAGTAGCCCCACCACCCTCAGTGTTTACAATTATTGGTTTGTTTAGAATGAAGCTAAACTAATCATTCTCTGCTCATTTACATTAAGCTCGTAAATAAAAAGAGCAGCCGTAAAACATTCGAACTTAATCTGACATTTTTATTTTAACAATGAATGTACACTTTCGGATGTTTTAAATCTACAAAATGTTTTTCGTCGGCCTGGGCCCACTGTGAGCCCGGGCCTCTATGCATTTGCCCCCTCTGCCCCCCCCCCCTTGTCGCCGGCCCTGCGAGTACTCACTGATCCCAGGTTTGGCGGTGCCCTCAGGGTAGAACATGACCTCGTTGGTTGACCCGACTACTTCGCCCTGGATCTTCCCCCGGATGCTCGTGGTCAACATCTCCTTGTTGGCGTCTTCACCTTAAAGTCAACGAGTACTTGGTTCCATCGGCGTTCTCCCCTTTCTTGGTGATCGACCCGTCCGCGTTTCTCATGTACCCTTTAGGGAGAGCGCCTAGGGCAGGAGCTATTACCTGGGGAACCATAGAGAAGTTATTTCTTAAACATTACAGGTTGGCTAAACTAAAGTGTTATAGTGTAAAACTTTTTTATTAAATGGATGACTTCCATAGGTATCCACTTTATTTTTATTTATTTCTATTTTAGGTATGGATTTTTTTCCTGTCATTTTACCAATATGGGACCAACTTAATTTTGCCATATGGAACTCAATATATTTTATGATGAATTTAGATAGGAAATGCATCTTAACTACGTTTTATTAGGCCTACATCATATTTTCCCCTTAAAACATCTTCAACCAGGTTGTAGAGCCACTTAAAATTCATAGTTAAGTAAGATTATTTAAAGAAATTTATACTAATTTTCGTAGGTTTTTCATTATGTTTCATCTGTGGTCCTACATCAAAACATCCTGAAAGGCAAGAGAGCGAAGTGACCGAGCTTCAAGGAGAGTCAAGTGAGCTGAGCGAATGAGCAAGCCTTGAAACAAAAAACCTTTTGGGCTTTGTATTATAGCGTACAGCCTTGATGACTAATATTAATATCACCACACATTGTTCATTTTATTGTTCGGTTCCAGTTACTTAGGCCTATCGCAAAAGAATTACTTCCCAACAAAAAACTATCCAAACGTAACTCATCTTAATCTTCACAGCCTTGTCCAAGATAGAGCAGTTTCAAATTTCTAGCAAGAGTTTCATATCTGGGAGATAATTGACGATTATCCAAGCTTTATTATTTATCAAACATCTGTTCTATTATCTTGAAACTGCAAAGCTTTATCGTATACTACCACCACTCCTTATTAAAGATACAGTATTTTCATCACTCCGTATACGAAAGTGACAACTTGCCGTACAGCTGAGACCTTGGAAAGTAGTAATTTCCCAAACTTTCACCGTCAGCTGATTTTACTGACCTGTACGGAAAGTAATGTTTGTAAACATTACTTTCCGTCCAAGGTAAACAAACTTCTCCGTACAGCAACAATCAGCTGGGTTTAAAACAAATTAAATTTTGAATTCTAGCTTTGTTTACTTTGTCCAATGGCGAAGAATTTACAAAAATAATCCTCCTTTAAAACTTCCACATTTATTAATAATTGCGTCGTGATGAAAAGTATCGTTCACAACTCGTCCGGAAAGCCCATTTCCAGGCTCGATAGAGTTTTCTACGCTCGGCTTCGCCTCGCGCGTAAAACACTATCTCGCCCAGAAATGGGTCACTTTCCGGACTAGTGGTGAAATATACTATGGTTTTACTACTTACAATTTGGTGATCTTTTCATGAAAAGGCTACAGAGCAATAGCAACGAAAATCAACTTTACGCACATAATAAACATTTTTTCGTCTTACACCTAAATATATGTAACTAAATTAACGCTATATGAGTTATAAAACTGCTGCTCCATTTAAACGTTCGACTTGTCCGGTTTCCCCAAGGATTCTAAGCCTTAGAATCCTTGGGAACCGGCCCTTAGAATCTAAGGGCCGGTTTATCGAAGCAAGTTTAAACAAAAATTGTCCATATATTCAACATTGAAATAAACTAAGTTTAAGTTAAGCTTGTTTGGAGAAACGGGCCCTTAGTTAGTTGTGCTACGTCACGAAACCAAGAATAAAGAAATATTTTTAAATTCGTATGACATAAACCAGAGCCACGGTCGGAATGAACAATTGAAATAGCACAAAAAATTCAAACCGTGTGATAAAATAAAAACATTATAACGATGGTCTAGAACTATCTGGAAGTTTGAACGGTCGACTATGCTTGCGATGTTACTGCGACGCCTGCGAAACACAAGATACTACACACTTTGTATAGCTGCAACGCTGGTTGCCGGGCCTCGAGCAGAAGGGTGAGCGTCATGGATCAGATAAGGTGTAGCTTTGTTACTGACAATTAACAGCAGATTCATTTGACAGGATCATTAATTAATAATACAATGAGCAAAGAAAACTGAACAGGGTCAAGTTCAAACCATAAAAATTATACCCGGAGTCTTGCCGTTTTCAATGCTGAAAATGCGAACAGTTAGCCATTTCTACTCACCCTGTATTTTTTATGTTGTTTATAATGTTTAATTACCTGCCTTATTTTATGTGTTTATTAAATTATATATTTAAAAAAATCTTATGTGGAAATTAAGGGGCTTTTTATTTTGCACATTTAAATAAATAAATGATTATTAATAAATTCATTGCCATGGAAGTAAACGATTGTTAATTCCAAATGGACACAAAAATTAAGAGTAAAATCGCCGGCAAGCGGCGACCGCTGGAACCATGCACTTATACGGAACTGAACTACTTATACATTGTAATTGAATTTTTTACTCTATGGAACATAGAGAATAAAATTCTTTTAGATCGACTTTAAATTTCTCTTAGGCAAATTTTTGACCCCCAAAAAGGCTTTTTTATTACTGATTTGATTTCAATGAAATTCTCAAGTTAGATTTTATGTATTTTAAACTAGGTAATAAACTATAATCGTGCAATTATTTTCAAGTATTAAAAAAGCTTATTTTCCGGAATTTTTGACAGAACTTTAGTTGTTTAGGCTACATGATTTGACTAATGTAGTTGCTATGATCAGTTTATTTTCCCCTATCGCAGCTGAAGCTGAGTTGTCGCTGTGTATGCTGAAAACAATATAACCTCAACCTCTTCAGATTTGTTTACATCTGCTAGCCGTTAAGATACGTTTTTAAATAAAATTTAATTGATATTTTGACAGACCTATTTGTTAAATTAAGTAGATCAACACCGATGTATACTTGCCGAAGTTTTAAATTATGCCAAAAGATAGGCATGTTGTGGAATGAATTGCTGTCGAACGGAATTATGCGATTAACTAATTTATGTGATACATCTAATATTTGGAAAAAAATTTAAATGGAACAAGTAACTTAATAATTAGAAAGTGTTGTGCCATTGTATCCTATGTCTCAGGTAACAAAATATACGTTATGTGTTAAGTAACCTTATAAATTCTTCATACTTGGTTTTTTATTCATTTGCAATCATGTGGTAATTGAATTTTTACAATCAATTTTATTTTTTATAATGAATTTTAACTAGTTACTTGTATTGATTTTGTTTTTTCTCTATAGTCTACTTTTAATGGTAGGCCTATAAGCTTATTTGTTTTGTACCAAATGTACCAAATGATGTTATCTAACGTATGGAATAATAAGCTTCTTGATTCCTGATTTGAGGTCTTAGTCAAAATCATTGTTTGTATGCATTTATTTATAGGCCTAGGATGTATTTACAAATTATCTATGTGTTTGAAATAAAATTACTTCTGGTCAATCTCGGTTACCGGTATGTTGGAATTTCTTATTACCTGTACATATAGGCCTAAGCCTACTTGAATTATTCCAGAAATTTGTCCAGGTACTATTCAATGACAAATTGTGCCGACTATGAACAAGGTTTTATCACTCTAAAAATGAGATGTTGGTATTTTATACTATTATTCACTAAGTTACTTCTTTTGTCCAAGATTATTGTGTGCAGTTTCATACGGGTACAATACTATCGAATGCAAATATTGATCGATCCGATTGACATATCATTGTACTAACTATCGATTCAATCTAGACCTAAATAACTAAGACAATCACTGTAACTAACTACGGTACCCCGGTACCCCTGTTTTGTTTGGCTTTTTATATTAATATTTACATAAAAAATATAACCTAACATAGGCTCTATATAATTATTGCAACAAAATCAAAATACTAATAGTGATAATAACAATTCAGGCCTAATTTTTTTAAAAATAACATATAAGAAAAACAGTTTCTAATGTAGGCTATCATACTTATGTGTGGTCTACTCTCAAATTTTAACTTTCCTGGCCATAGGTTGGTACTTCATATTAATGGAGATTAGTTTATGTTCCATTAGGATCAGAATGCCGGTACAAAGTACCATATTGATCGGATCGTTCGATATTTTCATTTGATAGTATTGCATTTAGCCCTGTTAAGAAACTGCACCCGCCAAATATAAATCAAAAAGTAATTTTTCCCAATTGTACTAAGGAAATAATAATAATAATAAATTTTATTTCGCTGACAAATTTATACTGTATGGGAATTTACAAAAAGTCTTTCTATCTGTTTCACAATTTGAAACTCACAATTCCAGATTTTTTAACAAGATAATTCATTATTAATTCATTCATTTAATACTCTAAACTTTTTCAAGTCTTTCAGTTATGTTTAATTGCTTTTTAGCGAATTTCCCATAGGGAATAAGCTATTACCGTAGGTCTCATGGTAAGACATAAGCTTGCGACAATGTTACTTTTTCGTTTTTAGGTGCCCAGAGACCAAAAATAATAGTCATTCAAAATTTTATATGTGTGTGTGTGTGTGTGTGTGTGTGTGTGTGTGTGTGTGTGTGTGTGTGTGTGTGTGTGTCCCTAGAGACACGATAACTCTCGTAAAAATGGTCCGATCGACACCAAAATTGGTAGAGATGTGTAATCCTACGTTTATTTGGATGCGTTCGTAAACCAGACATATCGACCTACCGGAAGGGGTAGTTTTGGGGGGTTTTGTACCCCAAAAATGGGTTTTCTGCATTTTTCATACCGGTATGTAAATTTTTTAAAATTTTAAGTTTTTATTTTAACCATTGGATTCAGCTCAAAAAACACACAATTTAGTATTTTGAAGCTTTGCTCTATATCCATTGGTTACCGAGATATTAAAAAGTCTAAAGACAGTACATTGTATTTTGAAGCTCCAATCTTAATCTTAGGAGAATAAGGATGTGTTAATGTTTCACTTATTAACCAATATTTTTGGATGAAACTTGGTATTTAGCATAATTTAGTTGAGATTCATCCATTTATGGGAAAAATCTTGGTTTTTATGCTTATCATGGCAGCAAACCTGCATAGCCGACTATTTTCCCATGTTAATCAAATGGAGAATAGGCAAAATTCTTTAGCAATGGACAGATATTGATGAAACTTAGTAAATGGCTTCATTGAATTTTTTACTATATGGAACATGGAGTATAAATTTCTTTATGATCGACTTTAAATTTCTCTTAGGCGAATTTTTGACCCCCAAAAGGCTTTTTTATTACTAATTTGATTTCAATGAAATTCTCAGGTTAGATTTTAAGTATTTTAAACTAGGTAATAAACTATAATCGAGCAATTATTTTCAAGTATTTAAAAAGCTTATTTTCCGGAATTTTTGACAGAACTTTAGTTGTTTAGGCTACATGATTTGACTAATGTAGTTGCTATGATCAATTTATATTCCCCCATCGCAGCTGAGTTGTCGCTGTGTTTGCTGAAAACAACATTCAACATATTAACATAACCTTTTCTTGTTTATATCTGCTCGCCGTTATGTTACGTTTTTAAATAAAATTTAATTGATATTTTGACTGACCTATTTGTTAAATTAAATAGATCAACACTTATGTTTACATGTTGAAGTTATAAATTATAGACTACCAAAAGATAGGCATGTTGATGTGGAATGAATTGCTGTCGTACGGAATTATGCGATTAACTAATTTATGGGATACAACTATCTATTTGGGAGAAAGATTTAAATTGAACAAATTGACTGACGTCTGCCATGGAAGCTGCTGGGTACTTATGCCCCCGTCAGTACGGCTTCAGAAAGGGGCGGTCAACGATTGACGCTATCACCGAAGTCCAGAGAGCTGTGAAGAGAGCCGAGAGCCACGACCATTTCTCTCGCTAAGTAGTGCTTCTTTGTTACGCTTATGTCAAGAATGTCTTTAACTCGGCGAGGTGGGTCGATATGCTGGATGCGCTTCGCAATACCTTTCGCGTTCCTGCATATCTGTTGCGACTCATCTTGTTGCGGATTATCTCCGCTCTCGAAGCCTGATTTACGACACAAGGGACTGAACGTGGACGATGGAAGTCACTTCTGGTGCCGTGCAAGATTCAATACTCGGCCAGGATCTCTGGAACGTTGCCTATGACAGCCTCCTGAGGTTGGAGATGCCTGAGGAAACCACTTTGGTTGGGTACGCCGATGATGTTGCAGCTCTCATTGTTGCACGCAACCTTGAGCTGGCCCAACTAAAGTTGAACCGAGTCATGCGTGTGGTCAACACATGGATGTTCGATCACGCTCTCTCGCGTACTCTCCGTAAGACGGAGATTGTGATCCTTACGAAGAAGAGGATGGAGACCGTCGTTCCGTTCCGAGTGAGAAGGAAGGTGGTCCAATCAACTCGTGCTGCTAAGTACTTCGGGATTATGGTGGACACCAAGTTAAGCTGGAGGGATCAGATATTCCGTACGGCGGACTAGGCCGCTAAGGTAGTCACTTACCTTAGTAGGCTGATGGCCAATGTCGGGGTTCCACGATCCAGCAGAAGACGTCTGTTGATGTCCGCGGTTCAGTCCGTGCTTTTTTATGGAGCAGAGGTGTGAGCAGACGCTCTCGATAAAGAGTAGTACAGGTTGCGACTCGCCCGGGTTCAACGTCGAGCGGCGCTCGGGGTGTGTTCCGCCTACCGGACAGTGTCCGTCCTGGTGGTCGCCGGAGTTATCCCTGTCAAGCTCTTGGCAGGAGAGAGGAAGGCAATTTATCAGAGACAAGGCGAGATTAAAAGGACACGGCAAGAACAGAAGAGCGCTCCAGAACCTTCCAGCAGTGGCAACACAGCTGGGAGCACGACACTCGAGGACGATGGACTGCGCGACTTAGGCCGGCCGCACACTACATCGAACGCGACAAGACACGACACGACGATTTCTGTTTTGTTTTGTTCTGTTCTGTTCTGTTTTGTCGGATGCGTGAAAAAAACGTTGTCCGACACGACAAAACACGACGGCTTCCGACGACCGTTTCTGGAGAGGGAGAGGGAGGAAGAAAGTCACGTAATTCGCAACGCATGCACAGAGTTGGATTCTCTGATTTTGTCTGATAGCGTTTTGTCATAAAACGAAAATTTCAGTACCTTCGCCAGACGAGGAAACGCCTTAAGGCCTAAGCACGTCCAACCATGGGTGGAACGGCAGCCAATTCTTGACAATTCACGGCTATCTCGGTCGTACCTGAACCGGATGGGCAAGACCGGTTCACCGGACTGCATTTATTGCTCGGGCGTTCCCGACGATGCGGAACACACATTCTTCCGCTGCCCCCGTTGGGAAGGGCCCCGCCTGAAGGCCACACAAAATTTTTGGTGCATTTTCGGTGGACTCGGTCTGCCAAAAGATCTTGGAGGATGAGGAAAACTGGGATTGTTTATCACAGTTCGTCCGGGGCATCCTCCTGGAAAAGAAACCGATCTGGACCGTGAAGTGGCCCAGATCCCTTGATGGAGTGGCTGGATAAGGAGTAAGCCCCACCGGCGTTAGCCAAATTTAGGCCTAGCCTGACGTAATGTGATAAACAATTCCAGGTTAGAATCCTAAAGAGTAGAGGAGGTTTTTTAGTGGGTAAACCCATTTTTAGGGGAGCCCCACACTACAGACTTGCCACCTGTGTGCGTAATGCATTTTTCTTACCTCTCCCTAAAAAAAACCATAAAAAGCGTCACTTAATAACACAAAAAGTGAGTAAAAAATTCTTGTTCGGGACGGACATCGGAGCGTATTCCTAGTATTTTAGTCGCCGATATTGAGTTGTTAAAAAACTCAATTTGAATTTGCAAAAACTCGTGCTGCTCACCTGGTGGCTAACCGACTGAGCCATCAAGACATTAATTAGCCCAGTCAAAATAGGTTCGTGTCGGAAGTAATTCCGGAGGAGCTGAATTTTTCACAGTTGATAGACTATGATAAGGTGTGCATTTTCCCAGAAGTCCCGAAAAATCCCCCTTGAGCTTTCCGCTCTACGCCACTTTAAAGTTAAAGTTGCAGTATGTTAGAAAATTAACTACAGCTTCATAAGGAGAAAAGCAATCGAAGTAGGGTTGACTTTATTTTGTTCCCAATAAAATTTGCTACAAAAAATGTCATTACCTCTTATTACAAAAACCTTAAAGTTTTATGGCAAAATTGACACAAACATAAAAAATTGATCTTTTTCTTTTTATCGGTTAAAAACCTTCCCTTACAGCTACTTTGTTTGAAGTTTATAGGCCTATGTAAAACTGTAAATCTAAAGTTTGTAGAGAATGATTTTAGCTTTACAATGATATATAACATCACCGTGTTCGGTTTGAGGATAACGTACAATATTGTATTTTATTTTATGGTGACATTGAAAAAAGGGTCTGATCTTGGGCCATTTCAGTACAGAAATTATTGAATTTTAATGTATTCCTCTCTTATTTTTTATAAGAGGAATGACTTAGAGGAATGGAACTTCATACATCCATATTTGGCTACTAGTACTTCATTTTGAGATACGATGTGATTTTTTAGCCCCAATGGGGGACGGCCCACTAGGAGTCACAAGAAAATCTTAAATGTAAGCATAGGGTAATATGTACCTAATATTAAAGGTCGCAATTAACAGAACACAATGCCGCAAACCCGACCTCTTTTGGACAATCGAGCCGGAAATACCAGGCGTTTTAACTTTTCATTAAAATCTTTTGTAACAACTTCTAAATTCAAAAACTTCAATTGCCTGCTACTTCTGGCTCGGTTGTCCGATTGAGGTCGGGTTTGCGGCATTGTGTTCTGTTAACTAAGACCTTTAATATGAGGTAAATATTACCCTATGCTTACGTTTAAGATTTTCTTGTGAC
Source organism: Neoaliturus tenellus (assembly GCA_030545055.2). Taxonomy (NCBI): domain Eukaryota; kingdom Metazoa; phylum Arthropoda; class Insecta; order Hemiptera; family Cicadellidae; genus Neoaliturus; species Neoaliturus tenellus. The sequence goes on from CM061537.1 coordinate 35,200,066, forward strand.
TCCTAGTGGGCCGTCCCCCATGGGGGCTAAAAAAATCATATTGTATCTCAAAATGAAGTACTAATAGCCAAATATAGGTGTATGAAGTTCCATTCCTCTAAGTCATTCCTTTTAGAAAAAATAAGAGGGGAAGACATTAAAACTCAATAATTTATGTACTGAAATAGCCCAAGATCAGAGCCTTTTTTCACTGTCACCATAAAATAAAATACAATATTGCTCGTTATCCTCAAACCGAACACAGTGATATTATATATCATTGTAAAGCTGAAATCATTCTCTACAAACTTTAGATTTACGGTTTTACGTATAAACTTCAAACAAAGGAGCTGCATGGGAAGGTTTTTAACTAATGAAAAGAAAAAATCAATTTTTTACGTTTGTTACAATTTTGTCGCAAAACCTTAAGGTTTTTGTAATAAGTGGTAATGACATTTTTTGTAGAAAATTTTATTGGGACAACCCCACTTTGATTGCTTTTTTCCTTACGAAACTGTAATTGATTTCCTAACATACTGCAGCTTTAACTTTAAAGTGGCGTAGGGCGGAAAGCTCAAGAGGGATTTTTCGGGACTTCTGGGAAAATGCACACCTTATCATAGTCTATCAACTGTGCAAAATTCAGCTCCTCCGGAATTACTTCCGACACGAACCTATTTTGACTGGGCTAAATGTTTTGAGGCTTTTAACACCTTTTCATATTGTTGGGAGAAAGTATGTGTCAGTTATCTGATACCGTACCGTTTATTTTTAACTTGATCGTCCTCGAGAATATATGGGTGGAAGATGTATTTAAACTGTAAACAAAGAATTTAAACTTGTGACAGACGTTTTTAGTAGCAATTTTCCTTAAATAACTATTTAAATCTCTATCTGTAAAAACGAAAGTATGTATCTTTAAAGTACATGGGTACTGGCTGTACGTGGGATGAGGTGTATTAATTACAGCGAGCACATAACATAAATTAGCATCTTTGGATCTACTCAATATTAAATCTTGGTTTGATTACAATACGCTTACTGTTAATGTTAAAAAAACGAAATGTCTACCTATTTATCTTAGAAATGATTTTAGTCTGAGTGAGAGAACACTGAAAATGCATTGCTGTGGAGATGCATTGGCGAGTGATTGCATTTGTGAGGCAGTTGAGCGTGTGGAACAATATAAATATTTGGGAGGTATCTTTGATTGTAAATTAAACTAAGCTCCACATGTTCAATACCTGAAAAATATATTACGTAGTTTTATCCATGCATTCACTCAGCTTCGTGCAATTCTAATTCTCTCACTGCAACAGCTGAGAAATGCATATTTGCCTACGTGCAGTCAGTGCTGTTACTGTATGGAATCATGGCGTGGGGAGGCGCACTGCCGACAATCTTGGAGCCGTTAGCGATTACTCAAAGATCTATCATAAAAACTATTCTAAAGAAAGATTCCAGATATCCCACCTTTCAACTTTTTAGTGATGGTGTTGCAGTGTATAAGCGACGTATTAACTGGCTTTCAAAATATGGAGTGGCACCAAGCTGAAGCTCTACTTCGTTCTGATTATACTTAAAATTCAACTAGGCTTAATGTAAATTAGTACTTGATCAGTAGTAGTTCTTTAGCTTGATTTGTTTAGTAATATACAGGGTGTCTCACGTAACGTGTCTCAAATCGATTACAGATCAACAGTTTGTCCTACAATCCTGAAATAAAATCATTTCCCACTAAATTGACCCCAAGGAATAATTTAAAAATATTTTTAACGTTGTATAAATACAGGGTGTCCCAAAAACTGGGGGTCACAGGTTCGAATCTCAGAAATGTCAAATACAAACATATGTCATATTATACATCATTAGAAAGGTCTATTTAATACAAACATTTTGGTGGAAACAAAATTTTGTTATCTTTATTCGTTTTAAAATGGCTTCCATTTTTGTAGCCAAAATCAAAATTTACGGAATACCCTGTAATTCTTTTATTATTTGTCATAAATGACTTCTGATTCAAAATACTTATTTGAAATAAGCCAAGCTTTACAATGATATGTCACAAGACACAATTTATAAAAAAAAACTAAAATTTCAAAAATTTAATATTTTTGAAAATTTTTACATAAACAAAACTCAAAAATTTTAAATACAAACACATGTTTTTTTGTACATCATATTAAAGCTCTCGTTAAACTGAACAACTTTGTAATTTACACTAATGCCGTATCTCTTTTGGTTTTGTAGCAATAACGTAAAAATGTCATTTTCCCATTTAACTTGCATGTTAATTAATCAGGACATGATAGTATGGCAGTCCTTCTTCCATTGTTGCCATACCATTAAATTAACATGCAAGTTAAATGGGAAAATGACATTTTTACGTTATTGCTACAAAACCAAAAGAGATACGGCATTAGTGTAAATTACAAAGTTGTTCAGTTTAACGAGAGCTTTAATATGATGTACAAAAAAACATGTGTTTGTATTTAAAATTTTGAGTTTTGTTTATGTAAAAATTTTCAAAAATATTAAATTTTTGAAATTTTAGTTTTTTTATAAATTGTGTCTTGTGACATATCATTGTAAAGCTTGGCTTATTTCAAATAAGTATTTTGAATCAGAAGTCATTTATGACAAATAATAAAAGAATTACAGGGTATTCCGTAAATTTTGATTTTGGCTACGAAATGGACGCCATTTTGGAACGAATAAAGATATCAAAATTCTGTTTCCACCAAAATGTTTGTATTAAATAGACCTTTCTAATAATGTATAATATGATATATGTTTGTATTTGAAATTTCCGAGAATCGAACCGGTGACCCCCAGTTTTTGGGACACCCTGTATTTATACAACGTTAAAAATATTTCTAAATTATTCCTTGGGGTCAATTTAGTTGGAAATGATTTTATTTAAAGATTGTAGGACAAACTGTTGATCTGTAATCGATTTGAGACACCTTACGTGAGACACCCTGTATATATTTTAATTATACCTACATATGTCAGGTTAGGTCAGGAACATTGTTATAAATAATTTTTACAGGGATTTATTATACTATGCATTAATTTATGTATTTATTAGTGTCACTATCATCCACTTTAATTGTTATTAATATTTGTATTTTTATTTAATTTTGTTAAGGCTTGAATTAACTATAAGCTTTTAGCTCTGAAAAATATTTAAGATGATTATGCATTGACAGACGATCTATTTTTATTTACAATACGTCTTAAAAATTTATCTATAGGTAAACAGCGATTAAGAGGGCGTTGGAGTGCCGCCATGTTGAATTTATTTCCCATAAGAGCAATGCTAAACTTGTCCTCGGCATTTGTCATATAATTTCTTTATTTTTGTCCGATTGGTTCAGAATAAATAGTGTTTTAATCACAATTAAATTCCCCGTTTCTTTTGCGAGATCGATTCTTTGTAAATAATTTATAAAATTCTGTAGAAAATGTTTTAAAAGTAGTAAAAAACTTGCTTTGTTATTTCAAGTTAGTAAAGAACACTAACTTTTATAAAAAATTCCTCTCGCAAACAAAATCTGCATTGATGAACCCTTTATTTAGAGCTATAAACCATTATTTTCTGATTATAAATACAAGAGTTATTTGACATCCCGTTTAACATTGCTCTTATGGAGGAAAGGCGGAATTTGGATTGACTCCAACGCCCTCTTGAGTTAAAATTCACTTTTAAAAATTAAAAATAAAAGTTGTCCACTGCCTCTAGAAATAAATCAGAGCCCGTGGGGAGGGGGGGGGGGGGGAGAGCCCAAAACGAAATTACGCTTTAAATCGAAATTCGCTTAATCGTAAGCTTTAAAATGAAACCTCAATCTCAAAAGTCGGTTAAGTAGATTTAAAGAAAAAGGTATGAATCAATCAGACGAAACCCTTATAGAATTTAAAAGGTAGATGTCAATAACAATTCATCGGTTAAGTTCCTTGTTATTTTATTTTGGGAAAAATAATCCAATGCAAATTTAATTGTTTACCATCAAACCCATTTACGGTGTCATGGTTGTAGTATTCTATCATTTATTATTACCATCCCTGAACAGAAAATAGGAAACGAATCATTCAACGGGTTCACCAAAACGCCGCTAGAGCGCTCTGGCTCTGGCTGCTCCTCAGGTTGCCTCCTCGTCCACCAGGCTGCAGCACTGGTCAGGCACAACGGTATAATGGTATAATTATCATCAAATTTATTACTTTCCGCTCTACATCGTATTAATTTAGATCCATTATCCATTTTATAAATTTGTATCACGAAGTTGTAAATAAAACTTATAATTAATTTTTTAACAAATGTTGTATTAAATGGTATATGACATACTACGTTCTCATGTGTTTTAAAACACAACATTGTCTATATGTAAAACCAAACCGATCGGATAACTCTGTTGCTTGAAATCGACTATATCTGAACAACCAATAGGTAACTAATTATGTGCAAGGCCTGGAATCGTAGACCTAACCTGGTTTCGCATTCCTGGCCTAATAATCGGCAATATATTGACAAATAACCTTAGTGTGGTAAAATTAGTCGGGAAAAATGAAATAATTTTTGGAAAGCCAATTTCTCATGAAATTTGTTCTATGGCGTCCCCTGACCTTCCTCCGAAAAGTCCCCAGATATGGGGATCACGCTTAAAAATGAGGGGTTGGCCCAAAAGAAGTTACATTAAAATTTGATATTAAGCATACTAAATTTAAATACATTCCAGAAGGTTTACATACATCAAATTAGAAATCTTAAAATGTAGAATACAATGCCGCAAACCCGACCTCAATATAACTGTCGGGAGTGAAATGGCAGGCGTTCAAAGTTTAGAATAAAATAATATTATCAAAACTTTGAAATACAATAACTTCCGACATATTTGACCTTTTGAGGTCTGGTTTTCGGCTATGTACTCCCCTTACTACGACCTTTAAAATTATGTATAGCATGGCTATGGACTAAGAAATTTTTTTTAAAACTTCCTCTTTGGGACGTCTATGTGGAGGGTGGTTCAAGGGTAGTATGATAAGCATATGACTAGCTATCCGCATTTTCAAAGGTATTTGTAAAAGTAAACGTTTGCCGCAAACCGCTCATCGTAAGGTAAAGTAATTAGAAAATTATCACATTTTTAACCGTTTAGGTAAAAATTTGATTTTTATTCAAAGTTTGACAAGCTGCCGTTTCCGACTCAGACAACCTTTTGAGATGGGGTTTGCGGCATTCAATTCTACTACTTAAGAGCTTTAATTTGATGTACATAAACCCATTGGTCGAAGAAAGATTTATTTCTGACTCCACGTGGGCCATCCCATTATTTTTAGGCATGTTGCCCACTGGGGATTTCAGGAGACTTTTCTGAGGGAGGTCAGGGGAAGGCATAGAACATATTTCAGCAAAAATTTGCTGTCCAAAAACTATTTCATTTTCCAGCCATATTTTTACTTAATATTACTACACTACCTTATCTAAATGGCATAAGTGATAATATCAATTTCACTACGGTTGCAAGGTACAATGACACATTGAAGAGACATTTTAAGCCAATAGGCCTAATGTTTAAATAGACATGAATGTACTTTCTCTTACACAATCGTAATCCCTAAAGTTGAAGCAATTTAAACAATAACTGCTTTATAAGAAATCATAAAATTGTGGATTGTAGATTATAGATCTTAATAAAGTTTGAATAAATAATCAAGGTAGATATGGTTTACAAGAAATATTTAGTACAAAATTTAAATATTTTTAATATTGTGAATAAAAAAGAAACAAATCTTTATTTTAAAATTTTATATAATAAACAGGGTTAGGCAAAAGTCTGGACAACCCCAGTTAACTTTTTAAACCCGTTGCAGTAGGTAAAACCAAACTCGGCACATGTTTACAACATAAATAACAACACTTTTTCATCAAATACACAACTTTGCCCTGCCCAAAAGTGGGGTATTTTGGGGGCAACCCCAAATTTTCAAACGTAAACCGGTTTATCAACAAAAATTAAATGGCCCAAACTGGAGGTTGATATCCCACCCCTAACCAAAATGGCAGCCATTTCAAAATTTGAGAAAATTTGCTATTAAGCCTTCTAAAATTTTAAAATGGCTGCCATTTTAGTTCAAGATGGTTGATAAGCCCCTTTAAAAAGAGGGGTCACTCAACAGGGGTTGGTATTTGAAAATTTGGTTCTGCCCCGATAATACCTTTTTGGGGGTAGGGGCAAATTTGTGTGTTTGATGAAAAATTGCATTTCTTATGTTGATAACATGTGCCAAGTTTAGTTTTCCTACTGTAACGTGTTAAAAGATTAATAGGTGGTGTCCAGTTAAACTTGCTTGCCCTTCTCAAATTTTTAATGGCTGCCATTTTGTTTAGAGGTGAGATATCGACCTCCGGTTTGTGCCATTTAATTTCACTTGATAAACCGTTGAAAATGAGGTGTCACACAATAGGGGTTTGTGTTTGAAAATTTGGGGCTTCCCCCAAAATACCCCATTTTGGGGGCAAAGGCAAAGTTGTGTAGTTGATGAAAAAAGCTCCGTTTTTTATGTTGTTAACATGTGCCGAATTTGGTTTTACTACTGCAATGCGTTAAAAAGTTAACTAGGGGTGTCCAGACTTTTGCTTAACCCTTTATAGGTATTTACATGGTTTAATAATAGATAGGCCTTTATTTATTTGATTTAATATAGGGAATGGTAAAATAAAGTTCCAAATACAGTTTATTCTGAGTAATTGGTAAAAAAAAGGATTTCATGACACCTGGACAGTTTTAATTTGGATACCCCATCAATAGTCTTACCTTTCTGACCGAAGGCAGTTTGTTGACATTTCTGGGACGCGTTCTGAATACGCTGAATGCAGATGTGGGGTGCCCCAAGGGAGCATTTTGGGGCCCTTACTCTTCATAATTTATGTGAATGATCTTGTAAAACATCTTCCTTTGGCAAAATCAACACTATATTATGCAGATGACACGACACTGTTGTTTGGAGGACCTTCATTCTAATCTGAGATGTAGAGTCATAGAAACTCTACAAGCACTTCAAACGTGGTTATCAGCCAACAATCTTATTTTGAACTCCGATAAAACAGTTCTTATTCAATTCCTTACAGTCAATAAAACTCCTGAAGATATTTCTTTGGCGGAATTTAACATTAATGAGAGTACTTCAGTAAAGTTTCTAGGGCTAACAGTGGATAGTAGTTTGTCATGGGACATCCACATAACACATCTGTGCAGTAAGCTGAGTCGAGTCACCTATGCACTCAGAACCCTACATCCACTCTTGGATTTCAATGCCCTTCTCATGGTTTACTATGGATGCTTCTTTTCTGCAATGACTTATGGAATAGAAGTGTGGGGAGGGTCTCCCCATTCGTCAAAAGTCTTTCTAGTCCAGAAAAGAGCTGTCCGTATCATGCAAGGACTGCCTCCTCTACACTCATGCAGAGGAGTTTTCCGCTCAATTGGCATTCTTACCCTCCCCTCTATTTTCATTTACAGAATAGTGCTTTCCACGTTGAAAACCTTTAACAATTTCTGAGTTGTTGGAGCAAACCACAGATATCCCACTAGATACGGTGACGATCTCCGCACTCCTAGACATCGCCTGGCACTTTCCGAAAGGGGAATAAATTATTCGGGTCCGGCCTTTTACAATAAACTTCCCCGGGAAATTAAGTAAATGAAAGGTTCCAGTTTTGAGAAGAAACTGAGGGAATTTTTAGTTGAGTGGGAATTTTATAGTGTTCAGGAATTCCTCTCTACCTGATCACACTTGACAATTTACAATGTTTACCATAAGTTCATTTTTTAGTTTTTAATGTTGACGACTGAGATGTACACCTTGTTTGTATTCTATTCAGAATAAAGATTGTCTATTGTCTATTGTCTATTGTCTATAGTGGAAAATAAATCGGCATGGAAGAACTCTAAGGTAAGGAAGTGTAAAAATTACTGGCACTAGTTTTTTTCTTTCAGATTTGCCCCATTCAAGCACGTATCTTTTCTGAGTTCAGTTATGTATACATTATGTATACATTGGTAGCTAACAGAGTTGTAATATGATTACTGAAAATAATCTAATGTGTCATGATACTAATAAAATATTTTAAAATGGTCAATTAACATATACAGGGTGAGTTTCTTAAAGTGATCCAATAGCTAACTTTTTTATTCTGTATCTGACTGTATATTTACAATAGATGACCCCTTTATATTTTTATTTTGCTTTCACTTTTCAAAATTTCACGCCACTTTTTTAAAATATGGCTGCCAACTTTAAAATTTCTTATGGAACACCCGACATTTTATGGGGTTTTTGAAATTTCCATGTGATTTTAAAACTTTTTTATTCTTTAGAATTTTTCTGTAAACCTGACGGTTAGGGAGCTAGAGGCAATTAAAGTTCACTTTTAGTTCAATAAGAATAACATGGGGCAAACTTGATTTGCCCATAACACCAAAACCATTGATTAAAATAAAAAATACTCAAGAATAAAAATGTCTTAAATTGATGATTTAAGAACATTTAACTCATAAAAATTATCATTTACGCATAAATTAACTTCTTTCCAATATGGCGAGCAAAAAATAACATTAAAATTTTTTTTGTTATTATGAAAAAAATGTTCTTAAAACATGAATTTAAGGCTTTTTATTATTGAGTAATTTTTATTTTAATCAATGGTTTCAGAGTTATGGGCGGATTAAGTTTGCCCCATGTTATTCTTATGGAACTAAAACTGAATTTTAATTGCCTCTAGCTCCCTAACTGTTAGGTTTAGCAAAAAATGGCAAAGAATAGGGGTCTAAAAAAATTCTTAAAATAATATAGAAATTTCAAAAACACCATAAAATGTAGGGCATTCCATAATAAATTTTAAAGTCGGCCACCATTTTGGAAAATTTGCGGGAATCATATAAATAATGTGAATAGTTTAGTTGGTTCTCATACTTTTCAATATTTACATTAGGTGTAAATGAGTTATTTTTCTAAGGTTGCTTAGGTTTAATTCACGATTTCACTAGTTATTCATTCACTATTTATAAATTAAATCAATCTAACATAATAATAGGCCTCACTTTCCTTCAGTAAGTTAAAAGTCATATAATTGAATGTAACTTAATTGTAATTTATTGATAGGTAGGCCTATACGTAAATATTAGGCCTATTGTGATTTTGAGGATAAAATGGTTAAAAAAATAAGCAGTTATGAAATTCAGTGAACGAAATCTTTTTAGTGGGAAATCGTTTTTATGCTTATTATTATTTAAAAAGACGAAATTTTATGCTATATATCACCCAAGATGACTGTAAGGCCACAGGTGAACTACATTCCATAAGAGCAATGATGCCAATTTCTGCGACCGTGGTTGTCGCCACCGAGAAAACAACAATTAAAAATGTGTTAAAAATCAACATTTTACTCTTTGCTACACACAAGTGTTGCCAACTCTGCAGGAAAAAACAAATTTCTCTTTTGTGTTGGAAATTGTTTGACTCAACTATTACTAAAATAAAGAATTTCAAAATAAACCATTGTAGAATTTATGGTTGTATATTTATCTTGGTTGATATTTTTTTAATTTAATAACTATTTAATGTTGTGTTATTAAGTAATAATTCAAATGTAAATTAGATTAATATGATGTAGGCCTAAGTATCGTACACTACCCGTAGAAACACTGCTTCATTCTACTTTTCAACCATTTGTATAATGGTAAATATTATAACGTAACTTGACTTCCGTTTTAGTTTTCACACTTCATATCCGGAACACAAAAAATAGTTCAACCACAGACCTTTAGAAAGCAGTTATTTTTTCCTCTACCGACCTTGTAGATTACCCACTGTTTACTATAAGAGCTTCTGGATTTGGACTGAGTCAAATCTAAATTTCTCGATCTGAGCCATAATACTACTAATAAATAAACAACATACGATGATGACGGTGTTGGCACTGAGGATTTCACTCATGATGCGTCTGCTTTGCAGGATGAAGTACCAGTAGAATCACAAGAAATAATTTCACTGTTACTTCGGTTTGACTTATCATACTAGGTGTTATCATACGGTGTTTTCACCGTGGATTCCCGCTCAGTGGCAGTAGACAAAAATTAATAATATTTTCACTGTTGCTGACTTGTATTTTTGAAAAAAATTTCGGGTGATGCATCGAGTACTGTTTTAGAGCCTATATGATTTTTAAAAGTATCTTTTCCGAACAAGCCATGAAGACAATTTGAAAACATCCTATGTAGGCCTACTGGTTTCATTTTAATAGTTGTACAAAAAAATCACCATGATGGCGTTTTTCAAATAGTATGATAAGAGAGAACTACATCGTTTGTAGGTTAGGCAGTAGACCTACAGAGTACTGAGGGCTGTGAGCTGTGCAGGGCACCGGTAGGGTGAAGAATTCATGAGCGCCGTGACAGCGCTGAACGCTCACTGCCGTCGTCTGCTAGCCGGCCAGGCAACACAATAGCACAAATTTAATCGTTTTTACTGTAACATAAATAATAACTAATACGTTTTAATTTGGCGGATTTTCTCATGGCGTTAGCAATACCCGCGTCCAAAAGGAGGAATATAGAAGCTTTTTCCACTCTCCGAGAACCTTTACTCACGCACCAGCGCGGCCCATTGCTTTGACGATGACGCAATGACGGTAATTGAAATAGTAGTATAAAAATCACAGGCAAATGAGACTATTTTTTCTGTGACCAATGACCATATATATGTAAAACAAACATTGAGATAGGTGGAACAAGAATTAAATAAATACTAAATTTTCCGAGAATTCAACTTGGTCTTATTCCTTTTTATATAGTGTATTTTTTGTCCGTCTGGGGGGGGGGCCCGTGCCCCCGTGCCCCCCAGTAGTGGGGTTTGCCTACTCCTGGTCCAGTTCAAGGTCAGCGGTTGTAAGTGTTGTAGGGGTAGTAGCGGCTGGGGTTTTTTTGACAGTGATGGGTGGGTTTGGGAAGTGGGTCAAGGTCATCTGGAGGGGTTTTTAAAAAAGGTGAGCCCCGAGGGGTTAGATTGAAGGTGGGTAAAAATTTATTTAATCAAAGAAAAGTAGTGGTTTTATTTGAGGAAGTGTTGGAGTGTTGTTTACTGGCGATGGAGTGGTAGATGCCAAAGGTGATAGCGATGAGAAGATAAAAACATACTATCCACAGTACGCATTTGAATAGTCGTAAAAGCTGAATCATTTCTTGTTGATTCTTTGTTTCTAATTGTAGTCTGTTGATTTCGAGTTTGAGTTTATCCTCTTCCAATTGTGACGTAAATGAAAAATCATCCATCATCTTTGTGTATTAAATGTGTGCAGGTAAAAATGGGAGCGGTGTTGATGGTGAGAATGTTGGCGATGAAATGAGAAACAGAGATAGGGACAGGTTATATATTACTGTAAAAATAGTGGGGGGTAAAGAAAATAATTGTAGTCGACTAAACATCATTATTAGCTGTGTCGGGTGTTGCAGCTTTGGAAGATGGAAGACTATTGTTTGGCAGCTGTAAAACTTCGATGTCTTCGCTTTCCATGTTTTCGTAATCAGAAGAATTGTAGGAAACTTCCACAGTGATAGTAATGGTGTTATTTGGAGTGTTTATTAGATCACTTAAAATTTGAAAAATATTCTGTAATTCTTCTTGTGATTGAACAAGAAAAGTACATTTACTTGTTGTTGAAGGAGAGGAGCTCATTGTTCGGAAGTTGGCAAACAAATGGTGAGCGATGGTCAGAGGGTCGCTTATATGTGGGCAAAGGTGGTGGAGGGGGAAGTAGAGGAGTGGGGGAGGTAGAGTGGTGGGGGAGGGTTGATATACTCATATGCGAACCGGCGGCCAGAGCATTTTGCCGCAAAATCCCATTTAGGTAGGTCATGGGTGGTGTGTAGAAATAAGCATTAGCTGTAATATAAATTAGAAACACTAATAATTTTTATAAAGTAAATATTAAATTTATATTTAACCAGAGCTTGCATTTCTTGTTCCTCGTCGTTTAATTCAACAATTTTAACACCATTAGTTGTCTGTTCCTCTTCCTCTGCACTCTGCGACGATGAAGACATGGAGGTGGCAGAAGAAGATGATGAGGATGAAAATATTTTGATAGGATTGACGTATTGCACTGTGATGTTGATCCATCTTAAAGGATAGTTATCAATGAGGGTGAGTAAGTTTTGGAATAGGGCTTCCATCTCTTCTCTGTCGGTAATTAAATGTTGAAAGGAAATAAATTTATCATCCATGTTGTTGTCAGTGCGAGTAATGAAATAAGAATGAGAAGCGTATCGAATGATCCGTAGAATATATGTTGTAAAAAATAAGTGGTGGGGGTAATCTCAAGGTCAATCAAATGGAGTTTTAAAAAAGGGCTGCAGTCAATGACTACAGCTATACATCTAAAGCTTCAACAGGATCAGTAGACCAATCAGATCTGTACTTGCACGCATTTATGATGCATGTACAAAAGTCGTCTTTATAACATGCATTACACTCTCGGCAATTAACAATTTTTTCTGGATGAAATTTGATACATCTCTGGGGACAGCAAGTGTGGAAGTATCTTGATTTATAAATTTTGAAGGTTCGCAATTCTGGTGGTGGTAGTTGTTTTGTCTTGCATTTGCAGTAACAGGATCCGAAGAATTCACATTTTCTACAAGCTAATCCGTCTACCATCCATCTTCCTATATCGGTACATTTTTGTTCACAACAATAGCGTGGTTTGTACTCGTCTTTCTTGTTTTCCATGTTGACGCTTCTAAGTTTAGCCAAGAAATGAAGGTGTATAGTGTAGGATAGTGTGTTTTATAGATTAGAAAAAGTGGTGGGGGTAATCTCAAGGTCATCCAAATGGAGTTTTAAAAAAGAACATCTTACAAGTGTAAGATGTATTTATTTAAGATAGTGAGTTTTCATCCTTTTTTTCTTTCTTTATATCTTGTTTGTATTTTTTTTTCTTCTTTAGCCATAGCAATGAGATCTTCAGTGGATAGTGGATGTACTTCAGGAAATTTTAGAATTAATTTTGGTTGGAATCCTTCTTTAGTCAATACTTGAAGATCGGACGTCATTTGTTCTACACTTTGATAGTCTTTTCCGTAGATTTTTCCATTGAATTCAATCATCATTCTGTACAACATGGTAGTGGTAGTTGTTTTCGCTGTGTCAGTTGGGAAGCAAATGATGATTCTGTTTAGGTTACGTGTTCCTTTTATAGATGCCACAGCGACTACTCAATATTATTCAACATCAGTAATATTTCTGGAACTTAACATTACTTTGAGTAGATGGTGTTGTAGTTGAAGGTTGTGTAGAAACAAATACTTCTTCATTGCAGAATTTTTGTTTAGGAAACATCCTCATGTTGTTAGCGTAAACATCAATATTTAAACGATAACCACTGGCAAGTAACACTCGCAATTCATTAGTAAAATCGTCGAGTTCTTCAAAAGTTGTGATGGTGGTGGTATCATATGATGCACACTTCACCTTAAGAGACATGTTGTTATTTGTAATAACTGGAGAGCCAACAGAGATGTGTACAGCACGAAAGGTAGTCGTAGACTGATGAGATCTTCAAGAAAATTACGCCTTTATATACCCTCGAAACTAGGTCAAGGTCACCCAAACGTGTTTTTAAAAAAGCAACATATCGATAGTGCAGAAACACTATCGATATGTTGCTTTTTCTTATTTTTTTTATTTTTATTTTTTATTTATTTATAATCAGTTACACACATGTACAACAGTATATATAAACTACAGATTAGTTGCTAGTAGGCATAACATGAATTGTAAGTTCAGTAGAGTTGCTTCCGCTAGGACCGTGAGATGCTAAGTAGAGTGCGCCGGGGTGAATCAGTCGTAAATCTTCATTCTGCAGCAGTTGAACGAAGCGTTTGGGAAGAAATACTTGAAATTTTGGTTCATCACCAGGTGTGTAGGGTGCTTCACTTAGTGTGCAATTGATAGCGTCTCCAATTGATGTTTCCATTTTCTTAATAGTGTGAATAATATAATGTTTCTCTTCCTTCAATTCTGAACATTTTTTTGTTGGTAGTATAGTAGATTTAGAATGTTTGTTGAATTGATCAACAAGCGATTGTAGAAAATTTTGTGACGCCATTATCTTCTTCTTGTTATTGTTCGTCTTCTTCTTCTTGTGTTTGCGCGTCAGAGGTGTTGACTCCCCGGAGGTTCGAGTAATACTGATGCATTGTCATAGTGCCGTTCTCGCTTTTATACCCTTCGTTTCCCCCACCACTTTGCTGGAGATAGACATTTAAACGATATGCGTTTTTAAAGCACATTGAGACTGTTGATGTTTAAAGTTTTTAGATGAAATACAGATGTTATCAAAGTAGCAATAAAAATCTTTCTCCATTTGCACATTTATTACTTCATGGTTTGTATATGCTTGTATCCAATTTGCTTTTTCCAATCCTCTTGTAAAAATAGTTTTGAACTTTTTGCAGAAATGATTCATAATGTGTGGCATCATATTGTAGGTTATAAAACCTTCATCCCATCTTAGATTATGAAAATGTTTCATCAACCATTTGTTTGTTACTTTAGCTTTGGTTGTTAATCTGTTAAATGGTAAAGGAGGCATAAATAAAAAGTGATAAACAACAGATGTTATCATATCTAGTACCACTAACTCTTTAATTATAAAATTTCCATCATTACCACGGAATGCTTGAAACTCTATGATACCTTGCTTTACTTCCATTAATTCTATCTTCTTAGAGAATGAAACTTGTTTATCCATGATGACGTTCAGTAGGCAACTGGTATGTTAATCCAGATTGACAACCTTTTATACCCCCAATATTCTTCTTTTTACTTACAATATTCTTTATTTGTTCAATTTGTTGCCGATTGTTGATTGTTGAAACTTGATTTGTTTTCCTTGGTTTCTTGCTTTTCTTCATCTAAATTAAAGTTGGTTTGATAGTGGTGTAACTGTCTCCACATATCTACTTCATGTGGTATCCTATTGAAGATTGATGTATCTACTGGACCATATAGGATTGGAACATATGGTTGTTTATCCAATGCATCAATTAAATAGTCTTTGATAATTGCACTTGAGAATATTAGCTGTTTTAAATATCTTGTTATAGGACCAGTAGCACAAGTTAAAGTGTAAAACTCTTCTTTAGTCAAATGTATTTTTATATTATATTTAGTTAAATCTCTAAATCGAACTAGTTGTTGACCACGTTGTTTAACAATATCGATTTCAATATTTGATTCCAACAAACCTAGTTTTGTTTTTCTTCCAAATGTATTGTTACTCAGATAACATTCTAAAAGATGTATATGTTTCATAAAAGATTCCCAAGAAGTTTCAGTGAAGGTTACCATTTTAGATCCATGATTTAAAATAACAGTAGGAGAGTAATCCAATGATTTCATCACTCCAGCAGATACAGTCTTTGTCATACAAGAAGAAATTGGATAAAATATTCGAAGAAATACTTCCGTTAAGATGTTGGTGGAAATGTTATCTTCAATTTTTCTTTTCTTTGTTTCTTTTTCAACTTCCTCTTCTTCTGTCTTCTTATGTTTAAACTTGAGGAACTCATCCATTTCCTGTTCAACTTGTCTTTCTATATCCAAACTATTGTCAGCCATAAAAGGTGTAGTTTCTTCATTAGCACTTGATGTAGTAGAACTCATCTTGCGGACGATGTTACCCATACGACAATCAAAGATGAAATGAATTTCCAGCTCTTTTTTCTCACTTTTATACTCGCAGATGACCTAGATATTGTTGATTTTTTGTAAAAACCTTACAAATCGTGCAGATGTTGTATTAATCCTTCTTAAAGTACATTCTTCACAATTCCTGTTAGCGGTGTGTAAGTAACTATTTTGTCATGTAGAATTAAACAGTATGCTGAAGTTCCATCTGGTATTTTATCTTCAAATTCCATTTCAACTTTTATATCTACACTTGAAGATTTTACATATTCATTTTGTTTTGAACAATCGATTACAACAATTGGAGCTTTTGAATAAAATTGTTCTGGTGATAAAAGTGGTGTATTCGTCTTACCATAATATGACGATTGAAATCTTGCATACATGTCATATAGAATGGTATAACGTTTCTTGTCAAATGAAACATTTAAACTGTCATATGGAAAGAACTGAGAGTTTAAAAAAACTTTGCAATTCTTTATCTTGCAATGGTCAAATTGACCAGCGTGCGCAGTTATAACATCTTTTCGTTTAGTCTGAAAACCGACTATTATGTACCTTGCCCGTTCTAAATAAGTAGAGGTTTTAACAGTCCATGTTTGTCTTTCTGTTTGAGGCAATATGGGGTATTCATGAAATTCCCAACTCCTAAATGGTATTACAATATCACGGTCAGATTTTAACTTTTTCAATAATAATACTCGATGTTCATCCGCCAATCTGACATGAGGTACTCTCCATACAACTTTATCCAATTGAAGTTGCCATTCCAAATCGGCATCTTTAGTTCCACTTGGCGCTTGTATTACATCCCTATTTGTTGAAGATCTGAGCAGTACCAGTTCTTGCTTTACGTTTATTATTATTCTCTTGTAATCTTCTGCAAATCCCAAAAGCAATCGTAAAGGTACATTAAAATCAAAGTAACCTTTTGAATTAGGAGTAATAGTGTCTTTATCAGGAGTCACCCATCCAGCTGAGATTAAAGAATTCTTTTCATGGGGTGTTATTGAAGTCAATCCTTTTAAAGTTGTTGATATACCAACTTTTTTTGTTGAATCAACTGTTACTCCAGATATCTCATATCTAATTTCATCAAACAGATATGCCATAGGGTTATTTATAAAAGGAACAGTTGAACCAGATTTTCCATCCAATGTTGTTACTCTTCCTTCGATATATAAATAACTTTCACATGGTAATGTGTAGATATCTTGTTGTTGAATGGGAATCCTTATTTCATCATTATTATTTAATTTTGATGAAGTGTAAGGGTTGTGAGTGTGATATTCCTTCTCCCATAGGGTTTCGTCGAATGTCGGTCCTTGCGCTATATCCAGTATATCCATGGTTGGCAAGTTTTAGTCCGATCTTCTGTAGGAAGCGTATGTTGTCCGGTGTTAACTCGTCGAATGTTGAGGAGCTACTGAGCTCCCGACTCTTCCGTTGTGGTTTAAATGATAATCCCATGTTGACTTTATGTTGCTGCTCTGATATGTAACCGTATAGTTATTGTTTCTCCTCTAAAGTCAACACTAATGCCGTCTTGGTCCAATATGTTCAGTACGATGTCTGAAATGAAACTGGTGTTTAACGGTAGGTATATCAGGTTTTGTGGCTTCTCAACTATTTTAAAACCAGGAGCTACTGTTGGGTAAAATGTGTGTAATATATGTTGATTTACTCCATCTCTATATGATCCGTGTATAATATTACATGTTACATCAATACTGTTCACCTTTAATATTGTTACTGTTGTATCGCCAGTATAATCATTTCCAGGAGCTAAAATTCCTTTCTTTTTTGAAAATCCGAGCAAATTGCCGATTGAGTGGTCTAAGCTAAAATCTATATAATACTTTGAAGTTATTTCCGCTTTTAATGTATTATTATTACCTTTTATAGAAATATTTTCTTCTCCAAGTTTCTTTTGTAATACTTGGTTTATATCGTCTATTTCATATGCTCCTGTAGATAATGGAATTATTTTTAATTGTGAATAATTTCCTTTTTCATCTTTACTTTCATAATAATGTAGTAAATTATTTTTTCCTTCTGTAACATTGGGAATTGAATTGTATGTAGTCAAATCCAATAATGCTGCTTCCCATAGTTTGTCCGTAGATAAACGTAACGCTGGGAAAAGTGTACTTTTCAATGTTGATGAATTTCCACTCAGCGACACTGTATACGATGACATCTTAAAGCTGACTGACGCTCTTCGCTAAGAACTCCAAACATAAATGTCCGCATATTTCCGTATTGCTAGGTTGCTCTCTTTTGTAGTTGTAGAATATATTATTGCAGTTCCGAAAATAATGTTGAAGTTCTTTTGGTGGCGGTAAATTTCCAAAACTATCAAAGTAGTAAACATTTTCTCCAAGTTTTTTATAACATACCCAATGAGTACCTGGTCCATAATTAGAGTCTAAATTTACTATTCCAGTTTCATTTTTCCACACTCTATTTGGTAATGTATCTTTCATAAAAACTCCTCTGAAGAATGGTATTCTTAAACATTTCACATATTTTGACAATTGATAGTTTGTTAATGCTTCATTTGGAATTATCAATTTATTCTTCTCATTTAATACACACGGTATGGTCTTAAGTAAAGACCCGATCCGTTTTTTACCATTGACCATATGGATGTTTTCTTGACTTTCCTTTTAGGGTTAGTGCGACGTCTTCTTTTAATGTTCCCGCCTCTTTTTGCAGCTTCTTTTTTACTAGGTTTTCTCCCGCGTCGTCTTCCACCACCAAACTTAGCTTTCGTCTTCATGGCTGTTGTCACTGCCCAAGCTGCTGCTTTTTCTGCAATACTGGCGTCACTTGATTTAACTCTTTGCCAAGCTTTTTCCGCTAGCACTCTATCTGCTATCGATCTATTTTTTGAATCTGCAAACTTGGAATACGCTATATCGTGTTCTTTGCAGGCTTGATCCAATTTATTAATTCCAGGATCTCCTCTTGCTAAACGTTTTGCCAACTTAGTTCCAGGTCCACAATATTGATAACCTCCGGGCAGATGAAATTCGTATGGTAGAGCGTCTATTGTTCTATTTAGAACAGCACCAACAGGAATCCGTCTGAGCAGGGATAACGCAGCTGATGTAATACCACGTCCTTTCTTGCCGCTGTCTTGACGAAGACTGAGCGGTGCGGTCTTCATTATGTCGTCTTATATAACCAGCGTGTTTACTCCACGAGCTGCTTTACATAAATGAATACCTTATGCACAATTTTTATATTTAATTATTCAAATTAATTACATACTGATTTATGATTCTATTTTTAATCCAAGCTTCTCGTTCATCGGGTTGAATTATTACATGACTCGTTGTACTAGCTATATGATTGTGGGTATCAATAAGTAAATTGCCCACTATTCTTATTAAACAATCTAAAGTTACAGCATCTTTTGGATGTTGGGGATCGTGTAACTGCATAATACGTTTATCATTACATGTGTAAGCAGTCGAATCACTTTTCGACGTTGTTATGACTTGTCCAATAGTAGCAGCATCATTTAAATTTTCTCCTGGTAAAATATTAATTATTTTCTTCATCTTTGCATCATATTTGGTCCCAAAGTGTTTATCCCAAGTTATTGTTTGTCTCAATGTAACACAATCATCATCTTCATAACCAGGATAAATATCTTTTATTCTTCTATTACGACCATTGTATGTACCTAATGTACCACCACTCGCAATTAATGTTTGCACCATTAGAGGTACATCTGTATCTTTTATACCAAATCTTCCATTTGTTATTGTTTTATGTCCTGCATCCCATTCATCATTATTTCCTTGCATTAAATCAAACTTTTCATTTCCTTGTATAAATGTATTTCCTCGCTTTAGCACGACATCTTTATGTTTTACAAAATTTGATGTTCCCCTTTTTAATTCTTTAGATAATTGTTCCATAGTAACAGCGTCTTTTGGTTGAGAACCAAATTTTACATTTGACAATGCTTTTCCATGACAATCTATTTCATCAGCATCTTGTAAAATACAGTTGTCCTTGATGTATTTCAGGTTTACAGCATCACCGTCTTCCTTTGGGTATCCAATGTCATTTATAATAAACTTATAAAAAGAAAATCCTCGTTGAGTCTTTTCCGGTATTATAGAATGTAAATATTCTTTATTAACTGAATCTTTATCATTTTTTGGATTTGCCACATTGGTTATCCTATGATTTCCAGCATCATATGTTTGTCCATCTTTTAAATTGTTACCCCACTGCAATTTCAAAGTGTTGGAAAGTTCAGATGATAAATACTCTTTAGTAATTGCATCAGAACTGTCAGTTGGTTTACCAACATTAATTATTCTATGTGATTTAACATCGTAAGTATTCTTGTTTAATTTTAATGATGTTGAAGTTGCTTCTTTTACTGTTTTTAAATTTGCTCCATCAGTATCTTCTTCTGGGTCTTTAACAAATTTTAAACGTTTGTTACTCATATCATAGTCACCTTCAGGTGTTTGTGGCAATCCACTTCTTTTTCTGTTTTCTCCTCCTTGTACTCCTAGCCCGGAGTACCGTCCGAACTTGTCGACACTCATGATTGAACTGATCGACTGTATACTCACAGCTCTCTTATATATCCGTAATGATTTATACAACTATTCCACGATTTCGAAGTTCGTCAACTAAAGCTACCCATTCATTATTTAAACCTGTATGACCAGCTTCCATGGCTTCATGTAATAGTCTCATTCTATCGACCAATTTGTTTATATCATTATAGTAAATCACATTTGTATTATATAGGTTTTTCATTAAACCTTTACCAGACGTTGAAGATTCTCCTTTTTTCTTTTTACCATATTCATCCATAAGTGATAAGTCCATAAGTGATAAAGATTTCCTCTTTAGCGGTTTCTTCAAAGCAGGCGCAGTTCGTAATGTTGGTAGTTTTCTCAGGGGAAACAATCTTTTTATTACAACTGTATATTTAGTTGCGCGTGTTCTATTTATCATTGAATCTTTGGAGTAATTCTTCTTATGAGCATTAGTATTTTGCAAAATTTCTTTAAAAGTATTTAAATCTTGTAGTGTATATTTTATAGGTATATTTTTAAAAATCAGTTCAAATAATCCTTTTGTTCCTTTATATTTATGCTCACCAATAACAATGTCATCATCTTCAGTCAAATGTACTTTTGAATCTCCTATTTTTAATTCATTTCCATCAATTCTCGCTCCATATACATGTGACTTGTGTAGTTTTGGGTTAGCTTTTATTTCATGTAACATCTTCATGATATACTTTCTTCCAAGAGGTCCTTGTTGCAATATATCACTACTTAATTTTGTTAGATTTGGAATTGATTGTTCTGCTTCAGGTATATGTTGTTCTTGTTCTTCTTCTTTTTGAACATTTATTTCTGGTTCTTCTTGTCTTGTTTCTTCTTCTTTTTGAGAAACTTCACTATCACTTGTGTAAGAATCATCATCTTCTTCCTTTTTCAAAGTCTTTACTTCAAATTTAGAAATAGGTAGTAAAACATCTCCTTCATAATGAGGTTTACCAATTGTTTCTGTTATCTGTTTTAAAGGTTCTGTAATAGGCTTAAATGTAGTCTCCAGGAATTCTTCTCTTTCATTCAAACCCATTCTTAATGCTCGATTTTTAAGTCTAATCGAGTCACTCAGTGATTTTATTTCTTTTAATAGTTTTTCTTGGTTCACCATGTTTACACTGCGAAGACCAATCTATTACTAAATGTATCATCAATTGTTCAATGGATTAATACAAATTTATCTAACCCTATACGATATCTTCCATTTTTTATAGCTTCTTCTTTCATAATAACAAGAAATCCATATTTTTCAGCCCATGCTTTGCCACACATTTCTTTAAATTTATCAAATGACATGTCTGCATTCACATGATCATTATATATGTGCTTTAAATTTGTTTCATCTTGCTTGAAGATAATAAGTAGATTTGCATTATCTCTTATTAGTTGTTTTGGAATTTTACTGTAAGTTTGACCAATATAAATGCTATCAATATTGTAATGTCTTCCCATGGCAAAATAACTTCTAATAGTGTCATGATTTTCACAATATACATCATCAAATATAAATATAGAAAATGGTTTAGCCTCGTTTGGCTCCATTATAGTTTCACTAGCATTAAACTTGTAGAAATTAACTTCAGGCACACTTGCGAGTACCTTATCCAATAATTGGTATTTGGGTTGTTGCAAAGATTTGGAAAAGATATAAATGTTGTTAAAACGTAATCCCTTAGGATTTGTTATTAAATTAAAAACCACATTTGTCTTTCCACAATTTGATGGTCCAGTTATTAAACATCTTATTGTGTTTGGCAGTAATTCACCATGTTTTCCATGATTTAACTTGTCGTTGTCAACTGTTAATTCATCAATATTATTAATAAAAAATCGATCCTTTTGTTGCACAATCTCCATCTTGTATAAAGGTTAAACATGTAATGACTTCATAAATTGCTACACTAAGTCTTTTGTAGGGATCCAAGAGTCTTCACTTTTATCAAATCCCAACCAACGTACTTTCACCTTATCCTTTTTTCTTTGTAAAATTTTTTCAACAAGATATACATCGCCAACTGATGATTTTAGCAATTCATGTCCGTAGAATCCACCTTCTAGTAATTCACCCTTGTTGTCCTTTAAAATGTAGGTTTCAGGTATTGTTGGTTGCACTTTATAGATTGTAAATACTTCATTAGTCCAGTTTGGCAGATACCTTTTGCTAAATACTCCTTTGTACTTACTTATACGAACTTTATCATTAACTTTAAATGTTTTGGGCTGCATTTTTTCACGTTTAGGAGTAGTATTATTTTTAATACGTTTTAATACCATTTTAGCATTGGTACTATTTACTTCGTTAGGCTTCATACCAATGGTTCGATGATACTTATTGTTATATTCTTTTATAAGTTGTGGTAATATATCATACCAAATATATGATCCTCGTTTGGAAAATGTTTTATACATTGCTCCTTTTAACGTTTTGTTAAATCTTTCTATTATTGAAGCTTTAATTTCAGAATTTGTAGAATAATGATTTATTTTATACTTCTTCATTAAAGCTGCAAAGTCTTTGTTAAAATATTCTTTTCCATCATCAGTTTGTAGATGTTTGATGTTGAAATTATTTCTTTGTATAGCTATTTCCATAGCTTTTGTAACACTTTTACCAGTCTTGTCCTTTAGCGGTAAAGCATCAGCCACTTTAGTAAAACAGTCTATAATCGCTAAAATGTATTTAAATCCTTTATTTAATTTACTATGTGGTATCATTTCAATAAGATCGGCTTGGAAAAGATCATTCATTCCTTTTATAATTGTATTTCTTCTAGGAAATTTTCTTCTTGCCGGCTTATGAAGTTCATTTACAATCTTGTTCCTTAAATCTTCCATCTTCAGTTGTGTCTTCCACACCGCTTGTAAAAGTACTGATCTCTAAAATGGTTTATCCTCTTTTATATGGTAAGATTATAGGTCAAGGTCATATTACATTGGTGTAAAAAAGAGGGAACATGACATTGAGCTTGTCATGTCCCCTCTTCTTTACGGAAAGGAAAAAGGAAGAAGGTAAAGGACGAAGAATAGGTTTACTGGTCGATAGGGTATAAGGAGTAATGTCCAAATGGTAGAGTTTTTATATTACCTTCCAGGATGTACCTCTTATCATCCTTACAACTCAAAGCCCATTTGGTTTGCTTTACACTGAAGAGACGATGGTTGAAGCTTCTTATGGTGTTAAATGTTGCTGTTGTCTCAACATTTTCAAATAAGCATCTCTTGTATTCTTCAAACTGTATATTCTTCTTCAGGTATGAGGTTTTTATACCTTTGGCCTTCTTCACGATTTCATGTTCTCTTTTTTTATTTTTGTACAATTTAAATGAATACAATTTAGACATTAGAGCAACAACCTCTTCCATTGGCACGCCATTTGTTTCGTCTTTGAACTTTCCCAATACCTTTTTATTTCTACCGTTGTCGTAGTTGGGATGGTCTTGTGGATAATCAGAAAAGTCAAAGTCGTTATTGTAGATAAAACAGCGTAGGTCTTCATACATATCTTCAGTTCTTATCCAATAAATAAAAGCGTCCGTATCCATGTATACAATGCCGATGTTTTCTCTTCCATAAAATTTAACCATCTTGTTGTAATGGAAGTCATACATGTGGGTCTTTGAAATATCTAGAATAGACATCCCCACATATAAAGGACGATCCATTGTAATTGAAATTTTGTTCATGGAAACAGCTACAAGATTTTCGTTGATTATTATGGATGATCCGAAGTTAGGTTTTTGTACCAGCTTTTGTAGTTTTACCGGATCACTAACTAATTTCACATTCTTATGCTTTCTTTTGTTTTCCAGTGTCTTGCCAAATATTGCATTATTCATCAATTTAAAAAAGTCCTTTTGAAAATTAGATGTAGCTGAAGTTCTTCTTTTTGTGTTATTGTCAATGTATGACTTTAACCAACAGGATTGAGAAAATTGTAAAGCTCTATTAATTTTTGTTATTCTCAATCCTAACTCTAGGGCTTGTTGTATTACCCAATAATGAGCAACATATCTTGATTTGTTGGTTAAAGTCATCATTAATTTAGGCCATCTGCCGGTTGGTGATATTTCCGTCTTGGCCAGTAGAGGTAAATCATAATGGTGGTCATGCAAATGTTCAGGGTACTCAATATCTACATCCAAAATATAACCAGTGTCTCCATGTTTTGCTATATTCATGATGTTTCCAATAGAATCAGGGTCTACCCATTTGAAGTTGCCATATGGGAGAGGATTCGACATGGCCCATCCATAAAGGTTATTTGCATCAAAATAACCTAAATATGTACTTGGTTTTGTTGCATCAAAATTGGGCAAATATTTGTTATTCGCCTTTACATGTCGTGTTACACTTTGAGTTAGTCCCCCTCGAACACCTGATTCCAACATCAGCACCATGTCTATATCTGTAAGAAGTTGGAGTTTACATTTTGTTTCCTTTAACATTGCTTGCCAAGCTAGTCCAGGTGATGTACAAGAATGCAGAGGGTCTAATCCATATGCCTTAAAACATGTATTTCTAAACTCTTCCATTATATCACAAAGTAAAGTTACATCTAGTTTTACATAAAAGTCCGAATATTCTCCAAGTGTTTTAAATCCTAATTCATTCCATACTCTACACGCATGTTCATAATCTTCATGGGATATATCTGTGTCATATAGTTTACTTTTGAATTCTTCTTTTGGTGGAAGGGATGTTTCATTAAATCTTTCTAAGCTATCTATATAATCATACGGAAAAACACCTTTGCGAAGAACTAAATTAACCTTGTCATTACTTACAATCTTCTTGGTTTCTATTAAATCTTCTGTTCTCAGGTTTTCAGAAAGCTTCATTAAACTAGATGGCATAAAACGGTAAGAATCTAAAAACCGAAGCTTAATATTTCCAACTTTTTTAGTAAAACTTATAAACTTCTCCGTGGTTTCAGCTATGACATCAATTTCTCCATTATCTCTTCCTAATTCCGGAATGATAAAATGTGCATCATAACCACTAAGGTTATGTAATATTACAGGTATATTTGTAGGGATCTTGTAGTTGATATTACAGCTGTTACATGCAGCACCTCTATAATACCCTGTCAGATGGTCATGATCATGAACCTTGTGATTTTCCACAGTAAATTCATTTCTACATAAATAACAATGAGTTGCATTTTCATGTTGAATCTCTTCTTCTTCGTCCAAAGGTATCATCGGTATAATATCACTGTACAATCTTTCAACACTTTCCGCTATTATATACAACTGATCAAGGAATATTTTAGAAGCATTAACACCACGATAGACAATAGGTTTTGAAGTTAAATTAAATTTATTTAGATGTTCTTCAGAAAGAGTAGATTTAACCATTAAACAAAAACTGTTTTGATCATGTATCTGATACTTAACACTTTTCCTTGCTACATCACCATCATTATTTTCAATAGGCACTAGTGTCGATTCAAAATCAGCATAGACAACAATGGGAATCCGATATTGATGGGAGATTTTCTCAAATTTTAACTTTGCCTTACTTGGACACGGTAAGATAATTTTTGCTTCATAGTTGTTGTTACATAGTTTTTTATGCTCTTGTAACCATTCATTTCCTTCTCTTCTTTCTTCATGAAAATTGAAGCATCTTTTGCAAACTATCTTCTTATTTTTAGTTTTACATAGTTGATAACTTACAAGAGTTTCAAATTTTTTAATCCATACATAGTGGGAAACATCACCTTTTGTAAGTAATAATAAGTCTGTATGATCTGGGAGTTCATTCTTCACCACACGCAATGGGTACACTTTATTCGAACTGTCCAAACCAAAAACATTAACAGATGTTCCAGGGTTTTGTTTTTCGAACTTTGGGATGTCCTTCAAAGCCACTGGATAAGTCAATCCTTGGAAATTATATCTAAATCTGTGTGTTTCATATTCTTCACTGGGTCTAACCGCATGGTTAGGTGGTACAAATTTTGCCGTCATTGCATATCTAAAACATTCCATATCTTCATTTTGAACATTTATACATGATTTGGTGTCTGAAATTTTCTTTGGGAGCGGAATATAACTGCTACCCCTTAATCCATAGCCGTGTTTATGAACTCTAACATCCATACTCTCAATACTAACCAAACTCCAACCAGATCCTCTTCCTTCATGTTCTTGAATTTTTGTTAGTATTTCTTCCAAACAATCTTCAACTATTGAATTAATATCTGAACTTGCCATGATGGTCTGGTTTTTTGTCATGAATCCTCTTGGTGACATTTCTCCTTCTACATTAGTAAACATAGCATTTAATAATATGCCAAATTTAATAAAGTTTAGTCTTCTTAATTCTTCTGTGAGTGTTTTACTTACAATTGTTCTTACTTCTTTAAAAAACTGATCCAATTCCAAATTTTCATTTTGAATTTTGTGGTGCATTACTACTCTACCTTCTAAAGCAAATACTTTTAAACACGGTATTTCATTAAATGGTCCTGCTAATGGTTCTTCTTCTTGTTGTTCTTCTTGTTGTTCTTCTTCTTCATATAGTTTTAAATCTTCATATTCTGTTTCTGTTACATCTTCATTATTATTGTGGAATAATTCTTTATGTATTTCTAGTAGAATATTATCATGAAAAGTTTCTGAGCAAATTTTACATTGATGTGGTATTTCATTAGATGGTCCTGCTAATGGTTCTTCTTCTTGTTGTTCTTCTTTTGGTTCTTCTTCTTCATATAGTTTTAAATCTTCATATTCTGTTTCTGTTACATCTTCATTATTATTATGGAATAATTCTTTATGTATTTCTAGTAGAATATTATCATGAAAAGTTTCTGAGCAAATTTCACATTGATGCATCGTGTTGATGTTTACTCTTTGAAATTTAGCACGGAAATGAAATGCTTCTCTCTTCTATTCCCTTTATATAATGCTTCCCCCACCACATTTGTAAGGTTTTTTTTAGTGAAATGTTAGAATTAGTAGTTTAACACTAAAGCTGAAAAGTAATGATTAAAGCCTATATTTTCTTCCAATTGCAAATACTCCACATATGCCTCCACCCACAGCCATAACAGATCTATGTTTCTCCAATATACACCAAAGGTGTGTCTATCATCTACCAAAATTGGAGATCCTATGTTTACTAATCTTCCATTTTCTATCTATGTCACAACTTCAATTAAAAA
Organism: Neoaliturus tenellus; assembly: GCA_030545055.2. Classification (NCBI taxonomy): domain Eukaryota; kingdom Metazoa; phylum Arthropoda; class Insecta; order Hemiptera; family Cicadellidae; genus Neoaliturus; species Neoaliturus tenellus. The sequence continues at coordinate 35,227,564 of CM061537.1, forward strand.
CCTTCCTATAATATCCATTGGTGAATTCAGATCCACAAATATTCTTGTTACAACATTTTCACTTAACAAAGGCACTTCAATTTATTTAATTTCTTCATTGTTTTCTTCATCCACCTCCAATACTTCTTCAACTTTTGTACATTTGTTATAAAATATTGAAGCATCTTGGGGAGACATGTTCACTCTAGCTATTATAGGTGAAGAATGTTCTCAACACAAACCACACCACTCTTATATCGCCATGTCATTGAGTGGAAAGTGTTCTTTTTATGGTACAATTTTAGTAAAAAAAAAAAATAATACAATTCTGTCTTTACCACAATATTGCTCTTAATTAGAGCTTTTCATTGATGTATCACTTGCCCTATTCCGGCAAACCATCCTTGAGTTATTAGTCATTTTCTAATCCAGATTATTGCTGGGGAGGGGGGGGGGAGGGGGAGGGGGGAGGGGGAGGGGGGGGGGGTTATTAACCTAATTGAGGTCAAGGTCACCAAAAAATGATAATGTACCAAAGTGATGGGGACGGCCGGAGCCATCCCCACCACTCTGTTTGCCTAACACTTCCCCAAATCCCAACCCACTATAGTTACGTCTTGCAAGGGATCCCAATTTTTGGCCCGCACGCACGTGGCGATCCAGTTTGGTGAGCTGTGATACGGGCGGTTCAGTCTCGGGCCCGAAGGCACTGGGCTTGACCATCCAATTATAATAGGGAGTCTGGAACAATTAATGCAAGACGCAACTCTAACCTCCCACCCTTAATCTAAACCCACCCAAATATAATTATTTCCTAACAAAAAATTAAAAATTTTAAAAAAATAAAAATATGCGCTGCCTATGGCACAACACGCATGTCCCACCCATATTTAATGAAGTTCAACAGAACTTCTATAATTTAAATTTAAATTTAATCTACCCTCCTAACAGCTAGCTGTGAAAGGTTATTAGTACACACACACACACATACAGAATAATTGCATCAACACTCAACATTAGCAATAATATAACACACCTTAATGCTAAC